>OU015494.1:47190387-47630387 GCA_907164885.2 Dolomedes plantarius
AACTGTACCATTTGAAAACTTTCGATCTGCACATAGCTTCGTCTCGATACGCTTTTTGCAGTAACCGTAACGTTTCTGCAGTGGTTTTTCCTAATTTGTAGCAGAATTCAGTGTTGGAACGTTGCTCCAAAAAGGACATTTTGCTACATCGACATCATAGGCTGACAGTCTGCAGCAGCCTATGATGTCGATGCAGCCAAATGGTGAGTTGCGCGCCTTAGCAGTTCTGCAAAGCGTCATGTGACATCTCACGCGTACGCAGATAACCAGACTTGCAAACCACATCGTTATTTCGGTTCCCCCACACACCGGGCATGAGGGGGGAGGGTAGTCTCCGAACTTATTGACTATACTGGTGTATATATATATATATCTATATCTTTAATAATCCAAATGTCGTTCAAATGATTATACGCTCTACGAAGTCATTAATAGAGATGCAACTGAGCTTTCGAGTTCTGCTGACTTTAGTATACCGATAAAAATCTGAAAGAACTAAAGGTTGATTAAATACAAAAATACTACTTTCTTAAGAGGAGGTGGGTTTTTCTTAATTATTTCCCTATATATGATAAGCATATTTCTTAAACAGCGCTAGATGTAATTCAGCAGATTGTGGGCCACACAGCATCGAATCCTGAATATTAAAGCATCAAAAATTATCGCACTCATGGAAAAACTTACCCCATGATTACTTACACAAAAAGAAGCAATACGATGTTGAGTGGCAGATAAATTTTGTGAAAGGTTTCTTCATGGTCTGCCCGAGGTTGCTCTCGGGGGACATCATATAAGCCGTTGAATACATCGGAAACATCATCCCCATTTTCGAAATCTCAAGAAGTTGCCCGCCGATGCCCTTCCGCCGAAAACCAGGACTGCCTTCGTACCATACTGCTGCAAGAAGCTGTTGTACGTTCGGATGTGCAACAAACTGAAAACATTCATTAATACATTCATGTACTTGGGAAGAAAATTAAGGTACTTTTCGCTGGTTTAGTTATTAAACACAATTTCTTGGCAGTATGATTTCGTATTTTTATCGTATGTGATACATTTATCATAGTTCATATAAATCTTGAGAAAGTAGATGATTATTGTGAGATTCGTCAGATCACCTTACAGTCTATCAGATACCTATGTTTTCTCCTTACATTAAGATATGATTAAGTGTTTACGCCTTAAAAGTGTGAACTATTCGATGTAGAAATTATATTACTAGAGTACGACATAATGACTGGATGATTTCACGTTTTTATCGTACATAATATATTTATCATAGATCATATAAATCTTGATAAGGTAGATTATTATTGTCTGATTCGTCAGTTCCCCTTACAGTCTACCACAGGCGTATGCTTACTCATAACGGAAGGTTATGATTAAGTGTTTCATTTACGCCTTAAAAGTGTGAAATACTCTACGTAGGAATTATGTTACTAGAGTATGACATAAGGGTTGGATTTTTAGACTCCTAATAATTCCTACTTGTAAATTTACGTTTGCACACAAAAAACAAGGGGGCAAAGGATAATTGAAAAATAGCTCTACGTAAAAAATACATTACTCCTAGGTTTTAAGTAGGGGATTTAAATAGGCTTTAATCAAAATAATTATAAAAATCACTACACATGTTCAGATTTTCTTCACTAACAAGTGTGATAAAATTCTCTATTTACGAAGATTGTTGACATTTTTTCAGACAATTTGAAATTCTATTTTCAACACTACTTTTGCCATGCTCTTATATTGGTAATTCATGCATGTATATTTCGAAGTTTACATCCCATGCAAGAAAGATCATTAAAGCACATTAAAAATATATCCTAGCACTGAAAGATAATTTGCGTCTTTCGGTAGAGAAATATTCCATCTTCCCCAGCAGAACAAATCTAAAAATAGTTTTCGGTACTTTAATGCAATATAAATGCTTCTTTTTTTAATCTGTTTATGTAATTCTAAATCACTTAATTATTTTAATACTCACTTGAGTTTGCCATTTGCACTTTGTACTAGTGAGGAAGATATAGATATAGCCCTGCTCTTTTGAAAGACAAATGCACATTTTTTAATCAACTGCGTACTATATTTTTAATCATGTTTTTCCGTGTAGTCTTGAATTTTTCAAATAAAGTATCTCTCTAACTTAGATAACAAATGAAAATAGAATTAAGCATAATAAAACTCAAAGCGTACTTTGTAAGGTATACACAAGATTCGATTCCCAAGAATCGAACTTTTGAGTGAATGAATTAAAGAAGCTGCTTCAGATATGCTAATTTTGGCATACGCGCTTAGTATAAATACCATGCAGCGTCATTAATAAAAAAAAGTTGTTAAGGTTGAAAAGGTGTTACCCTGCGCTAGTGCTTAGCAGGCCCAAAGTTTACGTGGCAGTACTGCTGGTTTGACTCTCTGCTGGGTTGTGAGTATTGAAAATATATTGTTCTTGAAAGCTGTATTTATATATTCCGTACAAGTAGTACGTATGCTTATTGCTGTAAAAGCCAATTATATATGTGCAACGAATTCAATAAACATTGTTTCATGTATAAACCGTGTTTGTATAAAATTCAAATAGAGTGCCCCCTTAGTATTTTCTCTATAACTTCCCTTCAGGGGGCATTAGAGACAACAGCAAAAACTACAACAAACTCAAAAATTCTGTTCTTGATTGAAAGAATTGGTCAAAGAGGATCAAAATTCCTAGAAGCTCGCAAATGTCTGAAATTCGTATATTCTACTAGTTTTAGAAATGTCTATAGATGTTTTTTAGGTGCGGAAAAAATTCGTAAAAGCTCAGTAATATTCTGTTCGAATGCCAAAGAAGGAAATTAAATATTACTAAAGTTAGTAAACAGTGTAGTTTACAGAAGCTTCTAATCTCTATATATATATATTAAAGGATTTTAAATTGTATTTTAAAAACAAATTTTCTCTAATAATTTGATTTCCTCGAAATGCCTTTTGCTCTCCCTTTTAACTTATATTTGCCGCAGAGAAAATTTGTCATTTAACCAAATGTACCCCAAATTATCTGCTTATTACGTTCATTCGTATAACAAGATATGTATTCCACGCATCCAGTGGACTCATGGATCATTTTCTGAAGTAGGGATAGTTTTATTGACTGTTTCACCCAAAAGATGAGCAGTTTTCATCACTGATTCAAGATTTTAACTTCCACATCGACTTACCGTTTTTTGTTTGCAAAGAATTGCGAACTTCAGTCTTTCCAGTTTCATTCTTTCTCCTTTTACATAAGCCGGGCCTTTCGGATCATAATTGAGCATCACTTCTAACTCATAAGAAGTCCGAGTATGATCCAATAGAGCGGTAGCATACTGTTCACATTTAAGACGCAGTTCCTGTTATAAACAGAGATGGAGCTCATAAAAGAACTGTCTAAAATCCATTTCTGCGTATTTAAATACATTATTTGTCAGTTACACTTTTTTCACTCAACATATTAGCATTTAAGTCTTATTTTAACGGGAATTCTTCTAAGAAAACTTCGTGATATTAAAATGTATCTTTAAAGGACACAACAAAGGTAGAGTCGTTCAAACTCTGTAATAGATACAACTTATTACTGTTTGTTATCCATTGTCAAAAAGTCATAATGTCTAAATAATTCTTGAGCTGTAATTTACATACACACACATATATATATATGTTTGAGTGTGTAAATTACACACATATATATATATATATATATATATATATATATATATATATATATATATATATATATATATATATATATACACTGCCTACCAACAAGTATTTGGACGCCTGTGATAGAAAAGAGAAGCAAAATTTATTCATATTCAATAGTTGGTAGAGCCTACACAAGAGGCAATTACAGCTTCAACCCTCCGGGGCATGCTTTCCACAAGTCCTGTACGGCAGCTAGTGGTATTTTCTTCCACTCGGTGTGGAGAAGACATGTAAGTTCCTTCCCCGATTTTGGACGGTTGTTGCACCCCTAAATTCGGAGATCCAACTCGCCCCAGAGGTTCTCGATAGGGTTCAGGTCTGGGCTCTGGGCAGGCCAGTCCATTCGGTTAACCCCATTGTCCCCATACCAATCCATGGTGAACCTCGCAACATGACAGCTGGCGTCGGTCTGGAAATAACATGGGTCCAACTCGTAAAACTGTCACAACGTAGGAAGCACACTGTCATCCAAAATAGTGCAGTAGGCGTCGGCGTTGATCTTACCATGAATTGGGACCAAGCGTCCCAATCCATACCAGGAGAAACACCCCCAGTCCATAATTCCACCTCCGCCGAACTTTACTGTGGTCACAATGCATTCTTGCAGGAGGTGTTCTCCAGGCAGACGCCAGACCCAGACCCTGCCATCCGTAAAATAGAGGGTAAACCTTGATTCGTTGCTCCAGAGAACCTGTTTCCACGGATCTACGGTCCACTTTCGACGTGCTTTGCACCAAATTAACCTATCAGCGCGGCTGGACTTTGTGATCAGAGGCTTATGGGCGGCAGCACGACCATGAAAACCAAGCAGATGTGCTGACTTGCGGATGATATTAATCGAAACAACACTCCCGGATGTCTGTTATAACTCCTGAAGTATGTGGGACATCTGTTGGGTGCGGTTCTTCCGAATTTCTATAGACAGCACCCACCAGTCTCTGTCTCCCAAATTCGTTGGTCTGCCGACTCGGGGCACATTCCAACAATCGCCGCTCACCTTCCACTTCTGAATCACACAGGTCACTGTCGATTTTGGGTAATTCAGCTCACTGGATATGTCCCTTAAGGATCGGCCATTTCTGTGATATCCGACGATTTCACCTTTTTCGATTATATATATATATATATATATATATATATATATATATATATATATATATATATATATATATATATATATATACGAGTATATATATATATATATACACACACTTCAGAAAATAGGCAAGTATGAAAATGTTGGGTTCGCTGAACGGTATGCTGGGAAGGGCATGGGTAAAATAAAAAGCAGCTTATTTTCCATTAACTATTCATTCACTCTAGTGGAACCATGCCTTGTGGGCCTCAACTTATCGCATTCCAACGCGGGCTCATCATAGGATGCCATTTGTGTCATCTTTCTGTACGAGCTATTGCATCCACACTGGATATCCCAAAAAATCGAGTGTAGCGTATGTTATCAAACGATGGAAGCAAGATGTAGCAACAAAAAAAAAAAAAAAAAAAAAAAGGTCTCGTACGACCGCATAAAATGACAGAATGCGACAGATGATTGGTACGCTATGTCAAGAAGTCGCGCAATCCTCCTGCACCTGCAATCGCTGCAGAGGTTGGAAATAGAACTGGGAGCTCCGGTAGTGGTAAAACTATCCACAGAAAGTTGAACATGTTCGGTTATCATGGTCAAACATCTTCTGGACTTTGTGATCAAAGGCTTATGGGCGGCAGCACGACCATGAAAACCAAGCAGATGTGCTGACTTGCGGATGATATTAATTGAACATCATCCGCACTGATTACATCTGTTAATGAAAGGCGCCGTTTGGCCTAGTGTATCGCCCGTCGTTCTAAGACCATTGAAGAATAGAAACCTGTTCTTTGGAGTGATGAGTCTCGGTATTCACTCTTCCAGTCTGATGGACGTATTTGGATGTGGTGACATCCCGGAGAACAGTTTCATTCAGATTGTGTTGTTCCAACTGTGAAGTTCGGAGGAGAGTCCATCATAGTGTGGGGTTGTTTTCTCTGGTTAGGACTCGGCCCTTTGCTTTCTGTACCTGGTACTGTGAACGCTGACGTGTACCTGGACGTTCTGAATAATTCGTCCCTTCCTACACTATGGCAATACTAAGGCGATGATGGTTGTTTCTTCCAACAGGATCGTGCTCGATGTCATACTGCAAAACGGTTGCCGGTCTGGTTTTCTGAAAATGAGGTGATTTTGCTCGAGTGGCCTTCTCAGAGAACCTACCTAAATCCGATCGAGAACTTATGGTGCGAACTGGAGCGATGGGTACGACACCGCTACCAGTGGCGTAGCGAGGGGTGGGGTGGGGCAAGGGGGTCTATCATGCCCCGGGCGCCACTCGCAGAGGGGCGCCAAATGGTCCTTTACACTAATTCTATATATAATATTACTATATATTTTCGGGGTGGGAGGGGGGCGCCAAACAGATATCGTGCCCCGGACGCCAGTTATGCTCTCTACGTCACTGACTGTTACCCACGCCCATTTTCAAAACCATCTCTTCTCAATGCCTTGCAAGAAGCATGTGAGCTATTCCTGCCCAGACTTACAGAAAAACTTGTGGAAAGTATGCCTCAACTTGTTGCTGGTGTAATGCAAGCAAAAGGAGGGCCTACCAGTTACTAAATAGAATAATAAAGCACGTTTTCTGAAAAACATGCAGTGACCAAATACTTTTCTCCATATACAGTAACCACCGCTTATAGTGATCAGTGGTTATAAGAATCAACCGTTTATAAGAATCAATATCGCAAAAACAAAAACAAATGTATTATTTCCATGTTAAAATTTCCGCTTTAAAGAATCAATCCACCGGTTATAAGAATCAGTTTGCAATATTCGCCTTCCTTTCATTTTTCCAAAAAATGCCACTTGAACTCTCAAAAGGTACGAAATTCTTTCTTAAATTTTTGAAAAGAAAGATTGATAAAACTTTGGGGTGGAAAACAGCCGTAAAATACAATCCTTTAGACATAACATAAGAGTTTCTCCTTATACGTTTTTGCTAAACACTGTCTTATTAGCTTTACCAAGGGGCATCTAACCCGCCCGGGTCCGATTTCGCTTTTCTCCAGACAGGCACTCCTTTTTTCCCACCACTTACTTCCTGGTTGCGGATTTCTGGACCCTGAAACACATAAATCTTCCGCGAAGTGTCCACCATCACTTACGCAAACGGGACAGTGGATTCAGCACTTCAAACCGTGAAACGTAAATGGATCCATTTTGCTGAATCAGATGAACCAGATGCTGAATCAAACGTTTCACGGTTTGATTCAGAATCAAACCGTGAAACGTAAGCTATAAAGTGAATCTTCGTCTGAGACTGTAATAAGCATACGTCGCTAGTATTCACTTTAGTTTTCTAACAAAATTGCCAGTTAGTGTTAGAACTTTTTGATAGTCGAATTCAAATATGATAAAAACAAGGAAAACTCTTAGTTTTTCTGAAAAACAGAACTTGTTATTTAGATATGATGCTCTTCCAAAGTGTAGTCAAAGAGAAGCCGCCTCTTGTTGATTTTATAATCATGTGTTGTTACTTATAGGTCTAGAAATTGAATTATAGTATTTGTTTAGAAATTGAGTATTTTTAAAATTATAAAAAATAATTTTAATAAATGATAAATAACGTAAATTAAAGAGAATTTAATGGTAAATTATGTATATATGTGCCTGTGTGTTTATATATATGTACAAGTATATATTTGTGTATGTGTGCCTGTCCAAAGGGAAGTTTCGGTTATAAGAATCAACCGCTTATAAGAATCAAAAACAGTAATAACAAACGTGATTCTTATAAGCGGAAATCACTGTATATATATACACTGAAGATCTCGAAAAACTGGTACACGTGCCTAATATCGTGTAGTGCCCCCCACGAGCACGCAGAAGTGCCGAAACACGACGTCGCATGGAATCGATTGATGTCTGAAAGTATCCTGGTGACAATTCACACCATGAATCCTGTAAGGCAGTCAAAAAATACATAGGAGTACTAGGGGGTTGAGATCTCTTCTGAACAGCACGTTGCAAGGCATCCCAGATATGCTCAAAAATGTTCATGCCTTTGGGATTTAGGTGACCAGTGGAAGTGTTAAAGTCAGAATAGTGATCCTGGAGTCATTCGGTAGCATTCCTGGCCGTGTGGGGAGTCGCATTGTCCTGCTGGAATTGTCCAAATCTGTCGGAATGCACAATGAACATGAATGGGTGTAGCTGATTGGACAGGATGTTTATGTACACTTCACCTGTTACAGTCGTCTCTAGACGTATCAGGGGTCCCATATCACGGCAACTGCACACGCCCCATACCATCACAGAGGCTCCACCAGCTTGAACAGTCCCCTGTTGACATGCACGGTCCATAGATTCATGAGGTTGTCTCCATACTCATACACGTCCATACACCCGATACCATTAATGCAATTAGCAACGAGACTTGTCAGACCAAGCAACGTGTTTCCAGACATCAACAGCCCAATGGAGTTGTTGGCGGGCCCAGGCGAGGCGTAAAACTTTGTGCTGTGCAGCCAACAACAGTACACAAGTGGGCCTGCGGCACCTAAAGTCTATATCAATGACGATTCGTTGAACAGTTCGCACGCTGACACTTTTTGAGCATTGAAATCCGGCATTGAAATCCGCAGCAGTTTGAGGAAGTGTTTCACGTCTAACTCGTATAAGGATTCTTGTCAGTCGTCGACGGTCTCGATCACAATTGCATAGCTAATTTGGAGATGCTATGACCCATTTATCATGCTTCGACTATAACACCACGTTCAAAGTCACATAAATCGTGATAACCTGTCATTGTAGCAGCAGGAACGATCTAACAGCTTCGCCAGACACCTGTTGTCTTATATAGGCACTGCCGATCGCAGCGCGTTACGCTGATTGTTTGCATATCTCCATTATTTGCTCCGTTATACGCCTGTACCAGTTTTGGGGTTCTTCAGTGTATATATATATATATATATATATATAAGTCTTTTTGCAATAGTTTGTTCTTGCATTTTCTCATTGTGAAAAACACCGAAGATCGCATTGAAACAAAACGATTTAATAATTCTCATGAAGTCTCTTCCGGTGTTCGACAGCACCGAATTTTGGATGAAGCTGGGAATTTTTCGTTGAGTTATTATTATTATTATTATTATTATTATTATTTAATGCTTCATCCGGACGATGGAACTCTACCATAAGGCGTCTAGCAATCTAATGACGTGTACATTTTAAGGAGGTAGTTAAAATGCCGGAAATTTGAAGCTGTAGTCTCTTTTGTATACAGTGGCGCACCCGGGGGGCCAGAGGGCCCTGCCCCCACCCCAAAGAAGTAGAAATATTGATTTTGCATTATAAATATTTTTATTCGTTCATCTCGCCCCCCCCCATGCATTATAAATACTTTTATCCATTCATCTCGCCCCCCCCCCCAAGAAAAAATCCTGGGTGCGTCACTTATACAAGTTGTATAAGTCATGTACAGACTGGTAAATGGACCCCAGTCATTAGAATCTTATTACATAGAACTAGTTCATGAATCTTCTATACCCATTTTACTGAGATGTGTTTCTTCAGGTAATCATGCCCTGTTATCATTCTTGAAAGGGCAGGGAACGAATTTCATGGTAAATCACCTGGGACTTTGCCATGCTGATGGACTATACACACCCAATTTTTAGTTGAGCATAACTTGAGAGCTCTCTTTCAATGTAAACAGGGAAAGTGTTTCTAATGCTACCCTTGGCAGCCATATCATGACTGCTTTAGTGCATGACTTGATTATATTACTATTATTTTTAATATTATTAGTAAATGCCTTATTTATCTTTCGCCTGCTAATCCGTTAACCTTATGGAATCTAGCAGTAATCAACTTATCATCTGCTAGAAATTTCAAATTCACGTTCTCCCGTCCGCAATAAAGATTTTTTCAGCAATTATTGATTTATTTGAATTGGAAAGGTTTCAGATTTTTATCCATTTAAGTACAGGTCAAACATTTTTTATCTATGCGTAAGAGATTGCGCGATGTTTTTCCGTCTGTTTTATATTCTGCTGCTCATGAGGTGACAAGAAATCTCACTGTTATAATAAGCCAGCGTAATTGTCTATTTTAAATCTGTAAAAAAAAAAGCAACGCTAAAATTAAAAGTATATAGTGGTGCCATCTATCGGAACGAAGTAGAAAATTTAGTGATGAGACTGGAATTTATTGACAGGAGGGAAATAGTAGAATAACAAATTAAGCTCAAAGACAGAATTATGCAGAATGTTGTGCCTAGTTAAATGCCACGAAATTAGCTATTAACGAAGAAACTATTAACAAAAGCGTATGATTTACAACTATAAATAATACAATTGTGTTTCTATATTGACAAGCATGTTGGAAATTATTCAGAGACACAGAAAAGTAATACCCAAGAACACGCATAAACGAACGAAATAAATATTTAATGACTGGTATATTAAATGGAAGTTATCATATAGAAATATTTATTACAGAACTTCATGCGATTTCGAAGACATATCACCCTCAGATATGAGGAGAAAGAGAACCAAAGAAGAGTTAAGCACATAAATTTAAAGATATATCAGTATGGCATGCAGCCTAAAGCTCAAATTTTCTCCTAGTTAATTTTAATTAAGGTTAGTTCTTTTGCTCAAAAATACTTTGATAGTGTTTTTAATTAGCTTTCAGTCCAGATTTCTTCCCGAAAGGGCTTCTCTAAGTCTATATTACTCCCTTTTAAAATTTTACTCACATCAGTTCATGAGTGTGTGTACACGTGCAAGGCTCAAATAAAAAAAAATTATATCTGAATTATTAAGATCTCAGTTTTCAATTTTTAAGAATTTTTCATCGCTTCGAAATTCGAAAAGAGTACCTTAGAACTAAAACAGAGAATTTTTAAGATTGCTCATAGTTTACGTCTTCGTTTACCTTCTTTCTATGTACCCGCACACACATGTACAATATATATATATATATATATATATATATATATATATATATATATATATATATATATATATATATATATATATATTTATAAGATTTCGTCTGTTTGTTTGTCCGCTATACAATCATAGACTGTTTCACCCACCAAATTCGGCACAGTTAATGTTTAGGACCCGAGAAACTTAAATCAGGAAAAAAGAAATTTGGGGCTCAATTAGTTTTTTTAAATTAATTTTTTAAGGATTTTTGGGCCTCTAAGAGGTGCGCGACCACCTGTGGAGCCCCTTTACCACAACCAAGAGAGATGGTTTGGGGGGTGACGGGGGGATGTCAAATTCCAATGAGCGGGAGGAAGAGGGTTGGGAATGACCTTTGGCCCTGGCTCCCCAAATAATCACAACTGGCCAGATGAACATGAAGAGCGGGGGTGCAGCCCAGTATTTTTTTGATGGATTGAATGAAAAATTTTATATCTATATATCTACCCGGGCAACGCCGGATAATAATGCTAGTATATATATATATATATATATATATATATGTAAAGGATTTAGTGGGAAAAGAATGATTATTCTAAATTTAAAGGGGGCTTGGGAATTAAATTATATTCGTGGCGTAATTCGCCTCTAATTGTTCTTATTCAAAGACGCAAATTGGGAAAGGGAAATTCCCTTTTTATTATATAATCTTCGCGCGCCTCTGAGTTCTGCGGTCGAGGAGGAACGTGTACATTTTATTTAGCCTTGAAAGATGTCTGTTTCGGGCTCTGCGCATGTCCAAGGAGAGTTGGAACGCGGAGATGCCCGCGAATTTGGTTAGAGCGTGGGATAGAAGTCGATGCTATCAGATGTGTTTCGCCGCGGCTCTAAAAAAATAAATGGCGAACGACTAAATGCGTAGATCTGGAGAGGTGGTATTATGAAAAAGAATAAAACTGGATTAAATTGAACTGATGCCTGCTCAATCATTGATTGGATTACTTTTGCTGCACCACCGGATATACCATGACTGCCATAATTTGTAAGATGACGGGCGTAGCCCTACGCGTGTCATATATATATATATATATATATATATATATATATATATATATATATATATACTACGTGAATAAAAAGTAATGAGCCCAAAATCTGGTACAGGCGTGCGTATGCAAATACAATGCAAACAATCGGCGTAACACGATGCGGTCGGCAGCGCCTATATAAGACAACAGGTACATCGGTTCCTGCTGCTACAATGGTAGATTATCACGATTTATGGGACTTTCAACGTGGTCTTATAGTCGACGCACGATAAATGGGACATATCATCGCCGAGGTAGCGATGCAATTTGGATTTTTGCGCCCAACCGTTTCACGAGTGTACCGTCAATATCAAGTATTCTATAAAACATCAAATCTCCGATAGCGGTGCGGCTGGAAAAAGACCTTGCAAGAACGGGACCGTCGACGACTGACGAGAATCCTTATACGAGATAGCCGTGAACCCATTGGCCACCTAAATCCCCAGGCATGAACATATTTGAGCATATCTGGGATGCCTCGCAACGTGCTGTTCAGAAGAGATCTCCACCCCCTCGCACTCCTATGGATTTGTGGACTGCTCTGCAGGATTCATGGTGGGAATTGCCTCCAGGATACCTTCAGACAATAATCGAGTTCATGCCACGTTGTGTTGTGGCTCTTCTGCGGGCTTGTGGGGGGCCCTACACGATATTAGGCAGGTGTGCCAGTTTTTTTTGGCTCTTTAGTGTATTTTTGTGTGTTGAAAACTGAAAGACCAATATGTCTATAACTGGGACATGTCATTATTAAATTCAAAGTTATAGTCTTTTGACAACCTTCAGAATTATCTTATCGTTTACGACCCTTACGTGTCTGATTTTGCCCTACCTGAGGGAAGGACATATTTATTGTTATCAGGATTCTTTGTGTTCATCCCTTATATGGTCATAAAATTAGCTTGAGACATTGATGTAGATATACAAAAGAAACCAGCCTTACTTCGTTTCTCAAGTTCAACGTGGCCAAGGTTGACTGTACAAAACAAAGTAAATACGAAAACCGTGAATTTAGAACAGAAGTGGAAGAAACAGAGGGTCCAAGGAAAATAATTTAAAAAAAGGGCCCCTTTACAAATTATTTATGTATACGCACACACAAATACATACACACACACACACACACACACACACACACACACATATATATATATATATATATATATATATGTGTGTGGGATGCCCTCCATACAGCCCCATGCATACCACTCTCACATGGAGTGTGCCCTTGTAAGCTCCCGTGAGCGCCACCTAGCGGGCGCCGCGAAGAACAGAAGAGAGAGACGATGTTTTGCTTCCGATGAGCATGCACGTGTCTGTGCCGCGTTGCTTGTTTTTCCCCCTTTTAGACGTTAGTTCCCCCTGTAAATATTGTTCCTCTTTAAATAAATGTTACATATGTTAACACTGTTTGTGATTATTCCCCCAAAACCCCACAGATGGGGGCTCTGGCCTCCTTTTTCCCTTTAATTCCCTAGACTACCACCCCTGCCTGCCGTGACGGTTTGAACGAAGTAATTTGCTGATGTGACTTTTCTACAGAATTAAAATTTTTCCACGGACGCTTTCCTTTTTCTGACGTACTGAGGACTGAGTTGAGATATACAAATTGTTGGATTTTTCTGTTTAGAAGTCTGCATTCAGTGAGTACCATTTTTTTTGTTGTGTCAATATGTGTTCAGTTTCACTAAACGATATTGTGCCAATCGCACAAGCACTCAACTGTGCTCCGACTAAAAGTGTTAAATTATTGTTTTCAATTTGTTTTGATGAAACATTTGATCGTTCTTTCCGATCTAAATTACGCAAATTTCAAAATTTCCCTGCTACGTTCGATTTGAATTCCCGAAAGAAATCCATCCTTAAAACATATTCATTAAATGATTTTATCTGTGTTGCTAATATCTTGCATATTGATTCCGACGGTTCTAAAGACAAACTATGTGATTCCATTTTTGACGCACTTTCGAATTTAACTTCCTTTCAACCGATTTCTGATTTTGATGAGAATGACGACAATTTGAGAATGCGCCAAGTTATTTCGCGCAGACGGACGTATCGCAGACGCTAGCTGCTCTCGCCACAGTTGAAAATGCTTATTCGAATTATTTTCCGCCGAAACCACAACATTCCGAAATTGACATTTCCGTTCCTTATTCTAATTTATGGCTTGTTTTGACAGATGTTTCCTGTTCTATGCGAAAATTTACTGGTAACAATGCGTATACTATTCAAAGCTTTTTGCGCGACGTAGAGGATAATTTATCTCTGTTACCACAATTAACAGATCAGCATAAAGTGATTTTTGTCAAAACTAATCTTTCTGGATCCGCTAAATTATTTATTCAAAGCCAACGTAATCTAAACACTTTGAGTTCTTTAAAAGAAGCATTAATTGAGGAGTTTGGCTCGAAAATTACGAGCGCGGACTTACATAGACAGTTGCGAAATCGAAAGTTAAAACCAAATTAATCTCTTACAGAATATTTAATTGCTCTTCGCGAGTTAGCTTCGCAAGCCCTCGACTTTGCTGTGGACGACGCTAGTATAATTGAGTATTGCATAAATAATATTCCAGACGCTCCCTGTAATAAATTAATTTTGTATGGTTGTACTAACTTTACGGAATTCAAACAGAAACTCAAAATTTATGAAAAGATTTTTGACAGAAATACACTTCTGGCCACTGTAAATGCAACACCCTGAAGGAAACATGCAAATAACATGAAATTTACAACATGCATTAGCGGAGGTGAGATATGCAAATGATTATAATTTCAGCGCAGACACACATCACGCGCACCTGTGGCGCCACTTCAAAGCGCTATTTAAGGCTTGGAGATTTCGACGATTTCATGTTCGGCAATTGTGCTTTTCTTGTGGTTTTTTCAAAAAAACGATCAATTATGCCTCTTCGAAAACAGCGATCATCTTTTGATCAAGTATCCGAGTTCGACAGAGGAAGGATAGTGGCCTACCGAGATTGTGGATTATCTTTCAGGGAAATTGGTAGTCGTGTTGGACGAAACCAAACAACTGTAATGCGGATATGTGATCGTTGGATGCAGGAGGGTACGACGGACCGGCGAGTTCGATCGCATCCACCTCAGCGCACCACTTCACGTGATGACAGGCAAATTGTGCGCATGGCAGTGACGGATCGCTCAGTCACATCACGAACCATAGCACAGCACATGCAGTCTGTAACGCATCATCCAGTGTCTGCGCGTACCATTCGACGCCGTTTACAGCAGAGTGGTCTGCCCGCAAGACGTCCATTGCTTTGTCTACCCTTGACGCAGAACCACAGACGTCTCCGCCGCCAATGGTGCGATGACAGAAGGATGTGGACGGCATAATGGAATGAAATTGTCTTTACTGACGAGTCACGCTTCTGTCTGCAACACCACGATGGTCGCATTCGAGTCCGGAGACACCGTGAAGAGAGGATCTGAACAGCTGCGTTATGCACCGCCACACTGGTCCTGCACCGGGTATTATGGTATGGGCGGTATTGGATATCACTCTCGCACACCTCTAGTACGCATTGCCGGTACTTTAAACAGCCAGCGCTACATCTCCGAGGTGTTCGAGCCAGTTGTCCTTCCTTACCTTCAGGGCTTGCCCACAGCCATATTTCAACAGGATAATGCGCGACCACACGTGGCACGCATTGTCCAACGGTTCTTCGTCAATCGCCAGATTGAATTGCTTCCCTGGCCGCCTCGCTCTCCGGATCTTTCGCCGATAGAAAACATGTGGTCCATGGTTGCTCTACGATTGACCCAGATTCCATCCCCAGCTGCCACAGCAGATCAACTTTGGCAACGTGTGGAAGCTGCTTGGTCTGCTGTACCCCAAGAACTCATCCAAAGTCTCTTTGAATCAATGCCGAGGCGTGTGGCAGCGGTGATCTCCAACAATGGCGGCTACTCTGGCTACTGATTTTGGCAGGAACCACACTTCACAGAAGTCTATAAATTTAATCATTTGATACTTGGTCAATATGTTATCTACAAAATAAATTTTGTTGTGATATCTCTTGTCCTTCTTGGTGTTGCAATTTGGGTGGCCAGCAGTGTAGATGTAAATCCTCAACTGACCATTTCGGTTCTAACTACATACCTCGCAAACGTGATGACGTGTATCATAAAATTTCAAACCTAAGACGTGAGATGAAACCAGAAGCATTTCGTCCTCATGCTCAAAGTAAACAAATATGCTGTAATTGTTTTAATTTTAACCATTTATCTTAATTTTGTCCAGACAAACATCGCGGTCCAAAATGTATTTCTTGTGGAAATTTCGGGCATATCACAGCAAATTGTTCAAAATCAACTGATTTACACACAGAGAAAGAAACTAATGTTAATACGCTGAATTCAGCTGCTTCAAATTTAATGTACAAGGATTTTACACTCAACCATGTCTCTTTCAACGCGTTAATCGACACAGGTTCGATGGCTACGATTATGTTAAAGCGAGCGTATACTAAAATTGGATCCCCTGTTCTTAATAACTCTAGCACATTTCTTACAGCTTTTGGCAATGGAAAAATTAAGCCGATTGGTTCTTCCAAATCCAAAATTGTTATTGATGGTCAATTGTTTACCGCTGATACTTGTGTTGTTGACGATAATACTATGCCATTAGATTTGATAATTGGTATGAATATACTTGCACAGGCTGAATTCGCTATCACTAAAGACGGACTTTCGATTCATAAACCTTTAGATTTTGACGCTATAGACGAAGACGTTACTCTTATTAGTAATATATTGGTAATAGATGATTCTAGCCTTGATATAGGCCCTAGTGCTACTAAACAACAGAGAAATACCATTCAACACCTCGTGACCAATTATAAACCACATAAAATCAAAACTACTAATATTGAAATGCATATACAAGTTGATACTTCGACTCCCATCTGCTACAGACCCCGACGTTTACCATTTACTGAGAGAGATATTGTAGATAAACAAGTTAATACTTGGATTCAGGACGGCATTATAGAACCCTGTTCATCAGACTACTCGAGTCAGGTTGTTCTTGTTAAAAAGAAAGATGGAACCCGACGACTTTGCATCGACTATAGACAATTAAATAAACATATAGTTAAAGATCGATACCATTTACCTCTCATTGACGACTTACTCGACAAACTTCAGAATGCTCGTGTTTTCAGTACTCTAGACCTTAAAAATGGATTTTTCCATGTTAATGTTCATAAAGACAGTCGACGTTATACTTCCTTCGTGACACATTCAGGTGAATTTCAGTTTCTTAAAGTTCCCTTTGGTCTTTGTACATCACCTTCCGTATTTCAACGATTTGTTAACACAGTCTTTAAGGATCTCATTTTATCAGGTCAGATATTGTTGTATATGGATGACTTAATCATTCCTGCTAAAGATGAAGAGGAAAATATCAAAAAAATAAAATAAGTCTTTTCTGTCGCTTCTGACTACGGTCTTGAGATAAACTTTAGAAAATATAAATTCCTTCATACACAAATTGAGTTCCTTGGCCATATTATTCAAAACGGACAGTTATTTCCTTCCCCTCTGAAAACAGCCGCCGTTCTAAATTATCCGGAACCAAAAAATATAAAAGACGTCTAATGTTTCCTTGGTTTGGCTGGTTATTTCCGTAAATTTATCCAAAACTTTTCAGTTATCACTCATCCTCTATTTACCCTTCTAAAAAAATCTACTATTTTCCATTTTGGTGTAAACGAGAAGAATGCTTTTCATCAATTGAAGCAATGTTTGGCTAATAGACCCGTTCTTAATATTTATAATCAGAAAAGCGAAACTGAATTACATACTGACGCTTCTATCCATGGTTTTGGATGCATTCTTCTTCAGAAGTCCACTGATGATAACTGTTTTCACCCTGTATATTTTGCAAGCAAATGTACATCCGACGCTGAGAAAAATTACTCAAGTTATGAACTCGAGATGTTAGCCGTAATTCATGCAGTACAAAAATTTAGAGTGTATCTACTTGGTCAAAAATTTACTATAGTAACAGACTGTATCGCCTTCAAACTTACTATGAGCAAGCGCGATCTCAGTGCTAAAATTGCTCAATGGGCACTATTATTAGAAGACTATAATTATACAATTCAACATAGAACTGGAGCGAAGATGGCTCATGTTGATGTGCTAAGCCGCTATCAGACGATGCTTATTACCGCCGATTCTTTGACTTTCGAAATACAAAATGCTCAGTCACATGACCCTAACATTCAAGCAATTAAAGAAATTCTTAAGACTAAACAGTATAACGATTATTTTATCAAAGCAAATGTTCTCTACAAGTTAGTTGATGGTTACGAAGTTCTAGTCGTTCCAGACTCAATGCAAGGAGGCATTATCAGAGACGCATACGAGAATGGACATTTTGCTACTAAGAAAATTGAGGAGCAACTCAAACAACAGTTTTACATACCTAATTTAAAAGAAAAAATTGCCAGGTGTATTGCCAACTGTGTTCCATGCATCTTGACGAACCGCAAGTGTGGTAAACAAGAAGGACTCCTACACCCTTTACCAAAAGAGGACACCCCACTGCATACATATCATGTCGATCACTTAGGTCCTCTCGCTACTACTTCTAAACAATATAAATATATATTCGCCGTTATCGATAGTTTCACCAAATTTGTGTGGCTTTACCCAACGAAATCAACTGACGCTGCATAAGTACTCTCTAAATTAAAAATTAAAAAACAAGTGTTTGGAAACCCCGTCCGTATTATTTCCCATCGAGGCTCTGCTTTTTTGTCGAACGCCTTTAAAGACTTTTGCGACAGTGAGAACATCCAGTATTTGACTATAACCACTGGTCTTCCTCGCGCAAATGAACAGGTTGAACGTCTCAATTCTATAATCATTTCTGTTTTATCTAAATTGTCCATCCAAGATCCTACGAAGTGGTATACTCATGTGGCTGACGTCCAGCAAATTATTAACTCAACTTTCCAACGCAGCATTAATACGACTCCTTTTGAACTGCTTTTCGGTACGAAAATGCGTGTCCGCAATCTCCAAATCACAGACCTGTTGAATGCCGAAATACAAACTGAGTTTATAAATTCACGCGACGACCTCCGCAAAGACGCCAAACAACAGATTTTACGAGTGGAAGATGAAAACCGTAAAACCTACAATTTACGACGAAAGATACCTCCGAAGTTCAAGTTGCACGATCTTGTCGCCATAAAACGCACCCAATTCGGACCTCGTTTAAAACTCCATCCAAAGTTCCTCGGACCCTACAAGATCATCAGACTTAAGCCCAACGACACCTATGATGTTCAAAAATGTGGACATTTCGACGGACCCATGCATACCAGTACATGCGTCGAGTTCATGAAACCGTGGACTCATAACTTTACACAACCCGTTTGAACTAAACATACTTTAATTTTTGAACTATATTTTCATTATTTTTTTTTTCTTTTTCAGGAATACTTCCTTAGCCAGGATTGTTTTGCTGTTTAGATGTTACTACAATTAGTGTTATATTTTTCATTTCTTTTCCAGTTCATTTTGCTAGTATTATAACCTATGTGTATTTCTTATAACTTTTATACTTTTTTTTTCATTTCGTCATAATAAATTGTCACCTGTAATTGTTTGTGCCCCTACCAGCATCTGGGGGCAGATGCTTTTTTGTCGGATGGCCGATGTGGGATGCTATCCATACAGCCCCATGCATGCCACTCTCACATGGAGTGCGCCCTTGTAAGCTCCCGTGAGCGCCACCTAGCGAGCGCTGCGAAGAGCAGAAAAGAGAGACGATGTTTTGCTTCCGATAAGCGTGCACGTATCTGTGCCGCGTTGCTTGTTTTTCCCCCCTTTAGACGTTAGTTCTCCCTGTAAATAATGTCCCTCTTTAAATAAATGTTACATATATTAACACTGTTTGTGATTATTCCCCCCAAAACCACACATATATATATATATATATATATATATATATATATATATATATATATATATATATATATATGTGTGTGTGTGTGTGTGTGTGTGTGTGTGTGTATTTGTGTGTAGTAGGAAAAAAACATAATTAAATTTATAGGCAATTTGGGGGTATGCAGGGTCCAAATTAGTACACATATTTTCCGCCTCTGGCAGCTAAAGTGGCTCTAACCCGGTTATGCATCGAGTCGAACTGGGCTTCGATGACAGATACGGGAAAGTCATTCCATGTTGCTTAAGTCTATGCCACACTTATCAATCGTAGTTGCTGGAGAGCGGTGGCGGCCCAGTCTCTCAGCAACCCATGACCAGATGTTTTCAATGGGTGAGAGATATGGAGAACGTGCTGGCCAGGGCAACAATCAAACACCTTCTGTGTAGTGGTAGGTCAGGACTCGACGGGCAACATGCGATTTTGCGTTATCTTATTGAAACATGACGTCTCCGACGCCTCAGAGATAGGGCACAGCCACCGGCTATAAGATCTGAGAAATGTAACGCTGACTGTTCAGATTACCGACGACGAGAACAAGAGGTGTTCGTGTCGTGTACCCAATGGCTTCCCATACCATCGTACCAGGTGCAGGGCCCGTATGACGATATTGAATGCAAGGAGGCCGCGTGCGTTCTCCTCGGTGCCTCCCCACACGTATACGTCCATCATGATGCTGCACGTAGAAACGGGACTGGTCTGAAAAGACGACGTGGTACCACTCCTGCATCCAGTTTTGTCGTTGGGTGCACCACTGTCGCCGCGTGTCTCTATGCTGCTGTGACAAGGGAAGCCGCAATCATGGTCACCGTGCAGACAGTCCATGCTGCTCCAGACGTCGTCGCTCTGTCCGTTCGGATACTTGTCGTGTTGCAAACAAGCCCATTTCCTGACTCAAGGTCCATGATGTGGCTGTACGATCCTGCAAGGCCGACTTGACAACATGTCTGTCCTCTCGGGTGTTAGTGGCCGGAGGCCGTTGAAATCCTGCATGGCGTTCCGCAGGACCCTCCTGAACCCATCGATTCCATATTCTCATGCCAGTCGTTGGATTACAACCAATGCGAGTAGCAATATCGCTGAACGATAAATAGCACTCTCGTTGCCCCGATCCTGCCGCTATCGAATTTCGAAAAGTGCTGGTAGCTGTTGCTCCTTCTTATACGAGGCATAACACGATCATCTCACAAACAATGAACATTCAAATGCGATTTCCGAATGAGAAACCCGCTGCTAAACTTTAATTTTATATAGAGTTTGAAATGCCGTTTCTCCTTCCTACGTCGTTCGATTGCGTTTAAATGCTAATTATTTACATATCCCAGTATTTTCTTCCTTTCATGCGAATTTGACGTTTGTATCATCCCTCTTTCATGGTGTTGCAATTTTAATGGCCAGCAGTGTACATTTGGTGGATCGCTTGCACTTTGCCATAAAGTGTGGGAATTAGAGCGATTTGAGTTTTGAGAGCATTTTACTAACTGAATATCTAGTAATCAAAGGGAATAATATAAACATCTTTAGGAGAATTAACCAAATAAATGTGAAACATTGAAACTCATTTTTTTCCTCTCACACTTACATACATATTCATATAAAAATTATATCACAATTTTAAATTCTTTAAAAACAATTAAATGTACTACATGACTGAAATATTAATTTGATAAAAAAAATTTATTATTAAAAAATGCTTGTTTGCGAATCATGAGAAAAATTAGGGATCAGGATAAATTCTCTGATTTTCAGAAAGTTTCCGAAAAAGTAACCTCACTATTGGAAGCAAACGCAATAAATTATTGAAGTTTAAAGTGGAATCTCTCCTGAAACTAGAAAAAATTGAGCTTCGGAATTCCTACTTTAAAAATACTGACGAGCTAAACTAGAAAGATGGGATATTTATACAAAAACAAAGTAATGCAAAACATATTATTCCTTATACTTTTACCTTCGTGGTTATAAGGAAAAGCAAAATGTGAAACGGTGGATCAGAATTTAATTTTTTTTTAACTAGACTGCTGAAAAATCTGTCGTTGCAGAAATAAAGTAAGTTAGAAACATTAAAAAATGCATAACACTTAAGTCATCCTTTACGGTTAAAATTTTCATTCTGTAATTTTAATGCGTTTGTTTAAAATATTATTGTTGAAAAAAGGAAATTTCATTCCCCCACCCCACCCCCAAGAATTATTTCTGCTAAAGAGTTTAAAATTAATCGATTCTTTTTTATTATGTTAAAAACAAATTCCGTACTCCCGTAAAGATAACAGAAAAATTGGATTTTTCATTGAGTTATGTTTGCATTTCAGCGTCTGCAACATGGCAGATCTGATTGGCTTTTCTGTTACTACAGCAGGCTTCTTTGAAGTATGATTTCTTTCTATGACACAAATACGTGAGAATCAATTCCCTTTTTTTTTAAGCAAGTGGTCACTCATATTTTAAAAATGAAGGCAAACTTTATCTAAGAGCAAAGGTCTAGGTTCGATTAATACTGCCAGGAAACTCGATGCACCTCAAGGAATATTTTAAAGAATTAAATGTTTTAAATGCAGTAGTAAGAATATGATTAAATAAAGATTTTCCCCTTTCTTTCTCGCTTAAAAAAGATGGAATTATGTTGAAAATTAGCAAATAAAATATTCTAATGTCGACAAGTTTTTTAGAGCTTATTTCAATAAATATTCAGTCTTCAAATTTCACTGATGCATTCTCAAACAAAATAGATGCATTTCAAATTTTATAGAAATTCAGTCTCTGGACAACTTGAAGTTTATTTTGTGTTATTCCAGTGGTAAGGTGGTAAAACTGAGGGCTTGCAATAAGGCATTAAACACACCATCATATAGGAGAGATCTTTAAAATGATAAAAAATATGCGTATCCAGATTACTTAATAGACGTAAACCTAAGTTACATCATCATTACAAATTCAAGAAAAGGTATTAAATGAAATGTCGTCATCGTTTAGCTACATAAACTCTGAGTGGAAAAAAAATCAAAGAAGATACTTCTACATTTGTTGTGTATATAAATGGCTGAAAATTGTCAATCACCAGTAAAGGTTTGGACTAATATGGTTGTTATTGTTTTAAGAAGCTTAGTATTCCTGTTTTGCGGATTCCCTAAGTTTCATGTAAGTAATAATCTGGTTGTTGGCTGTCCCGACGAGGAGCTCATAAAAGTGAAATCTAGATCTATGACGCCTTGAGATGTTAGAGATCTATATTTTTGATTACCTGATGGCTACAAACAAGAAAAGTCCATATCTTTTTGGAAAAACTTTCTTTATGCATACAATAACCATGATTCATTAGTAGAATTTTTATAAAAAAAAACGTTAAATTTGCAGAAGTAACGTTTTGGGAGTTAACCCTTACTATATGTATATTGAGGATGAAATTGCTGGTTAGGTATGTAAATTTATTTCATCGTATCCACACCATAGTGCTGTAATGTAAGAAATTAATAAGCAATTTTGTAAACCCAAATATAAGATTTAACTGGAGCTCTATTCCTCTTTAATCCTATCGGCGACGTCTTAGTACACAGGTTAAAAGAAGCACATTATGGAAAGCCCACTGATTTAACAGTACCTCATTCAAGGAAAATAAATTTACATAGCAGCAAGATTCTATGAACGAGTTAATCAGTTTCAGAATATTTTTCTGTACTCACAAGCCTTATGATTTAATATATTTCGATAATGGAGAAATATACTTAAAAAATTCGAAGACTTCAGACACGTGACTTGTGACCGATATTAGTGATGCGAATGCAACAGGACCATAGGCGTAGCGTCGGGGGCGGCACGTGCCCCCCCCCCCCGCAATTTAACTTGAAATAAATTAAAACGTTAATAGAAGTTCTGTTAAAATAGGAAAATTGTAGAAAACTTTTAAGAAAGTTGGTTTTTTCTGGCTTTTTCAAACTGTGAAACTGAAGATTCCGATTGTGTCTTTAGCCTTAACATAGTTTTTAACAATCATATGATCCATAACAAAAATTCGATGCTATATTTTTTTCTCATTTTATTTATATTATATTTTTGTCACTGTATAACTTTTTAATATTACTGAAAGATCAATTCTATTGTTATTCAATTTGAAAAAAATCATATTATTTCATATTTTAAGGATCATCCGGCACTGAATGCCCTGAGGAATTCCATTTATGCCCCTTCCCCCCCCCCCAAAAAAAAAATAAAATAAAAATTTAGAAGCACGCTACACCTATGAACAGGACAGAGCTGAAAAGGGAATTTATTGAAATTCCGATTTCTCAGAGATCATCCTTACCTTGTAATCACTCTTGAACTCATTCTCTGCTGAAGAAAGCTTCGCCAGCTCGGAACTGAGGTTAAATGCTGTTTGGATGGGATCGGTAGAAGATAAGCAGATAAGTGATGGCGACGTGAGGGCTCTGTAAGCGTTAATGCGAGATCGAGAATGTCTCAGACAATCGTCTTTCGTGGCTGTGATACACTCATCGCACCCGCATCTCACGTTGTGGGGCATTGGTAGAGAAGCCCCCCTGTCGAGTAGTAGTTTGATTATCTCGTAGTTGTCGCGATGGGCAGCTAGTATAAGAGGAGTGATGTCTTTTGTAAAAGTCGCCATTTCGGTGTCCACAGCTTCCCAACTCTTGAAAGCATAAAACACTGGTGAACTTAAAAGTCATAAGTGAAAAAAAAATGTAAACAAACGTTTAGTGAATATAAGAAAGAGAAATTCATATAAAAAATAAAGATTCTACAAAATTAATAGTACATCGAACTACCGCCGATGGGTAAAGGTAGCAATAACTATAAATTTATTTAAGCTATGCCTTAGGCCCTTTTTTATCATCATCCTAAAATTGGGACAGTAGACATGAAATGCCATGACATAACTACAGAGGCTGTTCGCACATTTTTTGACGATTTTGGTATGCGGTAATAAAAAAACGTTTGCTGCAAAAGAAATAATTGCAATTGTACTATGTTTTTAGAAGTCAAAATTATCGTCTGCGGCTTGAAAGTTTTGTTTTTATTCAAAATGGCGTTTTTAACGAAGCACTGGTTCGAAGGCAAAAACGATGTGAGAGTCATGGTTTTGTGATATCTAAAGCGTCGATAGGTAATATCGTCAACAAGAAAGAAAAAAACGTCAAATTGGAGCCTCAAGTGGGAAAAAAATTCCAAACACGTATCCAAGGAAAAAACGGACATCTTCGACTATTGCAAAGGTACGTTGTTTAATGTTAAAAGAAAATCCCCCTAGTCAAAGGACAGTTGAAAAATCATTAAAATGCTTGGTGTCCACTGTAAACAAAATGATAAACGTTGATTTAAATCTTAAGAAAGCGAAAAAACGCAATGTGCATCGTTTTCTTCCAAATCATATCGCTGAACGCAGGACACGCTCCAGAATTCTATATGAGAAACACTTATCCAAAGAAAAATGGAAAACAATTTTCACAATAGATGGATCATGGGTGTATTTAAATGATTGCAACAAAAAAAGAGCCATTTATTATCATAAAAGGGGAGAAAAAAATTTAAGTACATGGTTCAAAGAATCGAAAGAAAGTTTTTCTAAGGGATTCATGATTGTTGCTGGTTTTTCTTATAATGGCAAGTTAAAAATAAAGAGAGTGGAAAAAAATGTCAAGATTAACTCCAAATACTATCAGGAACATATTTTATCGCCAATTTTTCTGAATGAAATACCATCGCTTTACCCACAGTGTCATCAATCTGTGAGACTCCACCAGGACAAAGCTAGCAGTCACACATCAAAATCCACTGTAAATTTCCTAAAAGAAATGGAAAAAAAAACTGGTATCAAGGCCATACCCTTCACTGATATCCCTACTAAATATCCCGATGTATCACCTATGGATTTTTGTGCTTTCGGACTTTTAAAATCTGCATTATCCAAACGTCATCCCAAAACACTTACAAGACACTGGAAAGCTGTTCAGGAGGAATGGGATAGAATACCTCTTCTGACACTTCAAAAGGTATTATTATCCTGAAAATTGTGGTGTCGAAAGATAGTTCAGAATAAGGGATGTCAACTAGAACATTTAAAACACAAGAATTTTATGTAATTTAGTTTTGTGAATACAATATACATCGTCTAAAAAATGTGTGAACAGCCTCTGTATAAATTTGTACATTGGTTTAAACGTTAAACTTTAAACGTAAGAGAGCTGTTTAAGATTTACCTAAACATCTCTATTACTCGAACTGTTTTGTAGTAAATCAATTTTTCAAAGAAAAGTTTGCAGATAAATGAAAATTTCCTGAAATATTTAAAAATTCATTAGATACTCCATATTTAAATTATTTTTTCAGTAGGAGAAAAACATCGATGTGTTACTAAAGGTACAAAATATAAATAGTATATATTTTTATAAAGATAAAAAAAATCGGCCAAAACCAGTTTTCGAGAAGGTATATTCAGTCACTTATATGACTTTCCTAAATATAGGACGATGGTAAAATCCACTAGAGTCATTCTGTAAAGCATTACTTTAAAGCAATACGGTTCTCACAACGTATTTTGTTGTACACCATATTCCTTTTCTGCCGAAAAAGGCATTTCTGTGTCTGGTGACTATGAAAAACGTTAGTTTCTTAAAAGAAACCAGCTTTACTTGTCTCTTGGCGAAATTGTAGGATAAAGACCTCTTTGCTTCAAACGTATTCTCCACACAATTTTTTTTTACTCTTCTTTAGTATTTAAAACGTTTAGAAATGTCAGGGAAATCAATAACTGTGGAGAAAACCTTCAATTATTTTGTATCTTTAGACGGCGAGGACTCTTAAGATAAACAAGGGGTTCGATAGCTCATTCTCTAGATCCTTATGCACCTAGAGACGAAGAATAAAATAATCATTTAGTTACACAGAATAGCAAAGAAATACCCTGTGATGGTGAAGCACTTTCTGGGGAGACAGCACAAACGAATAAAATTTTCGAGGCCTTAAATTTTCCGAAATCTTCTGAATCCATACAATAACAACTGACAGTTAAGGAATTCCTATTTGGTGGAATATAATTTTTAGGAAACCAAGAACACAGCAGCGAAATAGGATTTTGTAATTTTTTAAAATTTATTTGTTACAATTAGAATGCCGACACATAAAATATCATTAGGAAGGTAGCAATGCGAAACCAACGACTATTTGAATAAAAAAATATATTAAAGGTTGTTTGCACTTGTAATGTTTGCTGCCTTTCTTCAGCAGGGAAATCATAGTAGTGGTTTTTACCATCGCTCTCTATTTAGAACAGGCTGTATTGATTTAGGTATTACTGTATCGGTACGGTTTTCGGTACTCATGTTTATTCTTATCTTAATATACATTCAAATACGATTCCTTAAAAAATATTAATTTATTCAAAGCTTGTTGAAGTACGGGCTAATGTAAAAATTCAAATTATAATGTATGTCGTAATTATACATATATATTAACACTTGATTAAAGCATAAAATGAATACCTTAAAAGCGATAAACTAATGCTATCCTCTAGAGGATGTTGATCAGTTTTAGACAGCTAATAAAAACAGTTCAGGATCTAATGGATATTTTTCGTAAAAATAATTAAAAATATCGGAAGCACGTTTCTTTTTTCACCAACAAGTATCTTCTATAGCTTAAGGGTACAGTACACATTTAAAATTGTCAAAAATCGATTTTTTATATAAATTGAAGCTCGGATTTATTGCAAACAATTTGGTACCTCTCTTTTTGTGATACGACAATTACATCATGCATAATTATAATAATTGTGAACATCCAAACAGTGATTTTTATACAAAATTTTAACTTTAAATGCATTTATCTCAAAATAGGATTTTCTGACTTTGCGCGCATGATATCTGAAAAACTATTCAAGATATAGGCTTGAAATTTTCTACTCACGTTAATGGTAATCTTCTACAAAAAATGAACTAAAATCATAGAATTACCTTAGGTAACAAAAATTTTACAAAAGGTTTTATGAGATAATTTTGTGAAATTTTTTTTAACTAATTGATAATTATAAATAGTATTAAAAAGGAAGGTAATTAAAATATTTTAGTTCAATATGTTAAGTAAATGTTTCTCTAAGTTAAAGTCTCTTTCATGTTAATAAATTAAAATTAACATCAGTTATCATGATCGCAGTGACAAATTATAATTATGAAACACATGTTAATTAATTAATTTTTCTAATTAATTTAAATAATTTACACCAATCTAATGATTTTTGTTGTAAAAAAAATATGCTTCATCTAACAATTCAGAATTTTTCATTCAATTTGCTTCATTGGTTAAGGGGACTCACTACCCTTAAATCTTTAAAATATTCGATTTTTTGAAAAAAAAAATATATGTTAAAGCCTGATCATTTCTGAACAAAATGAAGCAAACCGCATGAAAATATTCCGCTTAGTTCCGGAGATATTGATATTCTAAATATTTAATTACTGATCAAGTTTATGGTAAGAAAAATTTTAAACTCATTTTTCTCAAAATGTAATTTTGCATCATTCCGCAACTGATATCTCAAGGACTTTGAAATATAATTCCATGAAATTTTTATCACTGCATAATCATGTTATTTTATGGCGTCTGAACAAGAATTATTGCAATCACTGCACATTTTGTTATTTTTTCAGGGGTAAATTAATTCAAAAATTTAAGGAAATTTTAAGTATATTTTGAGCATTTTTCAAAAAATGGAAAATATTTTAATGTTGAATGTTTTATGTTCAATTGTATTTTGAATTATTTATTTTAAATATAAAACAGGAATTATACATTTAAGTGTAAAATTAATTTCATAGTTCTGCGCGCAAGCGAGTATACAATAAAAATGCTTAAATAACAAGGTATATCTAAAGAATTTAAAAAAAAATATTTAAAATTATTTTGAGAGTTGAAAATTTGTTTATTAAAAAAAATATATCAATTTATCATATACATAAAATTTGGAAAAATTGGGAGTAAATTGAAATAGTTACAAAGAGTCAAAAAGTATGAAAATATGCCTTATTTCCTCGACTTAAGAGTCTTAAGTCGTCTTTTAAGTCGCCTTAATTTGTTAAAAATTATGAAATCATAGTCAAGTTTCTAAAAATTTTCACAAGTCAAAGGTGTACTGTCAAAGGTGTAAATACACTTGTAGCAATGAATAACAAATAAACTTACGTATGGTGTTCCCGGCACGTAAGTCTTCTCCTCATGCTGGAGCAAAACTTCAACTGCTTCAACGTATTCCTCACTGATAGCATGCAGAAGAGCATCTCCAGGTTCAATTTCGTTTGTCAAAAGCAAGTCTATCAGTTCCATATTCTCATTCTCAATTGCCACAATTAGGGCTGTCCGCCCTACTGCATCCCGACAGTTGATATTGAAACGATGATTATTTTTGTGCTTTTCTAGCAATCTGAAATTTAAAAATGTGTTTCAGACGTGTTTCCTGAGAAGTAAAGTATTTCAGACGCTTTTTAACGTAAGATTACGTTCCTCCTTAACGGTCCTCCTGAAAGCAAACTTTCAGCGTTGTCGCGAAATATAATTTTGACAGCACGCCAAACCCAGTAGCAGTAAAACAGTTAAACAGAAAAGTACTAAAATACGTCCCAAAAAAATTTTTTTAAATAAAAAAAGGTAAGCAACGATAAATAATCCTACGTTAATAACCCGCGGTAGTTTCGTTAGAAGAGACTACCTGAAATATTTTTTTAAAGAACTTCTAATAGTGCTGTAAAATGAACATTTAAGGTTATTCTCTACAACTTAATTAACTTTAAATCATTTAATACTTCATAGAACTTCGATCTTCATGTTAGACTATGGAGAAATCGTGAAAGTGATTTACGTGTAATTGCATATTACGAAACGATTAGCTTTTAGTTCCACTATACAGGGCCGGCCCCAGGGTAAGGCGATCCGGGCGGCCGCCCGGAGCGCAATGATCTAGGGGCGCCAAAATCATGGAAAATGAAAATAAACTGATAAAAAAAATTAAGTTACAGGCTTTTATAAAATGCACTACAAAGTAAAGAATATGTTTTTATCATTCTGATATCATATCAATAAATTATTTTTCATAATATTGCATTGTCATCGGACCCTTGTATTGTAAGTATGCCAAATTTCATTGAAATCGGTTCACGGGAATTTTCTCAAAAACGCGTTGCAAGATTTGACTGATAGTTGACAAGATTGAGAGGCGGCAGGCGGAATTTATCATTTTTATTTCTAAGCACATAATTCAAATAATATAATATATTTAAACATTAAGGCAAAATCTAGTTGAATTCAATTCAACATGACAAAACCACTCAACCACCGCCTTTCAAGAATTGACAAGTTTTTCGGCCCGTGGCAACACGACTGTACAGGAAACAACAATTTTGAAACCAAGCGAAACAAGATCTAACAGCCCTTTTTAACTGCATATAAAAAGGAAGTAGACTTAAAACAATGCATTATTTGCCACTAGACTTCGGTTGGTGCGAAATAAAATAGTTTGTTTAAATTGTTAGTGCAAAAAAGCTTTAAAAAAGTGCTTGTGCAAATTGTCCAGTGCGTTTGGCTTCTGTGAAGGTAAGTGTTTTAATTTTTGGTTTCATTTTTATAAACGAATAAAATCCATCAGACATAAGCCAAAAAAAGGGTGGGGGTAGATTTCAAAAATTAGAGTTTAGATCAAAACATGGTTGTGTGGTATCAAATGAAAGGTAATTGAGTCTGGAATTGAATAAAATGCATTTTATTTTTTTAAGCCAGTGGCGCACAAGGGGGGGGGGGGATTTCAAAAATTAGAGTTTACATCAAAAAATGTCTTGTGTGGTATCAATTTTTTTTGGCCAGTGGAGGTACCTACAATGAAGGGGGGATTTGGTGTTAATCGTGTGAGCTTAGATGCCCATAAATTGGCAGAGTATTTTTCATTTTGTTTGTTTTAGCTTGTCCTTCGTATTAAAAAAAATTAGGTAGTTATATATTACAAATATAAAAATAAAAGGCAAAAATATTTTTTTCATAAGTTTATTTCACTTTTCTTCAAAATTACTCAATTTTCGAAAATATTAAAAGTAATCGAAAAAAATTATTTTATATAGGAAAAAATTCGAAAAAATTCTTACATTTTCGCATAGTGTGACTTGGTTGTTATGGTGTGACCATTCTTTTGAGGACTAACGAAATAGTAGTTTATAAAAATGTCAAAAAGCAAGCTGTTTTATACAAGCGGTTTTCAAAGCACAGAGCAGCAAGTGCTTAGAAGTAGCGAGTATAAAAAAGCGTAGTTTTGGCACGAGTTTTATACAATATTTTATCTTGATCAAAAAATTTTTAAAAAATTTAAAAAGTGCCGCAGGCGTAATTTCTAACAAAAATATATTTTACACAAAGCTACCAAACAAGAGACAAAATACCAATTATTATTATTATTTTTTTTATATATCAGTATTATTTTTTATTTTAATTAATTTGTTCCAGAAACCAAAATGTCCGATGCTAAGAGAAAACCCTCTGGGAGCGAATTAAAAAAGCGGAGATTGAACAAGCAAACACAGCTTCAAAAACAGTCAGATGCGCTGCAGAACTTCTTGAAAGAAGGTAGTTTCAACGCTCCCACAACCGACCAACATTTGAACAACGCCCAGCACCTAGATACTGACTTTCCGGATATGGATCCCCCTTTGGATATTTTCTATATTGTTAATATGTCAAGTAGTTTTTTAACTATCCTTAGTAGTCATCTTTGATGCACTCTACAAAATTTTTCCCTCCCATCAATTATTTCATCTGTCATCAAAATGTGGCGCATATAAAGAATTTGGCTAAAGAATTTGGCTAAAGAACGTAAATATATTACAGATGATATTCCCAAACATTTTTTTACGCTATGCAAGTACTGAAATGTATGGAAAAGGTTTTAATAGAAAAAAAATAAACATTGTGGAGCGAGAGCTTTGTACTGCGAGAACTGAAAACGTTTGGAACTAACATCTTCCATTATTTACATCATTTTTTTTTCAAGGACCTTTATCGTGTTATTCTTGTGTTATCTTGAATATACAGTTAAAGAAAGTAACAACAAGGGTTTGAGTAACATAGTTAGTGAAACAAGATAGGGATTAGAAATCTCAAAGTATTCGCTAGGAAGAACTGAAAAGTAAATACAATTAACAAATTTTAAAAGAAAATTTAACTTTCCACGGGAGCTTAGTTGTAGAACACCTACAGTGTAAGCCTAGGCAAGCGAATGGCCTAAATGCCTGCCTTGATGTATTATATCGGTGTTTTAGTGCTCTTATCCTGAAAAAGAAAATGTAATTGCTTTCAGAACTCATTTATCTTTCAGTTCCTTATCTTGAAAATACTTTGTGATTTTTCTAATCTTAGGATTGATGCCTATACTACTTTCAATACTTTCAGTTCTTGGCAATACATTCCTCTTCGTGAAGCTGCTCGAACATATTTTAAATCCTACGTTTGGGAAATAAGGAATTTGAGAGAACTGAAGGTTTAACTTACGCTCGTACTGCAGGAACATCGCCCCTCTCCGCACAAAGTAAAAATTTTTTCTCGAAGACCGATAGCTGCAAATCTCGGCCATCTTCATCAGCATTGCCATAGATGCCATCTGAGTTCGGATCTGTGGATCCCAAGAACTTCCTCCTAGAGCTGCTGCTAATACTGTCTTGTCCCCTTGGTGGACGGCTGTTTGTCTCCTCTATAAGAAAAAATAACAAATCCGTGGGTCTAACGAGGATTAAACTTGCAAACTAGTGACTTTTATTTTATATGTATACCCCTTTATAAAAACATTAAAAATCATTTTCATTAGATTCAAAAGGTAATCGCGATCTAATAAGGTAATTTAGTGAAAATTTTTAGGATAATTCTTAATTTCCCTTCCACTTAATTCTACTGTCATTTTTCCCGTCCCGGATTTCATGTCTCAATAAAGCTTTAGTTTTTCAATCATGTGACCCTCAGGTGTTTATAAAACATCAATAATATTTTACATTCCTGAAATTAAATAAGAACTCACCATCTCACTGTCAGATGTGCATTTTTAAAAATTTCGCTTAAGGCGCTTTTTGCTTTTACGAGCCGTTTGGTACTCATGTCCTAATAACAAGGAAGTATTTTATTAGCACTAATAAGAATTTCAGAGATTTCTTCCTAATTCACACACTTTTTTGCAACAAGGATTTTACACAGTAAATCGTATAAAACTTTTTTTTTTATTTTTACTTCGAGCAAGGAAATGACTTTTTATTTTCGTGGTGGAGGGCAACAAACAATGTCTGATATGATCTGAAAGAAATTCGAACACTAATTTGCCCAATGTAAAGAGCAAACTAATAGTTATGCTTCTACGATTTATAGCTTTCATTTCTTTAATACACCATGCTTACTCGTTCTATCGCCTTCTTTTCAGTTTTGAGACGCACTATTGATTTTCATTAATGAAAATTTGAAAATTTGATTAATTTTTTGTTTATTTTAGATACATTCATTGTTAACTTCTTTTCCGTTCACCAATTTTATATTATTTTTATTTATAAATATTACTTATATTATTTTTATTTTATAATTTTTTTGTTTATTTTAGATATATTCATTGTTAACTTTTTTTCTGTTATTAGAGATTCTGATAACAATGCTTACCAATATCCTGGTTTTCGAGGATTAATTTTTAAAAAAATGCATTCCAGATAATTAAATAGTCATCATTATTTTACAGTACGTCAGTCGAAATTTACTACAACTGCTAAAGATGATAGACGTTATCTCACGAGAAAACAGATCTAAACAAAATTCTGTCAGATTTCTAAAACAAAAAGACCTCAAGTTGAAGATAGTTTTATCGGTTACTTTAATTATATTTCTGTGACCTTATAATGAATGCTCTGATATAACATATACTGAAGAAACAGTTAAACCCAGGAATTTAAAACCAATTTCAAATTTAAAGGATAGGATATTAAAAACATATCAATTGGAAATCGAAAGCTTTATATGTGACTCAAAACTAAGTAACCAAGACTGTGAAGGAGAAAAAATAATGAGTAACATGGAAAAAAATATTATAAACAAATATTAAATCGAATTGTTACTGGTCTCGTTAAATCAGAAAATAGCTTTTTTCTAATTTCAAATCCGCATCGAATACATTTAATCATCAAATGATTAGTTACGAAAATTGGTGACGGAATCACATGCAGTTTTATACAGATATATATATATATATATATATATATATATATATATATATATATATATATATATATATATATATATATATATATATATATATATATATATATATATATATATATATATATACTTATTTATCTATTTATAAAGAAATTTTCAGTCACATAACCGAATGAACCGAACGTATTTAGTTTGTTTACTCTGCTATGGCTAAACAATTTGTTATGAATTAAAGTTTTTTTATTATTACTTCTAATGCAGAAACGTGTGGAAAAAGTGTCCAAGTATACAGAAAAAAAGGGGGAAATATAAAACTGCAAAGGAGAACAAAATGGAAAATGCATAAACAAGAAAAGAAAACTAAGATAAAATTCTCATGCTATCATGGGCCTCCCAATTACGCCCAATTACAGAGAACGCCCAGTTAAGGCAGGGCAGGGCATGGTGTGCTTCCCGTCCATGTTGTCGGAATTGCAAAGAGGGTATATAGGGCTAGAAAAATTCCCATTCTATGGGCAATCGTGTTCAGTTGCAATTCTGAAAGCAGCAACTGCAATTTCACGTGGGCCATAGGGAAAGCCATTCAGGGTCTTTATTAACAGAATGATTAGGGTATTAAAAATCCTTTATCACAAAAGAGGGTTCTTTGTAAGAAGGAAAAGATACACAATTATTATCGGTTTTAACTATATTTAAATGTAGTTTGTTTTTGATAGTCTTTTGTATTATAAATACATGAAAAAGGTCCGTTGTTCGTATTGAAAAACTTTGTTAATTGATAAAACAAAATATACTCCCTTTGCTTATCACAATATTAATTCTGACAGATTTGTACTAAACATGTAAATCTTGCTTTTTGCTTTATTATACTAGTACATTTTAAAACACAAATGATAGTTTTCCCAAATCTGCAAATTACTGTTTAATATGAAATTTGACTTAAGTATTCTTCCTTTTTCACGTAAAAAGATTTTTTAACAGGCCCTTTCTGAAGAGAAACCCTTACATTAATGGTCATTTTTAGTCTTTACAATTAAGAATAATTTTCAATATATTTTTAATTTTTATATATTTATTTTAACAAATAGGAAAGTTCAACTCTATGAGCCATCAACAATTTTTCGTTCTTTATTCTATGTTTCTTATTTACTTTCGCCTTGGTTTTTACCAATACAGAAGTTTACGTTTAATCAAGCGGCAACAATCTTTTTATCTTTGTTCTTGGAACTTTTGGATGTACTAACATGCTTTCCTTATTATTTTAACAAAAAATTTTATTCTGTTTTAACCTTGTGTATAACCACAAGGCTATTTCCTACTTGATATTTCTTCAGAAAGATTGCTCTTGTGGCTACTGGGGACGATATATGAATAAATGAAACTCTTGTGTACTTTTTTACTTTTCAACAACTTTAGGCTTAAAACAACCAATAGTAAATTGCTGTTGGTAATTGAAAAATACTAATATAACGTGAAATGCACTCAAAATTGTGAATGATCCTAAAACATATAAGTAATTCATAACTACTTCTTAACAGAAACACCCCCTTCTTAACCCACACTTAAGATGAGCCGTGATTTTAAAAAAAAAAGTATAACATGAAATAAAACGAAATAAAAAGTAACCTGAAATAAAAAGTTAATATAATTGATTTATGATTTTTATCTCTTTATGGTTGGTGCAAATTCTTAGAGACTATGTTTCAGTTCAAAAATTATTTATATTTCGGACAAGAAATGCTTTTGAGAGTAAGCGAAACATCCTTGACTAAATGAAATAGAGAAAACTTTAACTTTTAATGCGGAAAACTGTAGATAAAAAGCTCAACAAAGTACATGGCAAGTCAACAGACATTAAAGAGTATATGGCAGATTGAAGTATTACGGGAATGTGTAGTAAAAGATTGTAGGATGAAGAGAGGGTACTAAACATAGAGTTTTTCAGTTTTTTAACAGAAACGTGATCCATCAAAGACTGTTATTTTTTATAATGTTTTAAATTCTTCCAAATTAAGTAAGCATTTAAAAGAGTTCTGCATGGTAAGGATTAAATTTATTTGGTTATTCTATTTTAGATTTTGTTTTAGATCCTGAATTTTTTCTTTGCGATTTTTATTTATTTTTGCATTTTCATTATATGCAGTCTAGTAATATTTCTGTTGAACAACTTCCCAAAAGTTTCTTTTTTAACCCTAATTTAAAGTATTATTTTGGAAATATAATTTTTAAATCTCGTTCCCAATATGGCACATGGGAAATTGACTTACCGAATCCAGTTTTTGATGATAAATTAATACTATTAAGAGTGGACATGTTAAAAAATGCCAACAGAGAAAAATAATTTTAAAGAGTGATATCCTATTAAGCGGGATGGATGCGGCTAATTAAAATTCTATTAGATTATTCAACTTAATTAGAGATCAGTGCGTTATCTAAATCATAGTATGCTTCCTTTCAAGTATTTTATAAATACCAAATGCTTAATACAAGAATAGCTAAGATGACAAATTAACATTAATTTGTATCACCTGTAGCTCTAGCACGATGGCGGGGGTATAGTACAATGTGGTACTGGTAACAACAAATTCAAACTACATCGATCTATAAATCGATCCCCTGTCCAAATTAGTTTTGCTGTCCAAATGTATCATCCTTAAAACGTTAAAAATTACGAATCCTGGCTTATCTCCAGTGCTTGTTATATTTCCAAAGAAACAGCAATTTAAAATATCGATCTTTCTTTTATTGTAACAGTTTTTTTATGGCACGGCGAAAATTGTTTTCTTTCATAAACACCAGTAAAGCTCAGTTCATATAAATTACAAAATAATTAAAAGATTAGTAAATTGTAAGTTATTTTTACCCTGAAAACAATAGCGATGATTATGTGATTAAATATCTCCTTCAGGAATTAAGTAGTTATGTCTAAAACAACTCGTAAAATTCAGATTCAAAATTTAAAATATAATTAGATAAAAAGTACGAACGAATCATTTATTATAAATATATAATTGGATAACGCCTTTCTTTCTTTGTATTTCGTTCTAGAGCTGAAGACTTTGTTTACATAAACTTTTTCTTTTTAAACTAAGTTTTGTATATTTCCAAAACTAGGCTTGAAGCGTTCAAAGAGTATAACTGAAATTTTACGTACCATTACTTTTTTTCACGGTATATGTTTTTGATGATCCTTTACGATTCAAAAGCATTTTTTCAACTACTTGTTCTTCATGCACCTATCCAAACGCACAGCAGAAACGCGCGATCCGTTCTCAGGAAAATAACAGGGTTCGATGCAAGAAGCCCCTCATGTGCATTTGGCAAACTGCCCTAATTTTTCCATGGGCTACTGACATCTTACCCTCAGACGCAACACACCTGTACCAAATCGAAAAGAGAAAGTTTTACCAATACATACAAAAAGTTACTTCGCATTTAAAGTGAATCATTGCCATCAACAAATATATTTCTGAAAAGTTAAGAGAAAAATATTTATTTCTCATGTATTCAAGAAATATTAGACTTTGATATTTCAAAACTAGGTTGTTTTATGTAAAGATGAAAATATAGTTTTAAAACCTGAAAAATTTAAAATTGATAGCCTTCACTTCCTTTCACGTTGTACTCTCAAAACAACATTGAAAGATGGCGTTATAAATACTGCTAACATACTATCGAAAGAAAGTTTAAAAAGGAATATATTTCTTCACTGTAAAAAAAGAAACAATATCAGTTAAACCTTATAAGCTTTATTTTTTAATTTTCCATTAAAAATGAAACATCTCATGAATATATAAAATAATAATGTAAGTTTTCGTAAATTTCCTATGAAATCTTTATTTCTTCATGAATATTTATAAAAAAAATTTCCCAAACACTATGCTAACATACTAACATTGAACGAAAAAGAGCAGTGGAGATGTCGGATTTCTGTCTTGGAGAAACAATATTTACTTTCTTCCGAGAATGGTGATGTTCTTGCCGTGCGAGCGTAAATATACCCTTCTGTTCTCGCAAAGGATTTTTTTAGAGACAATATGATTTAACGGTACAATGCATGACTCTTTCTTCTTTTTATTTTCAAAGGGTGTTTTTCTGTCGTAAAAACACAAGCAAATACCGATCAAAAATTTAAATCAAGAAAAAATCATCTTCAAAAACACATCCAAAAGGTAGCTATTTAATTTTTCTGCACATTTAATAAAATTTATTTTGATTAGAAAAGAAAATTTCTGTTGCGTAATGACAATGCTTTACAGTGTAGATTTAAAGTACTTTACAGCTGGCTTAGAGAACTAACTATTTTGTTGCAAAAAGTAGAAGGAGTAAGAAATTAGACAGAACTTTTGTTAATTTTTTATACGATTTTGATTAGTTTTTTAATATTTTGTTTGGTTTTAATAAACTTTTAAGGATTGTGAACATATACCTCTGGAACCGAAACATGGAAAACGCATAACCAAATACTTAAACAAGACTTACATATAATTTATCTTAACCTTGCTTCAAAGTGAATATTTTGCTTTAGGTAAAAATTTCGGTGTAACTCATCATAATTGACAAACACAATGTTATAAATTTCCTATATTGTACCACTGTAAAAAAACCTCTGTAAAAAATCGCTATAATCCACTGTATCCACTGTGAAAAAAATTCTTATAGAAACAGACTATTATCTCTATATTCACATGCATATATAAGCCTCTAGTCACAGACCATACAATCTATGGAGCTTCCAAAATATCTTTATGCATTTTTACGAAAATATTTGCTTCATCAGTTTATGATTTCTTACAGAATGGGAAGTATATTGACAATGTATGTTGTTGAATCTTCAATGAGTTTATGAATGATCATCAATGGGTTTATTGAAAATGTATATATATTAAGTCATTATTTAAATGTTATTGTCTGGTATTCCAAGACAGAGGATATTACGGCAAACAGTATTTATCAGTAAAATGAAGATGCTTAAATAAACTCAGATGCTACAACAAACACGGATGAAATGCTATCGACCGACATAGCATACTGTAGCGTACTGGAAAGATATGGTCTTATTTTTCCCGAGCCCCCACAAGCGCTTGAAAAACACAGCTGCGTGTTTTCAAGGAATGTGTTGTTCGGTTCCAAGCCACTAAAGCTGTCAGCCGATAATCTGCTGGCATCTGCGGGCCCCTCCACCCCTTTGAAGATCCAGACATTGAGGGGAGACGCTTCATAGATTCCGTAGACGTGTAGACGTGTAGACTTTGTAGACGTGTTTTTCCTAGGCTCCTGTGTATTTGGGCTGAGGATGGGCCCTGGAGCGTGTATTTGTGAATCTGCACGTAAAATTGAGTGAATTGTGTCGAAAGTGTTTAATGTTTAATTCTTTTTGTAAATAAATCTACTTGTTATGTTTTGTTTTAAAAATTTGGCTTTCGTTTTTAATTAGAACTCTGTCTTTCTTTGGTATGGATCAATAGTTGTGAAAATTGTAAAAAAATGCCTCAGAGAGCAATCAGCCTTGTCGTGATGCCACAATACGCTTATGCATGAAGTAATGGAGTCTTTCTGTAGATTTGTAAATTTCAGAAATCAGTTTAGTTCAGTTATCAGCTTATTCAGTCGTAACTGTGCAGGTAAAAATAGAGTGATAAAGCTCATTAACCAAGACATTGTGAAATAATTTAAATACGAGAGAAACGGGAAAAATTGTTGAGGAGATCTGGATGTTAAGTATAGCTAATGTGGTTTTCACAAGGCAAAGATTATTTATGCTTTTTTTCGTAAGTTTTGTTTGATAGTTTTTGTTTGGGATAATTTTATTCATATTATTTTCTGTGGAAAGTTGTTCATGCTCTTTAAATTTACCTTACACAGTGCATAAAATTTAAATAAATCAAATTTATATAATTTTCAATATCTACTTAGTATTATTCTTATATTATTCTATTAATATGGTTATGTAGGATTGTAACTTTGTCTGTGGGTCTGGAATGTATTACCTTTTATAGATAGATTTCAATGTATGATAGAACGGACTGATGCCATAGCGAACCGGAATCTAGAACCAAATACATTCGTTTTTATGTATCCCTCTATATTGGGATTCCGCTGTATTTGTCCTTTTGGCATTAATAGATTGACAATTATAGCTAAATTCTCTCTTCATATTTCCTAAAGATACATTATGCAATGAACGATCGCATTTTCATGTTTAAGGCCGTTTGTGTCACATGTATGTTTTTCTTGAGTTATATGGCTAATATTTCTGAGTACGATTTCAAACTTGTAGAAATAAAAATTCAAGGATTATAGTTAGGAAATTTATTTTCAAAATAATATATTTAAGATATAAATGCATGAATATTTATACGGAATAAAACAAAAATATTTAATCCACAACTTGAAAAAAAATTCCCATAGAAACCAGAATATTGTTCCTATATTCACATGCATATATGAGGAACACACCATGCCATCTAAGGACCTTTCAAAATATCTTCATGCATTTTGACGAATATATTTTCTTCATTAGTTGAAGATTTGTTACAGAATGGGAAGTATACAAAAATTTAAACTGTTGAATCATCTCTATTTTAAACGATAGATAGAATTATTAACTAAAAGCTACTATCCGCGTATAAATCTTATAAATTCCCTCATTAGAACTGCTGTGCATCCCACTCCATTGAAAGAACATTGAAAAGAAAATCTGGAGAGAATGGGAAAGTAATAAAATCCCTGTTGTTCAAATAACATTTCTCGGAGTAATTTTATTCCCTGGATTTCGATCACGTCCCCGTGATTTTGGGATTTGATTCATCCATTTATCTTGGTTTTATCACATTCATCGTCGTAAGGTGTAAATTTCTAAACCAATGTAAAAATTCTCAAATCGACCAATATATCGATCTAAGCTAATGTGACCGAATTACCACAGACAAAGTAAGCTAAACATCCTAGCTCCCTGATGCGCAGCTTCTTTTGTAAGGCTGTAAGTGATGCCAGACCTTTTTTTATGAACCGCCTCTCTATACTGTAGCATTGTTTTGTATCAGCACAGAAAATCATAAGCTTTGTCAATGGATTATATTCTGTCGGAAATGAGCTATACTTAAATAGCACTTATGCACAATACTTATACACTTATATAAGCTACGAGGTGAGTGCCATGCTAATAACATGTTCAAAAAGCAAAGCAGGGATGTTGTTATATCCGCTGTTCAGAAGGGTGTGGGCTTAATCTTTAATCCCCACGGGATGATCTGCTTAATTGATTAAGTACAAATTAATCATCTCAGCTGCGATATAGGTGTTAACTGAGCTAAGGTATAACATCAAATTTCGGGTGAAACTGAACAGGAAACCCTCCGAAGTGCTGTTAATGCGCAGCTTATAAAGATACCAGTTAGTCATCTACTTAAATATTTTGGTGGCATGAAGCTTTCTCAGAGGAGAATGAAAAAGCATTCACTATGAATCTAGCTTTTTGGACTACCAGCTGTAAGATGGTTATTCACTTGCATTCTGTATAAGCCAAAAAAAGACTTTAACAGTTCTGATCATTCTCGAGGAGGTCAACTGGTGTAAGACTTTAGTCTATTGCATGTCCCAAAATACTTAAAGAAGCAAAAAGTTTGAGCGATATCGGTATGCTAAAATTTTTCAATGAACTGGAGACTAGAGGGCTCATTGGCTAGGAAATTTTGAATCATTTAACAACCCAACCAATTTTTTTCCAATTAAATCGATAACGGGTGATAAAACCTAGGTATTCGTCACCCAGGACTCAAAAGGAACGCAAGAGAAAATGATATATGGAAATGCATGTTGCTCTTTTTTTTAATTATTTTTTTAAACGCTCGAGGGTCACAAGGATTTAATTTCATCTGAACGATGAATTAGTCAACGTTTCTATCAGTTGGTGCTAGACTGTAAATGGAAACGAGTTTCCCTGTCTTACTAGGGAATGTTGCATCGTAGGTCCTTCCCCATTGTAGCGGGCCTTGCCCTAACAGGATAACTGGACGAGACTGTTTAGCCGAGAATAACATCCCGTCTTTTCACATCGACCCTATACCTCTGATTTTGTCCGATTATTTTCACCTTTTCCGAAAGGAAATAGATCTGTAAATGGGTCACCACGAAACTCTCGATGAAGTACAAAAGAAGTCACTGCTGTGAATGTTCAACATGCTGATTACACTGACACATGTGGACTTTCACATTTGAGGGCCCAAGGTACTTAGTCGTACCGCAATGAGCTTCGGACTGGGGGAGCACGGTTCGAATCCTGACGGCGCCATTAAATACCTTTTCGTCTAGGCCGGATATGGGCACGTTAAATTTGCAAACCGGAATGTCCTTCATGATGCCAGAGAGACTGGGAGAAGATATGATCTTCCCAGATATCATTCCTGGGGTAGCTCGCTCCAAATTGTGGTGGTAACCTATTCACCGGCAGGGATACAATCCAGAAGGGCCTTAGTTGCTATGTTGGACCCTGTCGGCTACATTGAGATTGAGATTGGGATTTTCAGCTGTGTGCCCAGGAATGGGTGAACTGATTTTACTAGAACTTTAAATGCTAGAATGGAAAAAAGTGATAAATTTGAAAAGGAAATGAAGATTAAAAATATGAGTAATTATGCTTTTCTTTAGGGAAAATTGGTATCTATCTTGTTTGCATCTTTGTAAAAAAAAAAGTTGATTAAATCAGAAAAAAAATCAAAATATGTTTGATAAAATAAAAAAAATTTTACAAAAACTCTTGATTTAACTAATATAAAAACAGGAGTCATATTATGTCAGAAGCAAAAAAATTCTAATTAATGTTGCCTATTATTACCTTTATCCATTGAAACGTTAACCTGATATCCTTTTGTTCTCACAACTTGTTATTTTTCTAAACCAAAGGCAACATTTCAGAGTAATATTGTCTATTTTTCCGTTTATATCCAATTAAACGTCAAATATAATCATTTTGATCTTACAACTCTTTACTATTCTCTGGAAATTGAAGACTGCATAAGTTGAAAATATTTATTTTATAACGTACCGCTAGGACTAAAATTCTGCTAACAGTTAACATCGAATATAAAAAATACCATGCTTTAATATCTTGAGGATTCATTTATTTAAAAGTTATACACTGTAGAACTGTGAATTTTGTGAAAGCACATGTCGTAACGTTTTGTTTAACGTTTTGTTTAATTACATCATTCAGAATTATTTTACGAAATATCTACATCTCCATTAAATATACCAATAGTATATCATAATGCAGTTTGGGGAACTGCCCTTTACAATGAACCGACGTTAAGTGTAGATATGGGATTTTCCCCCTATCTATACAAAATATTACGAAGAAACTCTTTTTTTGTCACATCTTAAAACCTCACCCCACGTTAACGAGCATTCCAGCAAAAAGGGTTGCGATTGCTGACATTCCTTTACTTGGCAGATATGCCAGTTATCGCCCTCCAACCATACACACCATACGTAATCCCTTTGTTCCTCAGCCTTCATCCAGAGCTTGGCGACTACTTGGCAAGCGCCAATCGACATCTGGTCAAATCATCACCTATCACGTGACCACCGGCAAGGAGAGACTCAGCGTTGATGACTATGACAGACTGCCCTCCGAACGCCATGCGGTTAGCTGCTACGAGTATGAAGACTTTAGACGGGGACCTGACTTTCATTCCCGCGGACAGCTTAGCACGGAGCTTCCCTCGCAGACCGCCGGATCCAAGATGGGATCCTCACCTTTCTAAAAATGGATTGTTGTTAAGGCCTTAAGCCACCTTTTTCCTTTAAAGATATAAAAAAAATAAATATTGATCAATACTAATGTGAATCTCCTTTTTGATATTTCTGTCACCAATTTATTCTTGTTTTGCAGCTCTTCAATTTCGAATTCAATATGGCGACATTGGCCATCCCTGTATACTTCTTTGTCACTATAAGGTATTCCTGGGTGTCCTCCCTTTTAATATGACAATTCATTAGGACATTCTGATGCCATGCCAGGGCACCTCGTCAACTCAGGTACTTGTGCTCATTTTTTTATGGTATTCTTTTTCTGTTTTAACGTAAATTTTTGGTATATGAGTGTCTGGCATTTTATTCAGTATTTTAACACTCAACTTTTGCGTACCACGCATAGAATGAATAAAATTTGATAAACTTTGTGCAATAATCTAGCACCATTTAAAATAGGAATAATGATTTTTGATGATAATGTATGGTAATTTTTCTTGTATAAAGTGTTGGTCATTTTTTTTGCGAGATGATAATGTATCAATATATATATATATATGTAGCTTCAACACAAAATGACATTATTCAATATATTTTGCCTTGTTTTGCGTGCGTATAGGTTTTTATAATACATTTTGTTTCTTTTTATTTTTTTTGCTATACGTACATTGTTATATTTTTTTTTCCTTACTTCATTTGTGTACTCGGTATTTGTTTTCATACTTAAACTGCTTTAACTATGGCAAAGAATCAGTCCATGCTGTTAAACATTCTCCCTTTCGATGGGGACTCCACGCTGCTAAATTTTTTCTTTGATCAGGTTAGTGACCTGCAAAATTTTAATAAGTGGAGTGACGCTCAAACTATTGCTTTCCTTAAAACTAAACTATCTGGTGTAGCACTCAAATATTTCATTGAATGCTCACAATTTAAATCTTTAAATACCTTACTTGAAATCAAGCAGAAATTTGCTGATTTTTTCAAACCTCAGTCTAATCTTAATTCCATACAAGAACTTAATTCTCTTAAGTTATTGCCTTCAGAAACCATACTAAACTTGGCACATAGGCTGGATCTGTTAGTACAAAATGTTTATCCCCAGATCACTGATGTTACTGCTTTGGATGCTATTAAGTATAACAAAATCTTGGAAGCAATTCCTAATTCCACAAAAATAAAAATCTTAGAAGATAACATAAAAACCTACTCACAGGCTGTCAGTCGTGCTCAGCAACTTCAGGAAATATCTGTACAATCTAATGTTTACACTAATCACAATGATAACTCTGTGTCCCACTTGACTGCTCAAGTTAATGCTTTGCAGCAGGAAATTAAAAATTTGAATCAATCTAATAAACAAACAAACACTTTTGATCGTAATAGGCCATATCAGAGACCTAAACATAATTCTAATAATAACTACAAGCGACCAAACAGAAATTACAATGTAAACAATAGCAATAGAAACAGAGATAAATTTAAGCTATACCAGAACAGAAATAACACCAACTCTAGTAACAGCAACGTTGCATCTTCTCAAAGAATCCAGTGTGTTTTTTGTGGTCGATTCGGGCATATCATGCAGAATTGTTTTTCTTTTAAAAGAACTCTAAGAACGAGCACCACAAATAATGATCATAGTCAACAAAATACTGGTTTCCCCAATGTGAATGCTCCACCTTTTCAAAATCATTTAAACTAACAAAGGAGACTGATTGTGCTGAAAATCAGTTCTCAGTTGCTCAGTCAGCCAATGTGTGTACTACTAAAACTATGTCTCATAAATCAACTCAATATGTACCAATACTGTTAAAACATAATGTTGCTACTCAAACAATTTGTTCCCAAAGTAAGGATAATGTGCTCAATACTAGTATCCCTAATTCTCTCAATGAGAATACTGGTAATATTTTTAATCAGAATGTTGACAATTTGAATTTCTCTTTGCCTGTTGCTAACATAAATCTACAAAATAAGGATGTAAAAATGTTAATTGATTCTGGTTCGACTATAAGCTTAATTTCTAAATCTTTTTTTGATGACATTAAGTCAACTATTAAATATAAATTATTATCTAGAAACTTAACCATTAAAACTATTAATTCTAGTGTTAATTTCTTCGGTTGTGCATTGTTTTCTTTTAAAATTGACAAATTCAACTTTAAACATTCTTTTTACATTACTACTTTAAATTCTCCTGTGTTTAAAGCCATCCTTGGTTATGATTTTATGCGAAACAATGGTATTTCACTAAATGTAAATGAATCTTGTCTCAATATTAAGAATTCTAAAGTACCATTGATTTCTTCTCCACAAAATGAAGTTAACAATTATACCTTAACCCATTGTAATGAAAATAATAATGTACACATATCTTGTTTATCTAATGTGAATGAAAATGTTGTGTATACAAATTCTAAGAATATTGAACAACCTGTAGACAATTGTGACATGAATTATAATGTTTTCTTGACAAACAAACTAATGATACAACCAAATGACCACACATATGTAGAAGTCCACACTGACTCATCTTTTCCTACTTCTGAATTTTTGTTTTCTCCTAACGTTTTGTTTAATTCTCAACTTGTCTGTTACCCTTCAATACACTCAATGCGAGACATTGCTGAGAAAGGTGAAAATTATTTGTCGTCAGATAATAGTGTGCAATGTCCTACCACTGTAGCATGCACATCTTCAGAGATTAAGCAAAATGCTGGTATGAACTTCTATATATATGTACAAAATATATCAAATGAAACCTTACATTTTAACAAGTCTGCCATTGTTGGTGACATATCTTCCCTTGACTCTATCCAGAGTATTTCAAAATCTCAGGATTCTCCTTCTGCTAGCTCTCACACTGTCAATTTCATTGAAGCTTCAGAGGAAGTCTTGAGTCAGCGTAAAGCTGAACTTTTACCTACCGACTTTGACCTTGCACATTTGGTTGAAGAGGAGAGAATTTCTTTATTAAACCTTTTAATGAAGAGTTATGCTGCCTTCTCCAAATCTCTGACCACTTTAGGTCACACTGATAGAGTGAAACCTCACATTTCACTTCTAAATCATTATCCAATCAAGACGTTACCTTTTCCTATACCACAAGCTCTTCAATCTACTGCCATTCAGCAGCTAGATGAGATGCAATCTGCTGGTATTATAGAAAGATCAAACACTGAGTGGTGTTGTCCAATGCTTTTAGTCAAGAAAAAGACCTTCTCAAAAACTCAAAAACCCAATTATCGTCTTGCACTTGATCTCCGACTCTTAAATTCGGTCATAAAATCTTCTTCCTATCCACTTCCTAAAATTAACAATATTATCTCCAATCTCTCTAATTACAAATTTTTCACTGCTTTGGATTTACCAAATGCATATTGGCAAATTGATCTACCTCAAGACTTACAACATATTGTTGCTTTTACTACTCCTTTTGGCTCTTTCAAAAATAAACGGATGGTTTTTGGTCTTAAGACTGCCTCCAGTGTCTTTCAATCCTTAATTGACTCAGTGCTAGATGAAATTCATCTGCCTGGGATTTTTGCCTATCAAGATGACATCGTCATCGGCTCTAATAATTTTCAGGAAACCTTATCCAAATTAACTGCTGTTTTGTCAACTTTAATTAAATTCAATATTACTTTGTCTCCTAGTAAGTGTTCTTTCCACACTACTAGTATAAATTTCTTAGGTTTCCATGTCAAACAAAATGCCATTACTCCCATTCAGTCGAATATTGTCAAAATTACCTCTTTTCCCACTCCCACAACTAAACGACAACTTAAAAGATTTATTGGCGTTTGTGGTTTTTACAGAAATTTAATTCCAAAATATGCTTCATTAATACAACCACTAATTGACTTAACTACTCCTAAAGCTAAATTTAAGTGGGAAACTAATCATCAAAATTCTTTTACTAAATTACAAAACATCTTTTTCAATCATCCTTTTGTCACTCTTCCAAATTGGGAAAAACCTTTTTATCTTAACACAGATGCTTCACTTAATGGAATATCTGGTATATTATTACAAAAATCTAACGATTCTTTCACACCAATCTCTTACTTTAGCAAAACGCTCAAACCCTCAGAAAAGAGATATCCTGCCCTTAAATTAGAACTGTATGCATTATTTAAAAGTGTCATTTCATTTAAACATTATTTATTTAACCGTGACTTTACTGTATTAACTGATAGCAAATCCCTAATTAATTACAAGCATACTGCTTCACCAACTGATTTAACTACTCGATGGCTCATGGAACTTAGTGAATATTCATTTAATTTTGTCCACGTTCCTGGTAAGGATAATGTGCTTGCTGACTTCTTTTCTCGTTTTGATATAAATCCACCTTGTGAAACTTTAACTACTAATCCTTTATTACTTCAATCTGAAGAAATACTCCCTATTGTTTCCCATCTTGATTCTGAGATTCCTCATGTTGATAATAACTCTAATGATGTTCTTGATACTTCTCTAATTTCCACATCTAATGATAATGCTGTGTCTCATTCAGAAATTCCTAATAATGAAGTTAATAATATCTCTACTTCTCCCAATGACAATCAAGTTCATGATAATACTAGTGACCCATACTTGGAAATTTCAACTCGAACTTTTCTAAATGAACAAATTAATGATGTTAAATTAAATATTATTCGAAATTCTTTAAATGCTAAACGTAAACATATTCCTAAGAACTTGAAATTTTACTATCTTCATCCTGAAACTAAATTACTTTGCTGGGACACCAAATTTTCTAATAATTCATCTCCCCACAATATTATTGTTGTTCCTGAATCACTAAAAGCTAAAATTTTAAATATAATGCACTTACCTCATTTTGGCATAGACAAAACTTATTCCTTACTTCAATTACGTTACTATTGGAAGGGCATGTATGCTGATACTGTAAATTTTATTAACTCCTGTCATACTTGCATTAAACAAAAACAACATAATATTCCAAAAGCCCCTTTCCAATCTAATCCTATTCCAAATTCTCCAAATCAAACTATTGCTATGGATATTTTAGGTCCTTTACAAAATTCCCAGTATATCTTAACTATAATTGACCATTTTTCCAGACACATGCAATTATATCCACTTTCTAAAATTACTTCTGAAGCTGTAACTAACTCTCTTTTCAATTACATTTCAACTTTTGGTCGTCCATCTACTATTTTAACCGATTTGGGAACTCAGTTCACTTCTGAGGTTTTCAATAAGTTTTCTTCTTCATTGGGTATAAATTTGTCTCATGCGTCGTCTGGACATCCTCAGGCGAATGGTATCTGTGAACGCATAAATACTTCTATCAAGAATACTATTAATTCTCTACTTGAATCTAAAGTAAACTTCAAAAATGCTATACTTATTCATCAGAATTTATACAATGGCTCTATCCACTCTTCGACAAATTTTTCTCCTAACATGTTACATTTTGCCAGGGAACTTTCCCTACTTTTTGATACGTTTGATAACAGTGTTAATATTCAACAACTAGATAAGTCTCTTTATTTACATAACATTTTGTCATCATTAAAACACATCTATCAGTCTGTAAGTGATAATCTTAAACTTAAACAAATTAATCAAGCTGATAAGCAACTTCCTCATGCTAAACTACGCAAATTTAATATTGGTGATGTTGTTTATTTAAAATCAAAAGATAAATTTCATAAAAAGTTTACAGGACCATATGAAGTAATCACTCAACATTCAATAGTCACTTATTCCATAAGAATACTTAACAATCCTTCTGCAAATACTTTTAAAATTCATACTGATAGACTAATGTTAGCTCCTCCTCGAAAACCTTATTTACAACAAACAGTTAATAGTAACTCTGAAAATAAACTTTGTGAACAATCTACTGCTCCAAAACAAAATACTCGCTATTACTTTAGGGCTAGAATTTAATTTTTTTGTATATAATTGTTTGGTAGAGGCGCGTGACACTAAATAATTATATTGTGTGTGTTGTTATGTCCTAGCATTTTCTTACGCTGGCGTAGATTTGCTCCTTGTTTTCATGTTTGTTTCTATGTTTAAATTCTACGCTTCTTTTGTAAGGCTTGCATTGTTCGGGAAAAGTGACTCCACAACTATTTTCTTTTGCTTTAAAATAAGTCACAACCCATATATGTAATACAAGTCATGACAATTTTTATGTAATTAACACTACTTTCTTATTGTAAGCTATCATTGTAATCATACCATGTTTTTCTTTGTAACTAAACAGATTAATTGTAATTTGAATGGTGTTGAGATTATTAAGGCTAGTTAACTTTTCTTTGTCTGCCAGAACTCATGTTCCTTTTCTTTTAATTTTTTCACATACGTTGATACTTTTTTTACGCACTGTACCTGGTTGACTGGTGATGAACTCTATTTTTTAAAATCTTTTTGTTTTGGTGAACTTTTCACCTCTCCCTGGAAACACTTTCCCATTATATATATTCCCTATCTATTATTGTTTGCATATTTTTTTACTATATATCTTTTACGCACTTATCTTATATGTATATGCTATTTGAGGATAACTGTATGCATCCCTTACTGTGGGACATTTTTATGAGGTGAATTTTTTTATAACATAACTTTTACGAGCATATACTTTGTGTGACGCAACTACATGTCCACGTGGAGGACTGCAGCCTCCTGCTCGATTTTTGTGTTCGTTTGTGATGATACTGAAAGTACTCACAACGCGATTTTTTTTCAGTCAGTTTTCATCCTAGAACCAACTGCACTGTATATTATGTAAGTCCACTCTAGATAGTGGCATTGTAGTAAGTCCACTCTAAATAGTGGCATTGTCTGTTATGTTTGGTACTCTTTAAGTGAGATACCTTTTTCATATGTGTGTAAGTCCACTCAATATAGTGGCAGCTAGTAATTCCCTCACATTCTAATACTTTTTGTACAAGATAGTTATTCCTCACACTTATCTTTATTTAATCATCACTATTTTATTGTCTGTTAGATTTATATATATATATATGCATATTTAACCTGTTTATTATTTTTGTAGGGGAAGTGTTTTTCCAGTTTTTGTTGCCATTTGGTATTTTATATTTTATATTGTTACACAACCAATACGAAAACACATAACTTTTACGATCACAAATTTCTTTTTTTCGTTACGCCATTTATTTTGTTACATTGCTCAACAACAATTTTTTTTGTGTGTCTCCGGGGGTGAATGTCGTAACGTTTTGTTTAACGTTTTGTTTAATTACATCATTCAGAATTATTTTACGAAATATCTACATCTCCATTAAATATACCAATAGTATATCATAATGCAGTTTGGGGAACTGCCCTTTACAATGAACCGACGTTAAGTGTAGATATGGGATTTTCCCCCTATCTATACAAAATATTACGAAGAAACTCTTTTTTTGTCACATCTTAAAACCTCACCCCACGTTAACGAGCATTCCAGCAAAAAGGGTTGCGATTGCTGACATTCCTTTACTTGGCAGATATGCCAGTTATCGCCCTCCAACCATACACACCATACGTAATCCCTTTGTTCCTCAGCCTTCATCCAGAGCTTGGCGACTACTTGGCAAGCGCCAATCGACATCTGGTCAAATCATCACCTATCACGTGACCACCGGCAAGGAGAGACTCAGCGTTGATGACTATGACAGACTGCCCTCCGAACGCCATGCGGTTAGCTGCTACGAGTATGAAGACTTTAGACGGGGACCTGACTTTCATTCCCGCGGACAGCTTAGCACGGAGCTTCCCTCGCAGACCGCCGGATCCAAGATGGGATCCTCACCTTTCTAAAAATGGATTGTTGTTAAGGCCTTAAGCCACCTTTTTCCTTTAAAGATATAAAAAAAATAAATATTGATCAATACTAATGTGAATCTCCTTTTTGATATTTCTGTCACCAATTTATTCTTGTTTTGCAGCTCTTCAATTTCGAATTCAATATGGCGACATTGGCCATCCCTGTATACTTCTTTGTCACTATAAGGTATTCCTGGGTGTCCTCCCTTTTAATATGACAATTCATTAGGACAGCACATTTCTTTGAGAAAGAAGAGTTCTTTAGAGAAGGCAGCTGTTCTTACTTGTCGATATTCGGTAAACACTATAGCGACGTGGATGAACTTCTGTACCCGCAAACAATTAATGCCCGTATTCTTTGTAAATACTACGATTCTGAGTGGTTCTTATACCCGAAAAAAATTAAATCTGTACCTCCCTGATAAAGTTTTTACGACTTGTGAACAAGAGTCACAATCAGTTTCCCATTACAGGGCTAATAACATCTTAAGCTTTAAACTGTCTGATTTAATCTTTAAATATTTTTGTTTGATTTTAAAGAAGCTTTTATGAATTACCAATGAAGAAACCAGATTAGATCATATTAAACAGTAGCTTTATGTGTTATGTATTTTTTTAGACCGTTAACAAACATATATGTGTTATGTAACACATATATGTCTGTTAACGGCCAAAAAAATATATCAGGCTCCTCATCCCTTGCAGTTATTTTCTCACCAGAGAGTATGCAGTATGATTTTTGTCGCGTATGGCATAGAATAGCAAAGAAAATGATTACTGATAGCATTTATTGTCCTCGAATTTCTTTATGGGCTCCGCACAAGGGTTTGTTTGATTCACGAAGCAACTTGGTCCCACCTGGTCTACTGTATAAACAAAGTCACCGAAGCTTTCAGCGGTGGCTGCCTCATTATTGCGTGACTAGACCAACATGGCCGCGCATCCCAGAAAATGGTCGGAAACGGATTCTATAACGAGCAGTATGATGTCTTTTGGTGATGATTTGGAAATACCCCGATTTGTCTTCACTCTTTGCGAGGGAGAGCAGAGGATTATGCATGCAAAGTACATGGAAGGCTTAATGGCGATTGAAGAAGAGGTACTGGCATTTTGTTCTCAAATTTCTTTCAATTCAGTTTTTGAATAATTTCTTTTGTTTTGTTTATTTTTTAAAGAACAGTTTACTTGTATTTATCTTTGAAAAAGTTTAACAGTGTTTGAAAGGCGACTTTCTTTTCAACTTTGTTTCAATAAATACATTTCATCAGTAAAGATCATGACAGATTAGTGGTGAAATGCATAGTTGATGGAAAAGTAGATAATGTCGGGCTCGATTATAGGGTTTGGCAGTTGTATTATTAGTGAAAGAGGAAGTTGAACATTAGAACTTGTGGTATTGTGCCTTCATGTTGGTTCCTGGATAAATTAAGAGATTCTGATCGGTCGTTTAAGACCATCCACTCTCAATCAGGTAGAGAACAGGAGAAATATTTGCGAAGATTTTGGCAAGGCTCAGTGCTATAATAGTACATCATACCTGTTAAGAAAATTTAAGGTCTTAGGTTCGACTTCCTAGCTCGCAACTTCTTTATTTTAAGAGAAAGAAAGGTTTCTAAATACAGAATCGGTGTTTAATATGTAATTTTTCTTCGCACAGAATTGTGTATTTTGTGGCTAATTAACTTGTTCGTAGACTTGAGCCTTTTGTTTACTTTACATTTCAGTGAATATATAAGTAACAATAAAGACTAATAAATGGAACATTTTGTTAAAATCATCAGTACTTAGCTATCAGAATAAAAGGAATTTGTTAGTGAGCATTATTGTGGTTAGCATTAATGGTGAAGATTATTGTTATTATGAGATGAAAATTTTCATAGATTGGTAATTCTTTTTCGGAAACGCAAATACTACCAGTATTATTTGCTCTCAGTTGTGTACTTGAGAAATTTTGCCTTCTGTAGAAAGTTAGAAGGGAAATCTCAGGTATAATGAAACATGCTTTTAGATTTTCACTTGTTATTTTCGAATTATACATTATATTTGTCAGAAAATAAATGTACATTTACCTAGATTTATGCTTTAAATGAATACATAACTTTATTTTATTATATATATATATTATTTAAAAAAACATGAATAGATCATGATGCCTCGAGATACATTGGTCCATATAATGTGGTAGTATGAACCATGGTAAATATCTAAGGTTAAAAAAGCTAAAAAGGTACAATCAAAGAAACACGAAAGAAATGTGTGCTTTGAACTGTATTATGTAACTTTTATTTAGTATCTAAATTTAAAAAATTCAGAAACATTTGAATTTAAATTTTACAGCCCAAACTATATAATTTGGAATCCTTAATTTATGCTCTTATATTTTCTTTCGTACAATTTTCTTTCGAGATTATTTTCTTACTGTTGCTGAATCTGCATTTTCTCGTTTCAATTTTTTTTTCAACAGCTTTCTGATTAAATTTATCTTCTAAAATGTTTCAACAAGTATAATAGTTAGTATTTTCAATGGGCCCTTTATTATTTCATTTATCAATTTACGAGAGCAATTTTATTGAGATAAGAGGAGTATTTGATCAGGAGATCAAATTTTTGTCCGTAGATTTTTCTTGAAATGATTGCGTTGTAATTGAATGTTCATATCCTGACATGTTTAGTAAGATCATATCTTTTATTCTGTTATCTATGTCTAGTTGGTCTGAACTGCCTTGCGTTGGTTGATTCATCTATCCAAGATTTAAGGAGCTCTGTTGATTGGCCTCATGTGAAAATGCAAATTCGCAGTGGCATTCATTGCATCCTCATTTAGTGGATATATACCCATTACCATAAAAACCTGACTTAAAACAAACAAAGTTGAGTTAGTTTCATCATTCTTTGTGTCTCAGTCTAAGTAGTTCATTATTTCACATCTGGAAATTTTGCAACAAAGTCATACTGAACAAATAAAATTTTATATAATTGGTTTAGTCACAAGCCGTAAAAAAAGAGATTTCCTACATTTTCATAATAAAATATACTTCTTCATTATAACAATTTTGAAAGTATTGCGAAAGAGAAATGAGGAAATTAATAGCGGGTTGTCAACAAAGTCGTTAGGTGTAATGTAAGAAAGATATTGCAATGATATTCAGCATCTGCACTCTCCCACCGCAAGTTATTTAGCTATCCTGGCATCCACAAAGCGTTCATTGGCGAACCCTCGTGAACTCTCTCTGGCAAACCTTGTCAGGAATTTGGGGAGAAGCGACACAGGATTTTTCCCGGTATGTATCCGCTCCACAATATGGTGTGTAAGGTAATGTGAATTAAATGTGAATTAAATATAAATCAAAAATTATGTTCTATGTCGCATCAATATCACTCAACTGAGAATTTTCGAAACTGTATTTCCTTGTACTTCTAATATATATTGAATTGTGACGCTGACATTCCCTTTATGTATGACAGGAGTATTTGTATATATTCCTCTGACGGACATGCATTTTATAAAATACTAAAATACTGTCAGAGTAAAAGGAAGACAACCCATTATATGTGTTCTCTTACATATGATAGACAGATGATTTTAGAATTTAGTTAGCTTTCAATAAGCAAGAGAAACGTTAAATAACCATTCAAAAAACCTACTGAATTATCGGTATAAGAATATTATTCGTGAGTTCAGAATTGAAGATGAGAATTATTTACTCGTAAGGGAAAAAAATGGTGATACCATCTTCGAAAATTCACCAAACGAAAGTATATTCGATCACCTGCTGTATTGTAATATTCTGCTATCTACATTTTCACACGGGAAGATTTTGCAGATGTTCAAATAAAATTCAAAGATTCATATTTATGCTCTATTGTTATTACAGCATTAGATATTACAACTTCGTCTAAGTTATATAATACTTCCATTATAAAAACAGCTTCACCTACAACTTCGGTACGCTTACTTACACACACACACACACACACACACACACACACACATATATATATATATATATATATATATATATATATATATATATATATATATATATATATATATATATATATATATATATATATATATATAACACTCTGGAGGTGCGGGGTCAAGTGTTCCGGTCTCGTCACTTGACTCGGTTCAAAATTACGGGATGGGCCCTTAGTGGGGTAATGCTGGTCTACCTCTACGATGTTCCCAGAAAAGTGGCCAGCAAAATCGCGGTGTCATATGGCAGTAAGGATAATATCCAAGAAATCGTCTGCCGTATTGGAATATATATATATATATATATATATATATATATATATATATATATACACAGTCTATTTCGGTTAATCGGACCACGTCGGGACGCTATCATTTTGGTCCTAATAACCGGCCTGTCCGATTAAACAAACATGCCTGATGTTACAAGACGGGATTCGGTCCCAATAAGCGGCTGGTCCAATTAACCGGAATCGATTATATATATATATATATATATATACAAACATTCAGTGAAACCTCCGTCTATCGATTTTAATGGGACCTATTGCACTAAGTGATAAATGCGGGAACATGACAAAGAAGATTATCATCGGGACTGGATGAAGCAAACGACACATACGGGAAACGAAGATTCCGGGGGGGGGGGGGGGGGGGGGGGGGGACGATCGATCCACTGTGTATATATATATATATATATATATATATATATACACAGACATATATATATTTTTATATATATACAGACATATATATATATATATACAGACATACATATATATATATATATATATATATATATATATATATACATTAATTTATTTATTTATTTACATTTATATGCAAGTATGCATCTGTGCATGTATTGTGCATCTGAGATTCAAATATCTTAAATTAGTAAATGTATTAAATAAAGAGATATTTGCACTTAATACCCATTGCTTAAAATCTCATATATATTGAAATGAAACGTTGTTGTGTTCACAAGATATATATATATATATATATATATATATATATATATATATATATATATATATATATATATATATATATTTCCTTGACAATAATTTGATCTCTGTCTAGCAAAAATTTAAACATATTTTATTTACTGCTGTCTTCTTTATAATACTTTGTGTTTATCACACTCTACAGAGCTATGAAATATTAAAATCAGCACTACGAAATCTCAGTACCTAAAGAAAAAAGAATATGATCTCATAAACATGTTTTTATTGCATTCATATATATTGAATAGAACATACGCAGAATAGAATTACGCAGTGTATTAAGTATTGTTGAACTCCTTACAGATTTTAATTTTTCCCACAAAATACTGGACTCATCAGAAATAAAACAAAAATATTTTTTAATTACAGTTAGAATACTCTTTGTTAGAATATTCTACTTGTAACAACAGTAGGGATATTCAGGGAAAAAATTATAAAGTATATGCACTCAAAAACCACTTTTCGATACATTCATGTGTACTGGAATAAATGCAATCAGGCATGTTGTTCCCATAACAAATTATTTTATTTTCGAAAAGATAGTTAGATCCTTAACAAATAAAAAACGAAAACTTTTATTGCCGTTATCTCTGTTTTAATGACTCATTTGCAATAACAAAAACAGACCCATAGAAGAAGCAGTAGAATAATTTTTACGTTCTGTGGAAGTTCTTGCGAAATGTAACGCTATACAACCTCATGTGCAGCTTCATTGAGATGTTTATCTTAAGCAAATGATTAATATCTTATTTTGAGTTCATCTTTCCTTTTTATCATTCAAGATTTTTCCTTAAAATTCAATAAGCTTAACAAAGTATCAACGAGATTGAGAAAATGAATTTTAACAGCCTCATATCAGACTCATTCATGTTTTTCTGTCATTAAATAAGAACAAGGGCCGTGACAAGCATCGGTACTCCAATCTTTGGATTAATATTCTATCCACAGAACTACCATGTCATGTCACTTACTAACCGAACACCGTCAAATCACATCAAAGTCTACAACATGAGGAGCAATATCCTGAAGGTGATTTGTTTGTTGCTTTCCGTAGTCTTCTATATCAATTTTATCTCGGGGTTTGTTTACTCGCACAAATGCTCATGAGGAGGAGGTTACCCTGAAATCAAAAATTTTCTCGGTGAATGGAGGCTTTTCTAACACGTATGGACGCTTATTTTTTCCCTCTTCTTCATATGAAAAATGCCTGTCATAAGATTATCGAACTTAAGTTATAGGCCTTACTGCATCTTACAGACGTCTATTTTTTGCAATTAACTAAAGAGCAAAATTCTTATAATTGATTGTGTTACGTCCCACAACTTTTCCCATCCAGCAAAGCATAATTCTGCACTCCCAAATTTGAATGCCATTATTTCCTTAAAAAGAAAACTTCTATACTGTAGAACAGGGGTGTCCAACCTTTTAGCTTCCTTGTGCCACATTGAAAGATTACGAATTGGTTTGGGCAGCACAAAAATATACCTAACATTAAAAATAGTTGATGAGTAAAAAAAGTATAATATATAGTTATCATATTTATTTCATTATAAATTTTATTAGAGTCATAAAATTGATGTGATATTTGGCATTGAATTTGAGAAACTAATGCATCATTATCTGGGTCAATTGAAGTGGTCGCAATTCTCAGCGAGTTCTCAAGATATTCATCCGATATTTTGGTTCTAATCTCAATCTTAGTGTGCTTCACTCTTGTGCATACTAGTTTTAATATCATTACAAATATGAAATATTAAATCTGTAAAAATTCACAGTTCATTTTTATAATGACATTAATATACAGAAATTACATAGTATAGAATTAAAGATATTTGTATAGAATTAAAGATATTTCAAATGATGTATCGTCGATTTGTTGAATGAACAAAGCGGAATCTGTAATGGCCGCCTGCCATCATCGTCGAGGCGGGGTATTGATATTTTTTTTTCACTTTGAGCTCTCTTTCTGGGCCGCACTAATATTTGCTTTGGGCCGAATTTTTGCCGCGGGCCGCGGGTTGGACACCCCTGTTGTAGAATATGGTGTTGATTCCAAAGGATCATGATATATAAGACATGAATCCGGTCCCCAAATAACCCTTTTTTTCTCTCTTGCTCATTCAGTAGCGAAATAAATATGCTTGAAAATGCTTTCCTTGCTTTGGTAGTGATCGAGCAAAATTAGACAATCTCTTCCGGAGATCAGGACCTTCTGGAGATCCTTTAATATTTCTAGTACATAAGTTAACAATCTGCCCGGAATATTAAAGGCTCTATAGTTGGGTGCGCCAAATATTTAAGTTTCTTTTCAAACGTAGGATAAAAATGTGAGCAAGTATGGGCCTGAAAATTCGTCATTATAGTAGCTACCAATTGAAATAAAAAAGGGTGGGATTATGTAGAGCGGTGGCAGGGTGCCCGGTTTCTCTCTTAGATGGGCTAGAATATGTCGTAAATTCGAAAAGTTCTTGCCATGAATTGTGTAAAGGTCAGTACACCTTCCAAAAGAGTAAGAAGTCTTAGGTTTGATTCCCAGGCTATCTAATCTGTCTCTGAACTGCGAAGTATACACGTTTAAAAGTGCATGCAACTAATTTTCATTGTAAATGTACACTGCTGGCTGTTAAAATTGCAACACCAGGAAAGAAAGAAAATAACAAAACTTTACTTATTGTATGTATACAGCATAGTAGGAAGAAAACGTGATTAAATTTGTAGGCAATTTGAGGGTATACAGGGGCCGAAATTAGTACACACAGCTGCCTCTGTGTAATGGTAGGTCAGGACATGACGGGCAACATGCGGCTTTGCGTTATCTTGTTGAAACATGACGTCTCCGATGTCTCGAAGATAGGGCACAGCCACCGGCCTTAAAATCTGAGAAATGTAACGCTGGCTGTTCAGATTACCGACGACGAGAACAAGAGGTGTTCGTGTCGTGTACCCAATGGCTGCCCATACCATCACATCATGTGCAGGGCCCATTTGACTATATCGAATGCAAGCAGGCCACGTGCGTTCTCCTCGCTGCCTCCAGACATGGATACGTCCATCATGATGCTGCACGTAGAACCGGTACAAGTCTGAAAAGACGTCGTGGTGCCACTCCTGCATCCAGTTTTGTCGTTGCGTGCACCACTATCACCGCGAGTCTCTATGCTGCAATGTCAAACGAAGCCGCAATAATGGTCGCGTGCAGACAGTCCGTGCTGCTCCAGACGTCGTCGCACTATCTGTGCGGATACTTGTGCTGCAAACAAGCCCATTTCCTGACTCCAGGTCCGTGGTGTGGCTGTACAATCCCGCAAGGCTAACCTGACAACATGTCTGTCCTCTCGGGCGTTTGTGGCGGGAGGCTGTTGAGATCCTGCATGGCGTTCAGTGTGACTCTCCTGAACCCATCGTAGCCAGGTGATAGCCAAATGTCTAGGGCGCTGGCATTCAGTCCAGATCCCGTAGGTTCGAGTCCCACTGTTGGCATGGATGTTTGTAGCCGTTCAGAATGGGATGTAAACTGTAGAGCTCAGTCAAATTATCTCTCGTGTAGCAAATGTAAAAAATTTTACCGTAGCGCTCCAAACCAAACTAAACCTGAACCATCGATTCCATATTCGAATGACAGTCATTGGATTCCGACCAATGCGAGCAGCAATATCGCGGAACGATAAACCGCACACTTGATAAGCCGCAACCTGCCGCTATCGAATTCCGACACATGCTGGTAGCCTCACTTTCTCCTTCTTGCACGAGGCATTACACGATCTTCTCACAAACAACCAACATTCAAATGCGATTTCCGAATGTGAAACCCGAATGTGTTCCGAATATGTAACTTTAATTTTATACAGAGTGTGAGATGCCGTTTCTCCATCCTGCGTCGTTTGATTGCGCTTAAATGGTAATAATTTGCATATCCCAATATCTTCTTCCTTTCATGCGAATTTGACGTTTGTATCATCCCTCCTTCATGCTATTGCAATTTTAATGGTCAACAGTGTATATAACATTTATTAACGTCTCTATGTCTTTTTACCTTGTGATCCGTCTTAAAATAACCAAAATAGCCTCAAAACATGATCTTTATCTAAATTTCTAAAACTTACAAATAAAATTCAGGCCTCAAATAAAATTAGTTTTTAATTGCTGAACAGACAACCTCACAAATTCATTATGCAGTCTCTTAGACATAGTAACTCACTTATGATTCACACGTATTCTACGGATATAACCAGAACTTTACAAATCCGCTCTTCTTCTTGGCCACGTTGAATTCAACAACCTTCGTCGAACAATCAACTCCTCGTAACATCAAACATCACTATCACCGTATCGCATATCTTGACAGGGTTCAATTTTCATTTCACTGTTGTAGATGCTTTTTTTCTCTTAGCTAACTGTGAGGGATATTTTACTGTCCGAAATGGCAACGAATGGTAATTTAGAAAAGGAAAAAAACCTGTAAAATTACTGATGAAAAAAAGCAATGAGAAAAGGAAGAAGAACTTTAGTACGACGTCGCAAGCAATATAGGGCGTCAGCACCCGAGAATGTAAATACTTTTTTCATGTAGCTTGAACTGCTTTACAATATGATGTACTGAAGGCCATATAATTATGTACCTTGAGCTATTGAATCTTTCCTTTCTTTCGTCCATCATTAATTCTTTTTATATTTACAAATAATTTTATGGTAGTTGCTAATTTTTTTTTCTTCTTGATGACGCATTCATATCGAGATAAGCAGTACAACACTTATTCACAAATGTAATCTTTTACATTTTGACACTTGTTAATCGGAAGATTGTTTGATAATAGTAATCTGAAACTTATCTCAACTGACAATTTGTCAACAGTGTAAAGCATGCACAAGAGGTAGATAATATTGTTAATTTGTACTCACTGACGATTGTTGACTAAGTGAAAGACGAGTATCTCAATGGACGAAGTTTGCTTTTGTGCATAAATAATTTTGTTTATAGATCAAAGGGGGATTTAGACTAAGATAAACATTAATAAACCCTGATTAACGGTAAATTACGTAGCCTATGAGTATTTTCCTCGCTTATTTTCACCCTATGAAATGGGATAAACCTCATATGAAGATAAAAATTTACCCTTATGAGATATCTCCTTTTAAGTTTTGGTTCTTTGGTTAAATATATTTCAGTACGAGTAACGCTGACGCTGACGGATTCTATGTAAATAGGCCCTTACTGTACCGTTTTTCTTCTGAGAAGAAAAGCAGCTTTCAGAAAATTATTATTTTGATGGTCCTTTACAAAACATTTACTTAGTCACGCTGCTCACGCTACACTTACTCGCGCTACTGATACTTTAAACATATTGCCCGGTATTTAATTGCTATAAGTTCAAAAATATTCGTTCTTACAAACTGAATTAAAAATCTTTTAAGACCTAAAAGTTTGCTAGAAGACCGATCAGACTGGTAAAGACTTCCTTAATTACTTTAATAGTAGGGCGCGATGGTCCAGATAGCAAGGGCAGCGGGCCAAAGATCTGAATGTCTCTGGTTCGATACCCGCGCTGCAAATCCATCGCCGTGTACACTAATGGCGGCTAGTGCACGTAAAATCTGTCGTGGCTGCAAAGTCCTCAAAATTCTCAAATTTACCTCTGGGGGTGCAGGGTCAAGTGTTCCGGTCTCGGCACTTGACTCGGTTCTAAATTACGGGATCGGCTTGTAGGGGGCAATGCTGGCCACCTATACGGTGCCCCGTTAAATAAAAGGACAGCAGTCACGGCTGCACGTGTAATGGATTAAGTTCCAAAATTGCCATAATTAACAACAACAACTTTAATAGTAATTGCATTATTACATTAGTAATATTACATTAATAATAATATTACATTAGTAATATTACATTATTACATTAATAGTAATTGCATTATTTAACAGTAATTGCATTATCAGTGACTATAAAAATACTGAAGAGAAAAATTCCTTGTAGCTTAATATTAAGTTTTAAGTTATACCAAGTCATCTTAAGTACCACCTTAAGGCCTATTCTGAGCGGTCTAAAACGTGCATACAAAGTCGAACCCTGTAGCAAACAAACTTGAACCATCAATTCTAGTATTGGAGTCAAACCTCATGAACATCGTTGTTTGAATTCATTTCCTAGAAAACTCTAGTTTTTAATATTAAAGTACGGCAGTTATTTTTCTCAATTATCAAAAACAATTTTTCATTCAATAATAATAAAATAATATATATATATAAAGGGGTATTAATGCTCATCATCAGTAACTTGATTTTATCGTATGATCATGCAGTGGTTTTTAGTAATAGTAGATGAAAAAAAAGAGGAAAGATTAGATAATTGAAGCACACAAACGGAAACATCGTTGTAAATAAATGATTTTTTTTCTTATGCGTGCACATTGATTTCGTGTACTGTTAGTTCTCCGCTAGTCAGTGTGCTGGCTCTTTAAGCCAGCAAAAGGCTTTCGGAGATCTTGTTAAAAGCTGCAAGCCATTTCAAGATTCTTTTATCCATTGTGAAGCGTTGTGAAGGGGAATAACAGTTAAGAAAGGGTCAGCTATAAAAATTGTATACGCAGAGGAAGGATAGATTGGGGCGGCTGTAGTGAAAGCATAAGAAAAAGGCCTTTTACATAAGTTTAAAAGATTGTTAGAAAAGGGAAACGTACGCAATGAAAATATATTTATGGTAAAGAGGGGAAAACGTTGCAGAATAGGCGCGGTGTCCTTGACTTAGTAACCGATGAATTACCCCCATAAGAAGGCCCAGTAGTAAGCTAGAATCGCGGCTAGTTAAAAGACCCCCATGATAAAGAGTTGCGTTGGACGAGGGTCAGTCGAAAAAGCCCCTTTAGAATAAGGAATAAGAATTGAAAGGATTGTAGTGAAATTTACGCAACAGTAGCAGTATTGTCGGATCCTGGTCACGGCACCCATTTGCTGGGGCGTTTTAATGGGTTTTGTTTTTAAAAGATTTTTCAATATTTATGATTAAAATAAACAGGGTTTGATTACTAATTAGTTATTACCCATTACTTAATTACCCAGGTTCGTTTTTAACCCCAGCATAAAAGTATTGCTGGCTCTTTAAGCCAGCAAAAGGCTTTCGGAGATCTTGTTAAAAGCTGCAAGCCATTTCAAGATTCTTTTATCCATTGTGAAGCGTTGTGAAGGGGAATAACAGTTAAGAAAGGGTCAGCTATAAAAATTGTATACGCAGAGGAAGGATAGATTGGGGCGGCTGTAGTGAAAGCATAAGAAAAAGGCCTTTTACATAAGTTTAAAAGATTGTTAGAAAAGGGAAACGTACGCAATAAAAATATATTTATGGTAAAGAGGGGAAAACGTTGCAGAATAGCGCGGTGTCCTTTGACTTAGTAACCGATGAGTACCCCCTAAGAAAGGCCCAGTAGTAAGCTAGAATCGCGGCTAGTTAAAGACCCCATGATAAAGAGTTGCGTTGACGAGGGTCAGTCGACAAAGCCCCTTTAGAATAAGGAATAAGAATTGAAAGGATTGTAGTGAAATTTACGCAACAGTAGCAGTATTGTCGGATCATGGTCCAGGAAAAGATGTTATAAAACTGACCAGTGTTAGAAAATAAAATATAAAAAAAATGTAGAAAGGAACAGGGGAAAAATGTGAAAGAATATGAAAATGTTTAGTATAGGTCCAATGAGAAGTGTGATTTAATAAAAGAGAAATATTAGGGCCACTAGAAAAGGGTTTTAAGACGTAGGTGGAGTTTATATGGAGAAGAAAATACTGTGATTGGAAGGTGAAACATGTATGCAAAAAAGTTGAGATAAATATTAAGGGGTAGAAATGATACAAGTTAGAGAGAAAGTTTTCAGGGGTTAGAGAGAGTGTGTGCAGAGGATATAGAGGTGTGCAGAGGGCGAATAGCCTGCGGCTGGCCCTGTGGTGGACTCTCGAGTCCACCCTGCCCCTTTACCTACAACCATGAGCGAAAAAGATGGAACAATGTTAATGTTCCCGTAGCAACGCCGAATTGGGGTAAGTCAGTCTCTACATTTCTGTTGCCTGTGACAGTACTATTTTAAGATTTAATTTAAATTAAAATCCCGTAAATGATACATACCTTGTTTTATCCGGTGAGGACCCAATTTGTTATTTGAAAGATTATTAATCATTTTAGAACATTTTTTTTATTATCCATGTAATTATTTGGATAACCATTTTAATACTGTTTATTTGTGTAATAAATATTCGTTGTTAATTTGTAAATATTGGTCCTCATCATTTATATATAAACATTTAAGTTGTGTCAATCTTCTCTACAGTGTATACATGCTGGGGTTAAAAACGAACCTGGGTAATTAAGTAATGGGTAATAACTAATTAGTAATCAAACCCTGTTTATTTTAATCATAAATATTGAAAAATCTTTTAAAAACAAAACCCATTAAAACGCCCCAGCAAGTGTTCTTACTTAAATCACGTAAGATGTAAATATTTACCACCTAATTTAAGTATGAAACATTCTTTTCCTTAATTTCGAATAGATTAAACTCAGAAAAAAAACGTTCTTTGAATAAACTAAAGCACAATACGAGAGGACTTTAAAATGTAATAGCCTTGTGAAAGCTTATTAAGGATTTGATTTCTTTTCTTTGTTTCAACATGCACTACTAAAGCTCTTTCTCTAGGTTTAAAAAAAACTGCTTTTTTAAATATAGATATCATGTATACAAAAGTAATGTTTACATTTGTTCTGCAGTTGATTGTTTAACAGTCTTCTTTTCATTTGGTTTTAGACCTAAATCTACAAATGGAGGTTTTATCATCCGTACTAAGAAGTATGCTGGTATAGCTCTGCTATCATCGCTTTAATGAGTTCTCTGTAGGGTTTCAGTTCATTGTTTTCCAGTGGCTTGCTCCCCTCAACAAAAACAAAAAGGAGAATTGAAAACTCAACAAATGAAAGCCAAACAAGTGTTAGCAATGAAAACAAAGCATGTACAATTTCATTTTGCTTTGATCCTGATAGTCTGTCAGGAAATTTAAGAGTGAAAAATATTCTTGCATTTTAGACTTATTGATAAACGCATTATAGTGATTATAATATGCATTATTATACGTTTGTCAATGTCTAAACTACAAATACTTACATAATTTTTATAATCTTTTATTTATGCTTATTGAAAACTTTAAAAAATATAGGGGTAATATTATTTACAGATTTTAATACTGTTGAAGAATCTTCGGAAGATGACATCAAATTATGTTTTTAAATCTCGATACAAACCTTTTTGTTAAAATTTACATTTAACTGTACCCCATAAAAAGTCTTGTTAAAGATTTGTAAGATTTATAATTTGAAAATGGCTTAGTTGAAAAGATATTAATGAAGTTTCTTCAAATTTGCCAATTATGAAAACCATGGGCCGAACACGCATTGGATATATTTAACAGAGCAATATTAGATCATATTGCATTAAAACAAAATGACGAGTATAAAATGGAAGCCTCTAAATTTTACTAAATATAGAAGAAAAAATATAATTAGATAATTTTAATTTAATATATATATATATATATATATATATATATATATATATATATATATATATATATATATATATATATAATATATATATATATATATGTGTGTGTGTGTGTGTGTGTGTGTGTGTGTACATGATTTAATTTTTTTATTATTATTATTATTATTATTATTATTATTATTATTATTATTATTGCTTTGGGCTTGAGGTATCCTAATGATAGCGCGTCTGCTTTCGGTGCTGAGGGTGCTCGGATCGAATCCCGAGAAGCACTACTAAATGTCTTCGTGTCTAGGCCGCATATGGGCGCGTTAAATCTGTAGACTGGTCCATACAGGGAGCAATGGTGGCTCACCTTAAAAATTGGTGCTCGCGTATCAAGTTGATAGCAAAAACAGCGGTGAATAACAAAAGGCGAATGTCTCACGACAAGAGCCTCCGCATTGGACCCAAGAAAGAAAAAAAAATGTTTCTGTAAGCTTCAGAGAGTTATATACTTCTGGTGAAGTACTGATATCTATATTCTACTTCCATATTATGAAGACAGAGGAAATGATTAGGTAGTGATTTATTTTGCAGAGTAGTAAATAAAAAACCTGTAAAATATATTTAACACAGTCATAATTTTTTTTTCGGGATTCGCAGGAACTTGAACCCCGTGGTGCGTAAAAGTGACATATATTTCCTACTATTGACAATAATTTTCCATATCGAGTAATTATCTGTAAAGAGAGCTAAGTTCAGAGATAAGAATAATTTATGATTAGCGATTTTCGAGGTTTTACCCTAAAGAAATTTCCGACAGACAATAGAAAATATGTAGCGTTATCGTGTTTTGAAGGAATTAGTACATTTTGCTTGATGGTATCTCTCATAGATAATTCGGAAATTGATATTAATAGAAAAGAGATTACACTGATAGTTCAAGTGTTTGAATTTCTCTTTTCGTCAGGTCCACGGAGTTTAAAATGCACAATGACTACTGTCTGAATACTTACCATCTTTTTTCAGTGGTGTCATAACATCAGACATGACTTCGAAACCCAGACAACGGCCAAGAACAAGCTTGAGAACTAAAATGTTTCAGGTAAGACTTTCTATAAAATACCTGTTACCAACGACATTCGTCCCATGTTCAAATTTTTAAACTAGGAAAAAATATAGGATTAGTTATCGCGTGAAAAGATTTAATCTTTAAAATATTGAGCGTTAAATTTTAGGCATATTTTCTAAAAGTTTAATTATTTTTAAAGATATAAATGGAATAACTATGTTGAAATATGACATGAAATGCAATATATGAGAAACTTCAACCGACATAGGAGGGAAATAAACAAGCGATACAATATGTTGTTGCTAATGGCCCCTTACCGGATAAATTCTAACCAGGTTCATTAATGGCTGCAGGGTGAAGTGCTACCTATACGTCGAAAAAAATCCCTTATATATATAAATATATATATATATATATATATATATATATATATATATATATATATATATATATATATATATATATATATATATATATATCTATATATACCATGTTGTCAAAGTTGTTAAAATTTATGTAATATATTTCTTAATATTTTATTGCGAAGAAAGCTAATTAAAAGAATTTTAAAAAATTCTTAAACTTAAATATCTTATACCAATTTTTAAAAATACCTTAAGAATAATTCATTTCTTTGTCAAAGAGGTTACCACTGAAATAGGAAAAAGAAAAAGAAATGAAATTAAACGAATAATGGATATAAATTACAGGACGTCGCATAGCGCGCGGGTGATGCTCTAGTTCCGGTCGCCGACATGCAGTGAGCGATAATAAGTTGCAATAGATAATTGGATGAAGGTCATGCACCGAGCGATGCGGCGGTCAGGGGGGCTGAGTGCCCCCCCCCTGACCGCCGCAGGGGGCTGAGTGCCCCCCTGACCGCCGCAGGGGGCTGAGTCAGCAGACCCGCTGAGTCAGGGGGGCTGAGTGCGAGACCGGGTGTCCGGTCCTGGGGTGTTGAAGTGGAGCAGATTATGGTCGCGGCGACGGGTTATCAGTGTCAATAAAATATCGCCGTATAAGTTTGCCGTTGTGGACGGCATACCATCTTTAATTATTTAATTATTTCTTTTGGCATAAATAATGTTATGTTATGCATTAGGGCACCTCATTTGAGAAAGATATGCCTTAAGAAAAGAAATATCTTCCGTGGAGAAATACCTTGGATAAAATTTCGTCACTTTCGTATGTTATACTAGTTGCATGAGAGAACACAAGCCGTCTATATAATCCTCCTAATATGATGAGCGAAACTTGAAACTGATATACAGTCATTTATTTATTTATTTTTCTTTCTTTCTAATGCGGAGATATTTTGTTGTGAGAAATTGGCCTTTTGCTATTCACCAGGACTTGCTGGCTACTTTAGTATGGGAACACCCTATAGGTGAGCCAGCATAGCTCCCAGTGAGGGGACGACACGGAAACGACCAAGCCGTATTCGGGATTTGAACCCAAGTCCACTGCGTGGCAGCTCAGAACACTAGCCAGTACACCAAGTGGGCGGCATGCAGTCATTTATTCTTTATTGTGTTCAGTAAACAGGCCACCGATTGGCCGCGTAGAGGAACAAACATTCCTAACTGTTACTAGATCATTGACACTTGAAAAAATACTGTACCCATGAAATAAACATATAAAAATTATGTTTGTTTCTGCTACAATGTCTTTAGAGGAATCTATGGATGCACTTAAAAATTGGTACTAACTGAAACATTTATACTAAAAGTGCATGCCCAAAACAGGGCGTCAACATTTTTCATTATATTAAAAATGGTAATATTGAAATAGCATGATAAGCAAGATTCTTCATACTTTCATATAGCATTTAAAAAATGTAGTCTTTAATGCATGACTGCATGTTCTTTTTGTATCTCTGATGCATGTGAGTATACTAAGTCTGCGAAAGACGTCCCATTAAGCTTAGAACTATTTTGCTAGTAATTAAAGTTAAGCTTTATTTTTCGAGAAAAGTTTTCTTTTTCAGTGACCTATTTCTTTATCGAGATCCGTGTCTTTATTATCCTTACCCCTACTCATGATTGAAAAAGCATTGTACCAGGTTGCTAATCTAAATCATTAATAAACATGATGTATCTTATATTGATTGTAGGAATGCTGCAGACCACAGTAAAAGACTTTTACTATAAGATTATTTGTGTTTAATTTTATTAACAAAAATTCCGTAAATATCTTCGAACCATTATTCAAATATAAAATATCTCAAATTTACCTTACCACACTCATCTTAGGTTGTTTACTTTGATGCATCTCGGCTTGTATACAGTGAATAAAGTTGATGTGTTTTGTATCTTAACTTTATACCGCAGAGAATTTTAGTAGTTTGTACTATATCACCCCTATAATCTTAGAAGAACGTGAAAAAAGAAGTACTAGTTATTTCTCAGTTTCGCACAAACTTCTAAATTTCTAATCAATTAGAATTGTACGAAATGCATATAATAACTTAACAAACAACAAAAACGTGATATTTTAGTATCACATCGTATAACTTAATTTGTATATATCAAAAAATTAAAATAACGAGAAAATGTGGGATACAGGGAAAAAACATGAATGTCGTGAGGTGGTAAAGTCAGGACAGTGAAATCCATTAAAATTTCAGTGAATTAAATTTCACTGTAAGATTTCTAAATTTTATTTGCATATTCATCGGTTTAATACTTCATTGAAATTTGAAATGTACATTACAAAAACATTAAAAAGTATTAAATCATTCTTAAAGACAATGCCACAAAATCGAGCCTGACTGTATGTAATAGATTATATACACTGTATAATAATAGAACGTGCATAAATTAAATTACATCAGTTTTTTTTTTCAATGGGGAGGCACTTTGTCGCGAAGACATTCACCTACTAAATTACATCAGTAAAATTCTACAAATTTCGTAATAAAAAAATGAGAAATAAAAGGTCCAAAGCTTATCCTTTTCTGATAAATACTGATGATGGCTAGTAATGATATACTACTCAATATTAAGCTGAAAGAACTAGAATGAATAAATGATGTATTTTAATGGTTGGTTTTTTTCAATTTAACGAAATTTATTTAAAATAATATGCGTTCAATGGAAACAAAATGGGTGATTAAATCTCTCGCACATTGTAAATTAAATTAATTGTTATTTCTTCTGCTTAGTTTTTCTTTAGCAAGTTTCAAGGGTTTTGGGTCAAGAAAACTTAAAATTGTAATTAAATTTATATGCAAAATCATACTAAAAAGTTTAAAATTTTATTTTAATTTCCCTCTGATTAAAATTTTGCGAGCATCAGTTAATATTTCGAAGAGTAACAAATGCAGCAACGCACACTTGGTTTTCAGGTTTAATAAATATACATTGATAAATTCAAGTAACTAAAGTATCTTCCATTTAACTCAAGTATCTTCAATTTAACTAAATTTATCTAAAATAATATGCGTTCAATAGAAACAAAATGGATGATTAAATCTCTCACACATTGTAAATTAAATTAATTGTTATTTCATCTGCTTAGTTTTTCTTTCGCAAGTTTCATGGGTCAAGAAAACTTAAAATTGTAATTAAATTTATATGCAAAATCATACTAACAAGTTTAAAATTTTATTTTAATTTCTCTCTGATTAAAAGTTTGCGAGCATCGGTTAATATTTCGAAGAGTAACAAATGCAGCTACGCACGCATGGTTTTCAGTTTTTAATAAATATACATTGATAAATTAAGAGCTTCATTCAGATAAAATTAATCTAGATTATTATGCAGCGTGATAGAATTCTTTTGTTGTTTCTCTAATTTACAATATGATTAAATGTAAGGTATTTTTTTTTCACTGTGAGTTCAAATTCACAAATGATAACCAATAAAAACTCGCTTTATCTCTCATATTATCTTATATATTGAAGGTTTATAGACGACATTGTCAAGGACTCGCGTACACTCTTGTTTATCAACGGAACAATCAGACAAAAACGTTAACCGCAAATAACATAATTTTTTTATATATTTTTTAATGATCTAGAAAGAAAACTTCAGATACTGTGTAACATTTCTATTACCCAGTTCTTGGATAACAAATCCTGAACTGATATGAAATTTTTCTTACTGGTGCACCATTTGTACAAATGAAAGATAACAAGACCCTTTTTTCAATAACATAAATTTATGAAAGACAGATCTTGAAACAGATTCTTGAACAAATAGTTTGGATTAGAAACAAGAATTTCTTGGGATTATAAGTTAAATCAATTCGTAACTTCTAGTAAAATTCGACGAATTGCTAGTTCGTATTTAGCTGCACGGGTTTCACTGAAGATAGTATTGAAATAATCAGTGTACTGAAATGGTCTATACCATAGCCAGGCAGCGGTTATGAGGTCACAGGCACAAACATGGTTCGACACAAAGAGGAAGACTAGAAATAACAGCGAGTAAAGGGGATTAACTTTTGCAAATTTTTCTAAATAACTTTATAAATCAATTTAAAAACTCGAAAAGTGTGGCAGGCATTAGATTTTATTTTTTCTCCCATGCATTATTCATACGCACGCATTCGGCGTAGTATTAATTTTGGAGAAAGTGTAACAATTCTTTCATTTAATCAAATTCAATTAAATATTGCAGAAAAGAAGTTTAATTTCATTATATTGCTGGTACATATGCACGATATTGCCAAAAGTAATCAGACACATAGATGGAAAGAGAAAAACTGGATTTTATCAGAAAATCAGTACATTTTTAAACCACCTTCAGGGGCAACGATTGCTTCGACTCTCCTGGGTATACTTTCAACCAATTTCTGGTAGGTGTCCGTTGTGATTTGTCTCCATTCCTCGATTTAGCCTATGCTAGAGAGTTAATTGATGTCGTTCCTAGCCGAACACGAATTCAACTTTCTAACCCTTTCCATAAGAGTTCTATACGATTGAGATCAAGTCTCTAAGCCAGCTAATCCAATTTTTGCCCGTTTTGTTCTTCAAACCAGGCCTCGACAAAGCTTGAAGCATGACATGATACCTTATCATGCTGATATAAAGAGTCTGTTGCATGGTACTGCCTCATTGTAAGGAGCGCACAGCAATCTAAAATGTTTACGTACATCTCAGAGTTCTTAGCTGATGGCAAGACAATCAAATGACTCAGCTCTTCCCTGAAAAAAGATACCCAAGCTATCAAGAGCTCCCTCCGAACTTAAAAGAAAAGTTGGGCAAATGCAGTCGGAAAGAAAACGCTCTACGGGCTAATGCCACAGTCGATCGATCCGACTTATAATTTTTGAATCGTAATTCATCACTCCATATAACTTCTTCTTATAACCATCCATGAACGACTTGCTAAACACCGCTGCAGTCTCTTTTCCGTATTAGGCTGAGTAATGAGTACAGTCGATCTGCGATGGTATCTGATTTTATGCAGTTCCCAAGGAATTGCACGGACACTGATATCAGTTCCCGTCTCTTGGAACGCCTCTGAAACCAACGCTGGTGCAGTAGAGAAGCGATTCTTCGTTAGTCGTCACTAAGCCACACTTGTCCTGATCATTCAATTTGTGCGGCCATCCACGTCGGGGTTTCACTCCAGTAGTGTAATCAGCCATCCATCTTCGAATGACATCTGCCGAAGTTGATTTCCTGATGACCAATGATTTAACATAAAGACTGTTTAAGTAGTATCCTACATATGACTTTCCTACATATGATCCTACATATGATTTTATATGATTTTCCTGTACAGAAATCCGTAATATCGAGGTTGCTCCATTGCAGATTCCAATAAAATTTTAAGTTCTGCTGGAGGACCACATTTATATGTACTACGTAATACGCAATATCCATCTTCATTTGCGAATGTGCCTATATTTGGAAATTCGGTCTACTTTCTGGGCAAATATTTGGAATTATTATATTTGGAATTATTTTTTGGAAATATTTGGAATTTTGGAATTATTTCGGTCTACTTTCGGGCAATTATTTGGAAAGTTTTCTAGGTTTTGAGTAACCTTTATTGAATGATATATTATTTTTTAAGTTACGGTAATTTTAATCAGTGAATGCTGAAATAAAAGCAAGAAAAGGGCACATATATAACTGGTTTTGTATGTAATATAAATAATGATAACAAATGAAAATTACTTATTTTTAAAATCTTAAATTAATAGTATACAACTAGTATAATACTGCATATATTGACTTTTTTTTTCAAAAGTAAGTAAACAAAGCCTAGTACACAGGACCCTGAAAAATCAGTAACTTTTCTGCTTAAATATAAATAAAAAAGGGAGTATTTTCATCGAAGAAATACCTTCACAATAGACTGTAAAAGTAAAATTACAATAAATATCTGGCATGATTATAAATATTTTATAAACAATCATATAAGTTTATACAAACAGTTATAAAATTTTTTTAATTAAAAATGATAGAAAAATATTAACATTTTATTAATTACTGTTTTATCGATTTTCTTGCGTTTGTTTATTCTTGTAAAGGATACTTAAATTTTGCTCTTAATTTTATAGGTTTATACAAATCGACTCAAAAATAGTTTTATGAAAATTTTTCGAATGTTTTCGAAAATACACTATTTTTAACTAACGAATTTTACGTGTTTCTAAATATTTCCAGTTAAGTAATTAAGCACTTTGGAGTTACAATGTCCCGAATGTCAATTAAGTCACCATGAATTACTTTAAATGAAATATTTAATTTTGAAATAATACAATTTTAAATTTTCCTTTTAAATATTTTTTAATTCATGTGAGAGTTATAAAATCCCCCAGAGGACCTACAATTCAAAACTATAACACTAAAAATAGGTAAGCTTTACTTATCTATTTTTTATCACCTGTCTTATTTTTTTTTTCTCTTGTAATTGCAACAATTATTTAGCTTTATTTCTTCTAAACGTCATTTTCATAAAGTTTATAAATCAGCCATGGGCCGTGGCGGCCTTGTGGTACAGCGCGCTGGTTTTCGGTGCTGAGGGTGCTCAGATCGAATCCTGGCGAAGCGCCACTAAAATGCCTCCGTTTGTGTCGTCCCTTCGTAGGGGGCAATGCTGCTCTGCCTATTTGGCACCCCCATAATAAAATGGCCAGCAAACTGTGGTGAATTATAGGCGAATGTCTTCGCGACAAGTGCCTCCGCATTGAAAAAAAAAATAAATAAATCTGCCATAGATTTTAATTGAAATTTTCCACACTTTAGGTCGTTTAAAATAACAGTTATTGAAGCATTCAACCCAACCAGTAACAAATTCCTTTCTAGTTAAATACAGCGTAATTCGTAAACGAATCCCCTGTTGCATTTAAACAGCTACACGAGATCAGTTACTCGAAACCAAACGTTACTGGGATGTCCTAACCAGGATGATGTAAACAAAACTGTGCTTTTAAATCTCATTTTATCATTCGCAACAAGAAAATGGGGAGTTCGAAAACACACAATATTAAAGTTAATATTCAAGAGCCTGATAATGACGAGGTAAGGGTAATTCCTCAGTAAAGTTCCTTGAAATATTTTTTAACACCATGTTCATTTTTTAGTGTCACTCTAAAAGTAAAATTAATTCAGTTATTTGTGTTTGTATACATGTGTTCCATTCTTTGTACAGTCGAGACACTTTTGTCTTTAATATTATTATAAGAGTAAATATATAAAATAGAATAACTCCAATTAATAAGACTTTAATATAAAGAACCCATTCTATTAACATTGGTTAGTGCTGATCAGTAATTCTCAAACTCTCTTTAGATTTACCCCTAGACCATAACTAAAAATCTAAAATACCCGTGCAATAAAATTTCCGAGTCACAGGATGAGTTCACAGGTTAAATTTATGTATTTCTATATATTTAAGTTGCTAAGCCGACTTTTTGGGCAGTCCGTGAGAGAAAACTACTGTATCAATTTACTTCATTTTGGTCTTAGACGAAAGTTTGTAATCTGTAGATTTGTCAAATTTGGATCTTGTAACCACAATTTCTATTAATTAGTGATAATTTAAAATTAAAAATTGATTTCTGCGCATGCTCAGTGGCATGTTGTAATGATAAACACATTTATTCCGAGGAGTCTCTCTAGATTTCTCTCCCCCCCCCCCCCTCTCTCTCTCTCTCTGCCTGCCATTTTTATTTTTATGATAATTATGTTTGGGAAATATAAGATTACACCTGATGCAAATGTTTATTTCGTGCTGTTTAATTAGCGATAATTTACAATTAAAAAAATTGCTTTCTGCGCATGTTCAGTAACATTTTTAAATCTGGATTTAGATACTCACTAAGCACGAGGTCGCTTAAACATATTAATTTGTTTCTGCACATTATTATGATATTCAACATTTGGCAATGATGTGTTGAGTATAGTTTGTGCATTAGTGCATTTATTTTCTATCTAACCGTCATGCTTTGACGGGTACCAACTAGTTTATTTATTAAGTTGAGAACTATCTGGGAAATTATGAAGGCAGTGTGTAAAAAAGAAACTTTTCTATTCTAAAAGAAATTTAAATAATATATTAGGATAGCCCAATTATTAAGTTGAGAACTATCTGGGAAATTTTGAAGGCAGTGTGTAATAAAGACATGTTTCTATTCTAAAAGTATTTTAAATAAAATATTAGGGTGGCCCAATTATTAAGTTGAGAACTATCTGGGAAATTCTAAAGGTAGTGACTAAAAAAGAAACGTTTCTGTTCTAAAAGTATTTTAAATCTAAATACCCCCTCCAATCAATTAAAGTTTTTTAACTACCAACATACCCAGAAGCCGGGCAAGGAATTAAATAATGAATGAACTATATTAAGACAAAGGCATTTTGCTATCTTAATTTAATTATTTAACTCTTATACTATAATAACTACCCTCTTCATGCTCAATAAGTTAAACTTAATCAAAATGCTTCCAACTAATATATTCCATCATTGGCTTCAGGACTAGATAAAGTTTCAAGATAAATTATTTAAAAGACTAGAAAATTAAAAAGAGAGTTGACAAGTTTCTCACTTTAAAAAAGAAAACATGTTTTATTAAAACTAAATTTATTAACTAATACATTAGGTTGTAAGGTATACATAAGATTCGATTCACAAGAATCGAACTTTTGAGTGAATGAATTAAAGAAGCTGCTTGAGATATGCTAATTTCGGCATACGCGCTTGGTATAAATACCATGCAGCTTGATTAAAGAGGAGAAGTTTTTGTTAAGGTTGTTAAAGTTGATAGATAAGCGTAAGGGAGCTACGAGGAAAGCAGCTCCAGGTGCTATCCTGCGCCAGTGCTTAGGGGGCCCAAAGTTTACGTGGCAGTACTGCTGGTTTGACTCTCTGCTGGTTTGTGAGTATTTGCAAAGTGTATTTCTATTGAATGTTAATATATATTCCGTACAAGTAGTACGTATGCTTAATGCTGTAAAAACAAATTCTGTATGTGCAACGAATTCAATAAACATTGTTTCATGTATAAACTGTGTTTGTATCAAATTCATTTAGAGTGCCACTTCAAATTATATACACCCAAGTCTGGGTAGAAGTGAGCCATACTCTACAAGGTTTCAAAAAAAGTAAACTTTTTTTCTTAAAATTTCGGTATTCACCAGTAGAATGTATTCTATAGAAGACCGTTTCTACTGTTTCCCTAATTTACAGTCGAACCCCTTTATAACAAACTTCAAGGGACCAAAGGTTTTGTTCGCTTTATCCGGTGGTTCGCTATATCCGAACCATTAAGAAAAATTCTAGAGTTCACAAAATGTATAACTCATTAGTTGAAATGTGTATTCAATAATGATGTATTAAAAAAATGATAAAATCTATTAAAAAAATTATCATTATTGAACTAAATCGACTAAAAACGATTACATTAAACTGACACAATACTAATTAAATTACGTACAATAGGAAAATGGAGGGACCAAAATTTTCGTTCGTTATATACCGGGATCGCTATAACAGGGTTCGACTGCATATTAAAGAATAAAGGTATTCCCATAAATTATCCAAATCACATCTAATGCTCTTGGCCTAATGAAGAACCATATTTATCAGTTTAAAACTAGCTAGCATTCTTACTTTTTATCTTGGATTTTAAGAAGCTATGTGTTACACTTAAGCAAATAGATGTCTATTTTCTCCGTTTCTCATTTCTTGCAGTATATTTTAAGGCAGTCATATTTGGCGACTGCAATAAAATAAAGGGCCTAAAAATCAATGGATGATCATACCAGAAATAATACCATATAAGAATTGCCTTCTCGAGAAAAAAAATTATTTAGAAACAGATGACAGTAATGAGACGAGGAAAAAAGATCGGAATTAGAACAACTAAGTCTACAAAACATGATATTTGATGCTTCAATAAATTAGGCAGTGTATTCACCTGTACATACTCCCTTTCATCATCAGAAAGATAAAATCAACATTCTTGGTTAGGAAATTTCATCCCATTTCCAGAAAAGATTCTCAGATAATCATCATTACAACGTATAAAAAAAATATCACTCCACAAGAATGTCATTATCTTATGAGTTCTGCTTTTGCAATTGTTTTAAAAAAGGGAGCTCTTTAACTTTACAAATTAACTCCTGAATCTGCCTTTAGTTATTTATAAACGTGTACGAAAATACCTTTTTTATTACTTAAAAAAACGTACTTATTATTGTTAGCACATGATTTAACGATCACTCCAAAAGTAATGTTTTGCTCAAGAAATAATAAACATACGAGGAAACACGAATGGTTAATAATAGAAGCTAATAAATGCATCTTTCGTCCCCTTTTACAAAGCCTGATTGTTTTGATAAATCTGTTTTGATTAATCAATCAGTCGACATTTTTTTATCTTTAGTAACAAAAAGGAAATTCCCACTCTACCATAGAACTCGTAAGTTACTAATTCTAATGTTCATTAGAGTTTGTAATCCAAGGGATGAATTTTCTTGGAAACATGTTTTTCTTGCATCCTCTCCTCTGTTGAAATACACACACACACACACACACACATATATATATATATATATATATATATATATATACTGGTGTAAGAAATTAAGAGAATTTGCAGACCTGGCCGATTATCTCTAGAACTACTGTACCGATTTTAATGAAATTTGATATGTACATACATTGATACAATACAACACAAATAACCATTCAATAATTGTAATACACACGCATGATCATGCGTAACACTCTTTGGAGTCGGAAGGTATGAAACAGCGGTTGCAGAATAAACAAAAAATAGGTTAATAGATGGGTTAATAAGGGGTATGGTCCCCTCTTACAGATATACAGGTCTCGCAGCGTGATTTCATGCTTGGAATAAGGCAGTTTATCATTTCCTGTGGCAATTGGTCCCACTCGTTCAGCAACGCTGATGTTACTTATTGGTGTAAGTATTTGCGTAATTTCGTTAAAACCATGTGCTCTTCTAATTGTTTTGAGCAGTGTAACATAAAATAAATCATCCATAATTTAAAGCCTAGCAGGAAATAGAAGAAGAAAACTTCATATACAAATCAAAGTTCATGATGTCAAAAACCAGAAAAAGAACATAAGGGCGGAAATCGGGATGCTGCAGAGACGTCTGTTTCACTGCCTTAACTGTGAAATTCGATTGCTCAGTTATTCTTTTTGAGAAAAGGTGACTTGAAAATGTCTCAACAACGTGATTTACCTGAATCCATGGCATGGCGTATTATAGGCAGACTTGAATCTGGGCAAACACAACGTAGTGTCGCGGACGCTGTTGGTTGTCGCCAGAAGTGTCGTTGCAAGGCTGTGGAATCGATTCCAAGAAACGGAATGTTAGATGTCGCCCAGGGCAAGGTCGTCTACGCGCCACTACAGAAACTGATGACCTGTATATACTGTTAACAGCTCGTCGAAACAGAACAGACAATGCTACTCAGCTGCAAAGACAGTTGCTTTTGGCAACAGGACGAACGGTGTCCAGCCAAACAGTACGTAATAGGCTTCATCAGGGAGGTATCTATGCACGTAGACCAATGGTCTGCATTCCGTTGACCTCACGCCACCGTGCGGCCCGAAGAAGATGGGCTGCTGAACATCGAGATTGGGAGCAACATGATGGGAGCCAAGTGCTGTTTACAGACCAGTCCCGATTCAGTCTGGAGTGTGACACCCGACGTGTTTTGGTATGGAGGGAAAGGGGCACTCGAAATAAACCCACATTCGTTCGTGAAAGGTCACAATACAGACGAGCTGGTTTTATGGTATGGGGTGGAATCAGCATAGGTGGACGTACGGACCTGCATATCATTCGGAATGGTACTTTGACGGCCCGAAGGTATGCAGACGAGATACTGAGACCTCATGTCATACCTTACTCTGCAGCCATTGGAGATTCCTTTGTTTTCCTTTGTTTCCTTTGTTTTCCTAACCTGAATCAAATCGAGCAGGTTTGGGACATGCTCGCACGACGCATTGCTGCGAGACCAAGGCCTCCTTTTACTCTCCGAGACTTGGAGATTGCACTTCTTGAGGAGTGGAACAGTATTCCCCAAAGTCATATCGATAACATTTATCGCATCCATGGAAAACAGGTGTGCAGCAGTCTTAGCTGTTCGAGGAGAGCACACGCCATATTAAAAATCTTGCATCATTACTAAACAATACCTTTTTTATCGTTTACATGTAACCAAATTGTTGCCCTAAATCATCTTTTCATAGTTTTTTTCCATATTTTCAAAGAATTAAGCTTAATTGCATTTTATTTTTACATTTCTTTTCTGTATTGCGCATTGCTACGCGGTTGTACTATCCATTTTATGCCAATACGTGGCTGTCTCGCACGGTTTTCTTAACTTCATTTGCTTGCTCCCCTAAATTTTTTGAGCCAGTGTATATATATATATATATATATATATATATATATATATATATATATATATATATATATATATATATACATACATATATAAATAATATATCATATATATATATATGTGTATATATATATATATAGTATTATTATTAAAATACCTTAAATTACCTATAAAAATATAACATCTGGTGTTTGTGGTATAATTGCTAATACGCTATAGTCTAATTAGAAAACTACAAACATTAGATAACTGTAAATATATTGTAACTTATGATTTAAGATCTTTTAATAATATTGATATAATTGATTTAAATAGAATAATCATATGTTAGTACAAAATAATATCAATACTTAACCAACGAAATTAAACTAACTCGTTTCAATAGGCTCCTAGAATTAGTAACTAAACATAATTACATAGTTCATAATAATAGTATCTACTTCCAGTCCAAAGGTGTACCACAAGGTGGTAATGCTTCAAGTATGCGTAGCTAATTTATACTTATATTATTTTGAAATTAATAATATAGAAAATTGCAATTACAATATATTTAGATATATAGATGATATAATACGTAATTAATAAAAGTAATAACCCTATAGACTTAAATTTTTTTACCCTCCTAATTTGGAACTAATTAAAAGTAGCCATGATATATTAATGTAAACTTTTCTAGATATTAATATTAAATTAAGTACTAACAGTAAATTTACTTTTGACTTATACGACAAAAGATCTGACTATAATTTTAATATTGTTAAATTCAAAATTATCTAACCTGTTTACATAAATCTGTTTTTAATAACATTATTGTAAATCAGTTAGTTCGTATAAATAGGCTATGTTCTAAAGACAATAGGATTAAGCATATTATAGACTGAAAGCTGTGCTAACTCGTAATAATTACCCAGTAAGTCTATCCAAAAACATAATTGGATGTTTTTGTTTTAATGAATAGTTTGTTCTGTTGCATTAATATGTTAAACATAACGATAGGTTTAAAATAAAAATAATAACTACTAAAAATAAAAGTAAACAATCATAAGTAAATAAAATAAAAATAAAATTAACTCATAGTAGTAACAATAATAAACAATTAAATAATTAAAGGAATAATAGTCTTAAATTATGGTAACCTATGTAAGTCTGTAACTGAGAATCCACTACCTCAATGGTTGCAAGTTTTATGACGTCAGTCATCTTGCGGTTACAAGTTCTTAACTTCCACTCTGACTAGCGCCAGGCTTGGTGTTCTTTGGTTAAGCACTTTAATTCAAACTTAATTCATTTATTATTCAATTCTTCTGTTAATAATGGATTGTACGGTGTCTGAGTGTGTTTATTTAATAGATCATACTCATCAGAAACAATCCATGGTTTTTTAGACAGTATTGACACTGCTGATGAAGAAATGCCTGTCAAAAACCTTATTCATTCTATTCTTTACATGTTGTTGTTCCTGGCTCAAGTAGCTTTAGAGCTATTACTGGTTTTCCTCTTTCATCTTATTCTAATATATATATATATATATATATATATATATATATATATATATATATATATATATATATATATATTATTTTAAAATTTTTCACTCTACAGTAAACCCTCTCAAAGTGAGTAGCTCTGTGTCATCTTCAAAAACACTTTTAAAGTTGATGAATTTGCAAAAAAAATTATTAGGATAGCAGGGGGTCTACCTATAGGTGTTAATTACCTAGAAACAATGGATGCATGCATGGATTGGAACAAGCAAGGAATACAACGCATTGACCTTAAACATAAATTTATTTGATAAACCAAATTTCAATTAACTTGTCAGAACTATTAATATAACAATCCGTTTCATATTAACAATTTTGACATAGAGAACCCAGAAGCAGAGGCAAACTGTAGAGTCAAATATGATTTTTAGAGTCTATTGGGGAGGCACTTACTATAACGGATGTATGCAGCGATGATCGTAGCATCGGCGACCGGCACCCAGTATCATCTCCAGTGTAGGAACACCTTGGCGGGATATTCGCACTTCTCCAAGGCTCTGGGGCAGACGAGAGTGTCTAACATCTAACTCTCAGGAACCCAATCTAAAATCCATCTCCTTCTTTTCCAATTCCTTCCGTCCTAGGCTACGGCCACACGAGCGATTAGCCACACGAGCGAGGCCGTAGCCTAAGGCTACGGCCACACGAGCGATTTTTCCCGGTACGGCTTTTCCCCGCGCTGGAAAATCTACACCAGCCGGCCACACGTGCATGTGACATTTTTTTCCCCCGCTGGGACTTTACCCGCATCTTGAAAATCTACGCCGGCCACACGTGCGGTTTCTTCATGCGAGGTCAGTCGTTTGTGCTTTGCAGTACAACATGAATCCAGTTTCAATAAATGAAAATGCTGTTAACGCGTTATGTGCTTTATTAATTGTTCGCCGACAACGTCGTCGACGTCAAAGAAAGTACTGGGTACATCCTCTTATAAGTGAGAGATCAGTAAAGGGAAAATTTACACTTCTACACAGTAAGCTGAAAGGATACCCAGACAAGTTTTTGAGTATTATAGAATGTCGATATCTTCATTTGAAACTCTATTATCTAAGGTTGAAGTTGCAATTAGAAAAAGTGATACTGTAATGCGATGTTAGTATTGATATCGATCGTTGCAAATCGATGTTAGTACAGTCGAACCCCGTTATAACGAACTTCAAGGGACCAAAGGTTTGGTTCGCTATATCCGGTGGTTCGCTATATCCGAACCGTTAAGAAAAATGTTCACAAAATGTAGAATTCATTAGTTGCTATGTGTATTCAATAATGATGTATTAAAAACGATAAAATCTATTAAAAATGACCATTAATGAATTAAATTGACTAAAATCGATAACATTAAACTGATACAATACTAATTAAACTAATTAAAAATGAAAGACAAATGGATATAAATTCATTTTACCTTTAATTCTTGCTCACTGTTTGTTACGAGTACACAGTACAAGCTACTAACTAATAACAGCAATAATTTTGTATCAAATTCTTTAAAATTGTATACTAGCAAGTTTTGTATAATGCCCTCTTGTTATAACAAGACAGCGGATTATATACACTTAAAAATGGCAAAATATCCATGCAAATATACACTTAAAAATATAATATGCACTTCATATAGAAATAGGTCTAAATATTACTTATTGATCTAAATATTGATCTAAATATTACTTACCCTGAACAAAAGAACATATTTAAAATAAGGTTTCTGTTGTTGTTCAGCATGTGTAAAGCGGGGATATAACTTTTACATAATATATTTTTTCTGAAGAGAATGCAATTTTTATTTATAATATACTTAAAGTGACTGCCTACGTTGAAAATGCCATTTTTTGACTACTCTTGATCAATTTAATTTTTTGCAAGAATCTTGTAATTCAGTCTTTTTTCTTTGCCAAAACAGTTTTGATTTCATTCTACGTCAATTAGAAGTAGAGTTATAGCTATTTTAAAAAACATCGTCTAATACAAAATTTAAGTGACAAACAGCTTTAAATGCGTCCATTTTTTTACCATTTTGGTCAATTTTATTTTTTGCAAGAATCTTGTAATTCAATCTTTTCTCTTTTTCAAAACCGTTTAGATTTTCATTCTACATCAATAGAAGCAGAGTTATAGCTATTTTAAAAAACAATCGTCTAATACAAAACTGAAGTGACAAACAACTTTAAAGGCGTTTTTCTCAGAATTATGTTTTTTAGCACAAATCTCTACCGTTATCATGATATTTCAGATAATAATGCATATAATTTGATAAAATTTTCAGGAAATGTTTTAGATGCTATTGTTAATGAAATGACGTACAATAATTGATGTATAATAAATAGTTTTTTGTTTGGGGCTGTTTTTATAAGGCAAGGAATGACCGAATTGGGGAAAATTTTCATATTGGAACATAAAATTGTCTGTATTATTTTTTGCATTTTATAATTTCTCTTAGATTGTAGGTCATTTTAAGATAACTGTTATCTATATCATGTGTGAGAAGGAAATTAAATAGTAGCATTAGAATTTTGTTCAGAGTGATAAGCGTTTTAGCTAAATTTCATTAAAAATTACTTCAAAGTGACCAATTTATAAAAAAGTATGGTGTTTACAGGAAAGTTTTTTTTTATTTTTTATTTTTAAATGCTGTTTTACCATATGAGACCAAAAAATCCTTACAAAAGCAATTTTTTAAAAAAATTGGCTCCGAACGTAGGCAGTCACCTTTTCTGTTGTTGTTCAGATGTGTAAAGCGGGGATATAACTTTTATATAATATATTTTTTTCTGAAGCGAATGCAATTTTTATTTATAATATACTTAATAGAAAGACACATGCAAATCAGAAAATATTGTATGCAATTGTAATATAATCCACGATCTAGTTATAACTATCACCTACTTAGAACTTAGGTTATAACTTGTAACTTAAAAAATAAAATTTAATTGTTTTACTAATTACCAATTTTATTTCTTCCATTTTTCGTCCATCTGGTCCCATTTTTCCCCAATAACATTCTTTGTTACGGTCATCCATGTTTCTCTTTTTTAGTTCCCAGTTTTTGAAATCCTTGTCCGTGCATCATAAAGACATGGATATTTTTCTATTTCTAAGATCAAAAGTTCGCTATCCAAGTAATACTCCATGATATTTTAAATATAAAAAATTTAAGTATAAAAAATTACTAGAACACACGAATATAGCAGCAAGAGAAATGGGAATAATTAAAAAAATCGGATATAAAATTATTATAATCAGGTCTCTGTACATTATACCCTATCTTTACGTAAACGTATTGAATACTACCAGCGACTGTTCTCATGCACGTGTGGCCACCGATTTAGCTGGAAATCCAGCTAGAAAAAATAGGTCTGGTTCTATCCTCCAGCGGCCGACCTTGAGAATGCGACAGACAACTCCCCCGCTAAAGGGAAAAACAGCTGTGTTTGGCCACCCCTATGTTACAGAAGCTTATCTATATTTTGGGGCTTGTTTTCCAGCTGTGTTTCTCAGGGAAAAATCGCTCGTGTGGCCGTAGACTTAGCGGAGCTGTTGCCCGTTTACAGGGGGGGGGGCATTCTGGCATGCCCCTCACTTTCTTTGGGCAGTGGGCTGTTATTTTTTCAATGGTTCATACCCCAATTGGTTGTTTATTACACCGCCTCTGTCGCCTCTGTCCATAGTCTATGAAGTATCTCCCCCAACATAATATTATTTTGCAAAACAACTTTGACCCTTCTCATCTGACGTTTTTACTGTGGGCCATAAAATAACGACCATCCATCTTGTAAAATTTAGACTTCAGATCGCTATCACTCGCCACACCGACAGCTATTCTTCTATTTTTTATTGGTTTACAATCCTGTATTTACCCCTGCCTCTGCATCCTTTATAATACATTCTTTATTGGCCACACACCGTGGGGAATTATACCATTTTCACTTCTACACTACCCAAAACAGAAAAAATCGGCACGGGGTCTACGGAACTAATAAGTTTGGGGACCTCTGATCTAAACGTTGGTAGTTACTAATTTTTACTGTTACAATTTGAAATTAACCAATTGTTGCAAAATAACACCATCTATCAACCCATTTTTTTGTTTATTCTGCAACCGCTGTTTCATACCTTCCGACTCCAACGAGTGTTACGCATGATCAAGCGTGTGTATTACAATTATTGAATGGTTATTTGTTTTGTATTGTATCAATGTATTTACATATCAAATTTCATTAAAATCGGTACAGTAGTTCTAGAGATAATCGACCAAGTCTGCAAATTCTCTTAATTACTTACACCAGTATATATATATATATATATAGGGTCTTTCCAGAAAGTAATGAGACTGATTGCATAAAATTCATTTATTTGAAGATAATTTTACAGACACTTAATAGTCTTCAAAATAGCTTTTTCCTGTATTAATACACCGTTGCCAACGACTCTGCACCCATTGATGCCCACCTGGAAGTCTTCAACTGGAATGCTGTTCAGAACGCGCGTTCTGTTTTTCTGCAAGTTCTCCAGATTGTCAAAACGATTACCTTTGTGCCGTGCAGCGATACGCCATAAAGTTTTGTGTAAAACTAAACAAATCATCTACTGAGACGCTTGTCATGTTACAAGAATCCTACGAGAAGGATCTTTGTCCAAGGCTCAAATGTTTAGGTGGTACAAAGCCTCCAAAGATGGAAGAGAGGACGTCGATGAGAAATAACGCGCTATGCTTCCATCATGTTCTCGAACTTCAGACAATGTGGCTAAAATTAAGGCGCTTTTGGAGTCTGATCTTCGGATGAGTGTCCAAAGGATGTCCTCCTGACAGACAGTTAATGCAGATTTTTACAAGGAAGTGCTTCAAAGGTTGAGGAATCGAATTGCGTGCGTCCACCCGGAGCTCACAAACAATTGGATTCTGCACCCCGATAAATCGCCGGTCCGCCGTACAGCCCGATTTGTCACCGCCGGACTTTTTTTCGATTCCCTAGGTTAAAATCCATCTGAAAAGGTCATTGTTTTGACATTCTGGAGAACTTGCAGAAAAACATAACGCGTGTTCTGAACAGCATTCCAGTTGAAGACTTTTAGGCGGGCATCAATGGGTGGCAGAGTCGTTGGCAACGGTTTATTAATGCAGGAGGAGGCTATTTTGAAGACTATTAAGTGTCTGTAAAATTATCTTCAAATAAACGAATTTTATTCAATCAGTCTCATTACTTTCTGGACAGAATCTGTTTATATCGTTTCAAATAATAATTTTCCTAGCCCGCTCATCATTTATTCGTTAAGGTTGTTGTGTGCTAACCTCGCTCACCTCAATATTAACCTATGGAGAAAATGCGCCCAAGCATTGCCGACTTGAATTGAAAGATTTTTTTTTAATTGTACTCCATAGTACTCCATAATAGAGAAAGGAATTTTACACCTTGGGGCATTTTTCATTTTTAAAAAAATGCAAATAATATTTTTTAATTTAAATTATTCAGGGGGAAATTTTGGTGTAGTGTGTTTTAAATGCTTCTAAGGCTGCTGTACACTAACCCTAATGGATTCGCTCACCTCAATGTTAACCAATGGAGAAAATTTGTCTACTATTTACAGCTACATAAATGCTGATAATCAAATAAAAATGGTATTTCCGGATAGGCTGAACTTTTCTGCACCTTTCAACAGGATTCATTTTATAAATTTCATCCACCAAAAGAATTTATGAGCGTTTACATCACACTATATCAGATTTTTCCCCCGAATTATAGAAATTTAAAATATTATTTGCCTTTGAAAAAATGAAAAATGCCCCAAGGTATAAAATTAGTATCTCTGTTACAGAGTACAATTTTTTAAAATAAATCTTTAAATCCTAGTCGGCAATCCCTGGACAAACTTTCTCCATAGGTTAACATTGGGGTGAGCGAATCCAATAGGGTTAGTACACAGCAGCCTTAAGTAAATTTTATACTGGGACGAAATTTTGATGTTGAGCAAAAAATTTCATATTTGTCACTTATAAATGCAGGAACGTAATCTCATTGTCTTCAAAACTTGCATTATGTTAGGCAGCTACTAATTAAATTCAATATTTATCGATTAATTATCCTAGAAGGTACATTCATTAACAATTGCAAAAGTCAAGCGAGAATGTTGTATAGCATGGATCCGCTCTCTGATTTCATACTCCTGCTATCGGAGCAGGAAAGAGACTAGCAATATCCTTCGGCTTTTCTGGCTATCTCTCTCACACTGCAGGAAGCAATCGCGAAAATTTCCTTCCCTCTACATAAGACTAATACTTTCTCTTTTCCGGCCAACGGGCAATGCCTGGCGAGTACACACAATTAACCCACCGATAATGCTGTTAGCGCGAGTGTTGTTTCCTCATAACTGAATAAAATCCCTAAGTTCGTGCAATGGTTAGTACGTAAGTGTCAAGAAATTTGGTTCTGAATAATCCATGATGAGCATCATTACTATATGCCTGTTCTTTCACTAGTTCATAGAAAAAGGGGGAGATTTTGCGCATTAACATTTTCCTTACGGGGTGGGATAGCATGTATCCCAAGAATACGAGCCCAAAAAGAAATAATACAAGGTGCGCACATAAAGTAACCGGACAATTTTTTATAAATAAGAAAAATATTACTCACCTTCAAATAAATTTATCTCCTTCAAAATCATCGCCAAAAGAGTCTATACAATTTTTCTAACGTTTCTTCAAGTCATTGAAACACTTTTATAGGCGTTAGAACTAACCGTTCGCAAAATGCGCGTAATATTTGATTTAATATCCGAGGCGTTTTCAAATCTCTGTCCTTTCAAGGATTTTGCATTTTTTGATTACAAAGGACTTAATCACCAGGAATTTGTTCCTGAAAATCAAACAATTAATTAGTATTTTTACAAGGAGGGGCCTTTTTCGATTAAGAAACAGGATAAGGCGAGTTAGGAAGGAACTGTTTGATTCTGTGCAATGGTTTCTTTTACAGGATAATACTAGGCCTCGTACAGCAATTTCTGTACAACAATATCTTGCTAAGCATTCAATTACAGTGATAAATCACCCACCATATTCTCCCGACTTATCGCCAGATGATTTTTCTCCTTTTTCCGAAGCTTAAGAAAGGACACAGATTCGAAAACGTCTCGGATATTAAATCAAATGTTACGAGTATTTTGCGAACGGTCAGTTCCAACGCATATAAACAGTGTTTCGATGACTTGAAGAAACGTCGGAAAAATTGTATAGACTCCTTTGGCGATTATTTTGAAGGAGATAAATTTATTTGAAGGTGAGTAATAATTTTGTTATTTATAAAAAAAATTGTCCGGTTACTTTATGGGCGCACCTTGTATATATATATATATATATATATATATATATATATATATATATATATATATATATATATATATATATATATATATGTATATACCGGGTGCGTCATAAATTCGTGCAAAGTTAAAAAATTCGTAATAAGAGAAGTAATGCTCGGAAAAATTTTCTGTTTGCGCCAGTAGGATCAGGGGGACATAGGATTTTTTTCCATGTTAAAAAAAAAAAAGTTTCTCATTCGCACAAAAAAATAGTGTGAAAACATAACCTGTCAATATATCAGTGACATAACCTGTCAATATATCTGTCAATATATTTGTGATGTATGCCCTCGTATAAGCCGGGTACCGTTGAAAGAAACACCAATGTTTGGAATAGGATTATCACGAGAAACACCATACTCCTTTCGAATCTCATGTCTAATTTCACACATTTTTTGCTGAGGAAACTATTATTGATTCATGGCAACATTTTCTGGTAACCATTGAAAATTCTGCTTGACATCAAATACATGTTTGTATACATACAAAAAACCTCTAGAGCTTAATAGCCTCGCCCAAAACTCAAAAAAGATTGAACAACTCGCATACTAATATCAAATGATTGCCGTAAGGTGCCATCACTCTGAATCAATCTTTTGGAAGTACATGTCTCACTTTTAACTTCTGTACAGCCATTGCCAACAACTTTAATTTTGTGTGAAAATCCACAGCTCTCCCCTAAAACAACACCTAATGAATTTGTTTTGCACTTGCTGTACATCATGTTCATAAACAAAGTGGATAGCATATTAACATCTATAATGATATAATTTGGGCTTTCAACAACATCTTCTATTTTCTGGGGTAAGTTTCAAAATTCAGACTCTTGGTTGAAATTTCTGAGATTCTGGTCTTTCACGGTGTTTTTATCATCAGATACTTTTTCTGAAATACCATCACTTTTAGCATCTGATTGCCATCGCTTCATGGTTTTTACTTTCGCAGTAATATTTTCCTTTTTAAATTTCTTTACGCTCTTAATAGATATTTAGCGTAAAGTTCAAGTTAAAGCATAAAAATATACACTTCAGGAAGATAAGAAAAGCTGATTACAAATTTTTTCGTACGAAAATAAAAACCAACGTGCAGAGAACTACCGTTTTCACATGTAAACAATCGAAGTCAGTTACGGTTAACCGTCAGGTTACTTCTCTAGCCCTAATGAACAAAGTAATTAAATAATTAAATATTAATTTAATTTTTCAAGCTAGTGGAAAAAATACCACACCCACTTTAAAGGGTCCCTTTAAATAATTAAACACACACAAATGTATAAATTACACAAAAGTTTTTCTAAATTCTTTAATCTGTCTAAATCTCCAGTTAAACTGAGTAAATCATTTTTTAAGAAAAAGGATCAAAAGCTTAAAATACCTGATGATAAATTACCTGTTGATGCTTAAAATACCTGTTGATAAATTAAAAATACCAGACATACTCAAGAGCTATAGGAGCAAAATTAAAAGTAAAATTGGACTTAGTGCTAATGAACACAATTTGAGAGACAGGCCTTGTGGAAAGACCTAGGGCAGACCATTATAGAGGCTGCAAATGAAACAATACCAGAATGTGAGAAATTTAAGCAAAATCAATGGTATGATGAAGACTGCCAAAATCACTGAAAAGAAAAATAAGGCCTACAGAGTAAGGATTCAAAAACATAATACAAGGAATGCAGAAGAACAGTTTAAAGAACTTAGAAGACAGGAAAAGAAAGCATTTAGACAAAAGAAGAGACAATTCATGGAAGAACAATATAAAAATGTCGAAATATCAAAATCACAAAAAGAAGCTAGAAAATTCTATCAGCTTGTAAATAAAGTTAGAAAATAATTTAATCCTACAACAATATCTTGTAGGAAAAGTAATGGTGAAATTACTAGAGAAAAAGAAGTCCTAACAACGTGGAGAGACTATTTTAAAACTCTCCTTTCTGGTAGTGACTCACCAATTGATTAGTTAGTTACTAATGGCCAGGCAGGTTAAACTACAAACCCTGCAGAGCAAAATGAGGAGTGTAATATGCAAACAGCAAACACTGCTGAGCAGGATGAAGAGCGTAAAGTGCCTACATTGTATCAAGTTGAACTAGCTGTTAAAAAAACTAAACCACAATAGATCACCTGGGCCCGATGGTATTAAGGCTGAACTAATTAATATCAATGAACCAACATTACTTAAACAGCTACATGTATTATTAGCTCGATCTGGGTTTCAGAGCAGGTGCCCAACGAATGGGAAGAGGGACTGATTTGCCCAATCTTCAAAAAAGGTGACAAACTTTAGTGTGGCAATTATATGGGAATCACACTTTTAAATACTGCTTTTAAAATTTTCTCAATTCTATTATCACGACAATTACAAAAATATACTGCAAAAATTATAGGTAATTACCAGAGTGTTTTTCAGTATGGAAAATCTACCATAGACCATATATACTCAATAAGACAAATTCTTGAGAAAACTAAAGAGTACAAAATAGACACATACCATCTTTTTATTGACTTCAGAGCTGCTTACGATACTATAAATACAGAGGCTGTTGACACATTTTTTAGACGATGTATATTGTATTCACAAAACTAAATTACATAAAATTCTTGTGTTTTAAGCGTTCTATTTGACATCCCTTATTCTGAAACTATCTTTCGACACCCGCAATTTCCAGGATAATAATGCCTCTTGAAGTGTCAGAAGAGGTATTCTATCCCATTCCTCCTGAACAGCTTTCCAGAGTCCTGTAAGGGTTTTGGGACGACGTTTGGATAATGCAGATTTTAAAAGTCCGAAAGCACAAAAATCCATAGGTGATATATTGGGAGATTTAGTAGGGATATCAGTGAAGGGTATGGCCTTGATACCAGTTTTTTGTTCCATTTCTTTTAGGAAATTTACAGTGGAATTTGATGTGTGACTGCTAGCTTTGTCCTGATGGAGTCTCACAGATTGATGGAAGTTTGGGTAAAGCGATGGTATTTCATTCAGAAAAATTGGCGATAAAATATGTTCCTGATAGTATTTGGAGTTAATCTTGACATTTTTTTCCACTCTCTTTATTTTTAACGTGCCATTATAAGAAAAACCAGCAACAGTCATGAATCCCTTAGAAAAACTTTCTCTCGATTCTTTGAACCATGTACTTAAATTTTTTTCTCCCCTTTTATGATAATAAATGGCTCTTTTTTTGTTGCAATCATTTAAATACACCCATGATTCATCTATTGCGACAAATGTTTTCCATTTTTCGTTGGATAAGTGTTTCTCATATAGAATTCTGCAGCGTGTCCTGCGTTCAGCGATATGATTTGGAAGAAGACGATGCACATTGCGTTTTTTTGCTTTCTTAAGATTTAAATCAACGTTTATCATTTTGTTTACAGTGGATAGCGAGCATTTTAATGATTTTGCAACTGTCCTTTGACTAGGGGGATTTTCTTTTAACATTAAACAACGTACCTTTGCAATAGTCGAAGATGTCCATTTTTCCTTGGATACTTGTTTGGAATTTTTGTCCCACTTGAGGCTCCAATTTGACGTTTTTTTCCTTTCTTGTTCCGATATTACCTATCGACGCTTTAGATATCACAAAACATGACTCTCACATCGTTTTTGGATAACGGAGTATACATATTTCTCTTCGGAAAGAGCATAAATGTAGCCTTCGAACCACTGCTTTGTTAAAAACGCCATTTTGAATAAAAACAAAACTTTCAAGCCGCAGACGATAATTTTGACTTTTAAAAACATAGTACAATTGGAATTATTTCTTTTGCAGCAAATGATTTTTTTATTACCGCTTACCAAAATCGTCTAAAAATGTGCGAACAGCCTCTGTAGAGATAGATTATTTGAAGCTATGAAGGAATTTGACGTCCCAAAAAAATTGATAAACCTCACTAAGATGACTTTGAAAAAAGTTAAATGTAGAGTGAAGATTAACTCAGACCTCTCAGAGGTCTTCTATACTGAACGAGGTTTGAGACATGGAGATTCTCTTGCTTGTATATTGTTCAATATAGCGCTTGAAAACGCTGTTAGAGATTCTAATATAAACACCAGAGATACTATTTTTAATAGAACCATACAATTTTTAGCCTTTGCTGACGATATTGATATCATAGGCAGAACAAAACAAGCGGTAATCAATGCTTTCGTCTCCCTTGAAGAGTCTGCTAGAAGAATGGGTCTCACTATTAACCAGGAGAAAACTAAATTTTTGTCTGTAACGCAGAGAAACTATGGCTTATCTCCTTTGAAAATAAATAATTTTACCTTTGAGTGTGTACAATAGTTTAAATACCTTGGAACTGCTATCAGTAATACTAATGAAATAAAACCTGAAATAAATAACAGGTTACTTATGGCAAACAGATGTTTCTATGGGTTGAGAAATCAATTCAAGTTCAAATTTATTAATGTTAAAATAAAAATTAGCCTTTACAAAACCTTAATTAGACCAGTTGCTCTGTATGGCAGCGAGTGCTGGCCATTAAATAATTAAGTTTTTAGTTTCCTACGCTGTGTTTAACGACGCCTGTGTGTAAAATTTCCCGATCGTCTCTTTTAAACTGTGGATATCTATACAATTACAGACAGACAAACATTCATTTTTAAATATAAGATGATGAAGGATTAATTCCTTCAAAATTCGTCACTGAAGTTTTGTGTACGTTGTGTTTAAAAAGTATTTTGTACCTTGATAACCATTATTAATTAAAAAATGTTTTTATTTATTATTTTCTACAAACAACAAAAAAATGGGAGTTGAATCAAAGTATATTGTACTTTATACTGCATGAAACAGAATGAATGCATGAAGACGAGACGCACGTGATGTTCTGGCAAGAATGATCCTTGGCATGCTGCTTTTTATGTTTATTTCGTCTTAAGATTCTGAATACGATTACAAGTTTATTATTTTGATAAGCCTATGTGTCGCGGGCTACTTCTCCCCGTGCATTCTTGATCTTTTTTGTGTGAGATTATTTGCCGTTCTAAGGTGTGTGTGTGTTTTTTTTTTCAAACTGATATTAAACTTTCGTTTTGCATGATCGAAATGTTTCGGCAGGCTACTAATATACCGTCGGCTGGCCATGAGTTAAAGACCCTTAACTTAGAGCATATTCTTCGCTGTAGAAATATGTTTCGATTTACTTTGGTTATGCCTTTTTTCTGCCAGTAAGAAATAATTGAATGTATATCTTGTTGATCTAGAGTCGACGTGCTGATGGTGAGATGACGCCAGGGGAATATCCGACTCTACACATGCAACCTTTAGAAACAATTGAGGCCGGATCTTCAAATACTGAAGAGAATGCTCCACCCAACAATAACATAGAACATTCACCCACATCACTAAGAGAAAGAAATCCTTTCAATTTCAGCAAAGAAAAGATCTCATCTGCTCCCCCTTCTCCAGGAGGAACAGGTAATGTTTGCAGCTAATTTAGATTATAAATTCCATTGTTTGGTCTACGGGTAGTAAATAAAAACGGAAAAAAACTAACCTGTCTATATGGAGTTTTATACATAGAAGCTAAAATTAAAAGCATCATTTTTGTAAATTTCGGAGTCGATATAAAGTCTGCATGTTCATCCTTCTCGTGCATTGCTAAGGGATCGCAAATAATATTTAATCGCAATATTCCTCTACAGACTCAAAAGCCATTAACTTAGGTATTCCCCAGATTATGGTCTCCCTTGACTAAATTACCGAAGTCGAGTTTCTCTAAATTTTGACTGCTGAATGTAAAATTTCAGTCAATTCTGCCCGCAACGAAGAGAATCAATCATTTTCCCCGAATCCTTTCACAAATTTAGATACATACATGATAAATTTTCCTAAAACACAACTTTGTAAGACATACACTGCTGGCCATTAAAATTGCAACACCAGGGAGGTTTGGTTTGGTTGGAGCGCTACAGTCAAATTTTTGCTACACGAGGGCTAATTAGACCGGGACCTACAGTTTAAAGCCGATTCCGAATGGCTACAAACATCCATGCCAACAGCGGGACTCGAACCCACAGGATCTGAACCGAATACCCTAACCATTCGGCCATCAACTGGCCCAACACAAGGAAGGGAAGCAAATAACAAAACTTTACTTATTGTACGTATACAGCATAGTAGGAAGAAAACATGATTAAATTTGTAGGCAATTTGGGTGTATACAGTGTCCGTAATTAGTACACACAGTTGCCACCTCTGGCAGCTAAAACAGCTCTAACCCGGTTAGATATCGAGTCGAACTGCGCCTGTGTGACAGATATGGGCAAGTCATTCCATGCTGCTTCAAGTCTATACCACACATCATCAATCGAAGTAGATGGAGAGCGGTGGCGGCCCAGTCTCTCAGCAACCCATGACCTGAGATTTTCAATGGGTGAGAGATCTGGATAACGTGTTGGCCAGGGCAACAATCGAATCCTCCTGACCAACCATTATCCTCTGTGTAATGGTAGATCAGGACACGACGGGCAATGCACGGTCTTCCGTTATCTTGTTGAAAGATGACGTTCCGAGGCCTCGGAGATAGGGCACATCCACCGGCCTTAAGATCTGAGAAATGCAACGTTGGCTGTTCAGATTACCGACAACGCGAACAAGAGGTGTTCGTGTCGTGTACCCAATGGCTGCCCATACCATCACACCAGGTGCAGGGCCCCTATCACAATATCGAATGCAAGCAGGCCACGTCCGTTTTCCTCGGTGCCTTCAGACACGGATACGTCCATCCTGATGCTGTACAAAGAACCGGTACTCGTCTGAAAAGATGACGTGGTGCCACTCAGGTATCCAGTTTTAATCTTTGGGCGCACCACTGTCGCAGCGAATCTCTATTCTGCAATGTCAAAGGAAGCCGCAATAATGGTTGCCGTGCAGACAGTCCGTGGTGCTCCAGATATAGTCGCACTGTCCATGCGAATACTTGTTGTGCTGCAAACAAGCCCATTTCCTGACTCCGTGACCATTTCCGGACTGAAGTCTGTGATGTGGCTGTACGATTCTGAAAGGCTGGCCGGACAACATGTCTGTCCTCTCGGGCGTTAATGGCGTGGGACCGTTGAGATCCTGCATGGCGTTCAGTACAAACCTCCTGAACCCATCGATTCCATATTCACATGACAGTCGTTGGATTCCGACTAATGCGAGTAGCAATATCGCAGAACAATAAACCGCACTCTCGATAGGCCACGATCCTACCGCTATCGAATTCCGACACGTGCTGATAGCCATTCCTCCTTAGGCGTACGTGATGACCTTTTCCCAAACAACCAACATTCAAATGGGATTTCCGAATGAGAAACCCGCTGCGTAACTTTCCTTTTACTCGTATATAGAGTTTGAGCTGCCGTTTCTCCCTCCTGCGTCGTTCGATTACGCTCAAATGCTAATCATGTGCATATCCCAGCATCTTCCCTTCATGCGAATTTTACATTTGTATCATGCCTCCTTTATGATGTTGCAATTTTAATGGCCAGCAGTGTATTAGTTCTGTCCTTTACGTTCACGTCAATAGAAAAGTATGCAAAAAAGTTATATATACCGCCAAACAGTCAAATGATTGAAAAGTTATTAAAAAATTCCATTTATTCTATCTCTTCACAGCTTATCGTAACAACACGTTCAACAGTCTGCTTGTCATCCCACCCTCCGGAACTCTTGGGAATGTAAGTCCGAGACCATTAAGACGAACTTTGTCAGCTCGGGGTGTTAATGATATCGGATCTTCAAGTCCAAGACTCCGTAAATACACAAACAGTTCTTCCTACTCAGCCGCAGGCGATTTCTATGGGGACAGTATTTCAGCTGTAAATGTGCCTGTAAATCAAGATCTGTCAGCAAGAACACATTCAGCAAAGTAAGTTTTATGACAGAAATTTAATTTAATTTATAAAACGTAATAGTAGGAGTATATTAGCAATAATTAAAATTATTCGTAGTTTCGATATTAATTTTTTTCTTTCTTGTTTTTCTGTTACCGTGGTTTCATCACCACATCTCACGAATACATCATGTTTCGTTCCTTTCCGACTTTCGGTTCACGAAATACACAAGTGTATAAAACATATGCTATGGTTTTTGCTTAATGTATACTATATGAGGTTCGTTCATTAACTTCTGACTCTAGTTTTAAAAAATCAATCACGTATTCCATCATTTAATAAGTTAATAGTCTCCAAGATAAAAGTAATTTGCTTCAATGCAACTGAAACATATATTTTTTCAATCCTAAATTTGGGCTTTAAACTCATTCTCTTTAAGAAACTTTAAAAATTGAACTATTTATTTTTGTACACTTTTCCCATTGAAAAAATATCCTTCGTCTAGAATGTTCATCTTCGTCTATTAACAAAAGACAATTTATTTACATAGTGATAAACATTCCGATACTTTTGAATGGGATAAAGAATATGTACCACTTACTCAACAAGCAAGTATACTTGTACTGCAAACAAGCCCATTTCCTGACTCAAAGTCCGTGATGTGGCTCTACGATCCTGCAAGGCTGACCTGACAACATGGCGTTAGTGGCGGGGCACCGTTGAGATCCTGCATGGCGTTCAGTATGACCCTCCTGAACCCATAGATTCCATAGTCGCATGACAGTATTGAATACCAACTAATGCGAATAGCAATATCACGGAACGATAAACCGCACTCTCGATAGGCCACGATCCTGCCGCTATCGATTTCCAACGCGTGCTGGTAGCCGTTTCTCCTTCTCATACGAGGCATAACACGATCTTCTCACAAACAACCAACATTCAAAAGCGATTTCCGAATGAGAAACCCTCTGCGTAACTGTCCTTTTATGCAGACTTTGAGATGCCGTTTCTCTCTCCAGCGTCATTCGATTGCGCTTAAATGCTGATCATTTGCATATCCCAGTATCTTCCTTTCATGTGAATTTGACGTTTGTATAATCCCTCCTTCATGGTGTTTCAATTTTAATAGCCAGCAGTGTATATCTATATAAATTAGATAGTTGAGATGGTATGCTGTTCATGTGTGTACCAGCATACTTTTTATGTATGCGAGAAAAGGGAGTTATGGATTTTACTTTTTGTTTTAAAATTTTAACCAGATATTTTTATACACCAGTTTAGCATAACTATATTAAATGAAATTTAAGTTTTTTTTATAAAATGAGTAAAATTAATAGCACAAAATAAGTGTAAAACTTGGATTATTTTTTAGACATGACAGTTTATCAGTTTTGATGAGCGGCATCTACACAGTCTTCGTAGTTATGCTAGGAGCCATTATCTTCATCAACGATCAGCACAAAGAACATAGGTTTTACTCCGAAGTAAGTACTTTCTGAAATAAAATTAAATTGAACTGATCCTAGACAACTACAGTTTTTATAACTGCATTAGATACGTAAAAATTAGTTTTAAAACTAAAGTTTTCTAAAATTTCATTTTAAAAAATGATCTTTTGATCTTGTAATGACCTCGACTTTGAAGATAAATGCTAAGTAATTGATTATGTTTCTTCTATCCTAAAAGACAACTTACGAGTCTCCAGTACACTATATTATCAAAATTAACCGGAAACTGTTTTCACTTTCAATAAATTATCTTTATTTTACATTTTAGAAACTATTAGTAAAACTATGGGCTTCAATTGCAGTATATAGGATTAATCATGTAGGTTTACTTCCAGCCAAAATTTGGACAAAATCTTCATAATTTCCAGCAGCAAGACTAACGGATATGATGCACTACCTGGTCATTGGAGTAGAAGTTGTAGCCCTTGCCCCTGATCCTTCCGATGATGTACAATCAGATGAAGGTCTAAATTGCAAGAAGATCAATCTAACACAGAGGTCCCCAAACTTATTTGTCCCGTAGACCCCGTGCCGATTTTTTCTGTTTTGGGTAGACCCCCTGCTATTTTAATAATGATTTTTTGCAAATTCATCAACTTTAAAAGTGTTTTTGAAGCTACCACAGAGCTACTCACTTTGAGAGGGTTTACTGAAGAGTGAAAAATTTTAAAATAATATATATATATATATATATATATATATATATATATATATATATATATATATATATATATATATATATATATATATATATATACACTGCTCAAAAAATTTAGTTGAGCAAGCAAAGAAGTTAAGAAAACCGTGCGAGACAGCCACGTATTGGCATAAAATGGATAATACACGCGTATCAAGGCGCAATACAGAAAAGAAATGTAAAAAAAAAATTGTAATTAAGCTTTAATTCTTTGAAAATATGGAAAAAAACATGAAAAGATGATTTAGGGCGGCAATTTGGTTACATGTAAAAAAAGTATTGTTTAGTAATGATGCAAGATTTTTAATATAGCGTGTGGTCTCCTCGAACAGCTAAGACTGCTGCACACCTGTTTTCCATGGATGCGATGATGTTATCGATAAGACTTTGGGGAATAATGTTCCACTCCTCAAGAAGTGCAATCTCGAAGTCTCGGAGAGTAAAGGGAGGCCTTGGTCTCGCAGCAATACGTCGTCCGAGTATGTCCCAAATCTGCTCTATTTGATTCAGGTCAGGAGAGCACGCTGGCCATTCTATACGCTGTATTGTTTCAGCTTTAAGCATGTTCTCCACAAGACGAGCTGTATGCGGTCTGGCATTATCATGCTGGAAAGCAAAGGAATCTCCAATGGCTGCAGTGTAAGGTATGACATGAGGTCTCAGTATCTCGTCTGCATACCTTCGGGCCATCAAAGTACCATTCCGAATGATATGCAGGTCCGTACGTCCACCTATGCTGATTCCACCCCATACCAAAAAACCAGCTCGTCTGTATTGTGACCTTTCACGAATGAATGTGGGGTTATTTCGAGTGCCCCTTTCCCTCCATACCAAAACACGTCGGGTGTCACACTCCAGACTGAATCGGGACTGGTCTGTAAACAGCACTTGGCTCCCATCATGTTGCTCCCAATCTCGACGTTCAGCAGCCCATCTTCTTCGGGCCGCACGGTGGCGTGAGGTCAACGGAATGCAGACCATTGGCCTACGTGCATAGATACCTCCCTGATGAAGCCTATTACGTACTGTTTGGCTGGACACCGTTCGTCCCGTTGCCAATAGCAACTGTCTTTGCAGCTGAGTAGCATTGTCTGTTCTGTTTCGACGAGCTGTTAACAGTATATACCGGTCATCAGTTGCTGTAGTGGCGCGTAGCCGACCTTGCCCTGGGCGACATCTAACATTCCGTTTCTTGGAATCGATTCCACAGCCTTGCAACGACACTTCTGGCGACACCAACAGCGTCCGCGACACTACGTTGTGTTTGCCCAGATTCAAGTCTGCCTATAATACGCCATGCCATGGATTCCGGTAAATCACGTTGTTGAGACATTTTCTAGTCACCTTTTCTCAAAAAGAATAACTGAGCAATCGAATTTCACAGTTAAGGCAGTGAAACAGACGTTTCTGCAACATCCCGATTTCTTCCCTCATGTTCTTTTTCTGGTTTTTGACGTCATGAACTTTGATTTGCATATAAAGTTTTCTTCTTCTGTTTCCTGCTAGGCTTTAAATTATGGATGATTTAAAGCCTGTGCTCCGTGGTAAGGAGCTAGACAACCGCGGTGAAATACCTTTCCACGAGGTATGAAATTGGAAAAGCTATCAAAAACTTTCTCGTGATAGTTCATATGCAGGATATGTAACAGGTATGTCTCGTTGAAGCCAGAATTGTTGACATCCCTTTCTAAACTGCACCTTGAGTTCTTCGTTGGTGATTATACCGATCAGTTCTTCTTGTAACATGACATCCGTTTCTTCAATGTCACCGTATGGATTGATAATCCACTGTGGTATTTCCATAGTCAATAGATCTTCAAACCTAATTTCAAAGTTTGTGTGAAGGACAATTAAATGTTGAACGTAGGCTGAAAGGTCATCATCCTGGCAGTTTGTCTGTGCCAAATTGGGAAACTGGCAAGTTCAATATAACGGCCACCTGCTGGCACTCTCTGTAACCGTTCCAGTCCATGATGTCGCAACACAAGTTACACGTACTGCGGACGAAAAGTGAATAGATTTCTTACACAATTTTATGAAATATACATATAATTAGGAAATGTATCTATCTATTATAAGAAAGTACTCGTATTACGTAAATACCTCCATAGGTACTATCCGTGTTAGGCGGATTATTACATTTACGGGAAGCCAAAATTTTGGTGGCGGCCTGTCTAACTCGTGGACCCCCATTTACATCTCATGCACCCCCAATTTTCTTTTTCACTGGCATGGACCCCTTACAGATCTATATCGACCCCTGGGGGTCGATATAGACCACTTTGGGAATCATTGATCTAATCTATCAACTAACTCCTCACTCAAAAAATGCATACGCCCACCCCATATTCTTTTCTGCAAAGAACTTTTAATATGCAGTATAATAATCAACCCCAGAATACTCCAGTATTTAAAGGAGCACATACTTTTCCGTAACATCTCAATACGCATCCAACTTCATGGTGCCGGGTACAAAAGTCAGCGGTCTGAGTCATAGCCAGTCCCATTGGTGAGGCAACGAGGTGACCGCCGCAGACGCCGATAGGTGCCAAAATGAGACTTAGTCAAAATACGAAATTTTTACGATATCATAAGCAATAAATTATAGAGATGAAGCAATTTGCTGTAATAAAGGCTCTAAGAATTATTTTGTAAATATTTTTATTATATATTTTATTAATAATTATTTTTATTGGAAGGGACAATAATGGTTTCTATGATATCTCCCAAATATTGGAAGGGGCAAACAGCCAAGAACGACGAGGAACACTTTAAAGTTCATAGATTTAGGTAAAGCAGCCAACTGCTTGTGCCCAAGTCTTGTGCATCGACGTCATACCATGATGGAGCATCCAGTGAACTTAAAATCGCCAGAACAGGAAAGTTCGGAGACACATGAGCCTAACGTAGTTTCGTACTTACAGTAGTGATGTGAAGCTTGTGTTTTATCTGATTTATCACAAAACCCAGATTGTGCAATTTTGAATTGTCATAAAACTAACTAATCCTCGAACAAGTATTTCCTGCTGAACCAGCGATAGAAACTACAAAGAAAGAATGGAGTATTAAATAATCTGTCATGTTCCGTCATACTGTGGGGCTTTTTTGATTTTTGTAAGGTTATGAGTCTATTTCATTGTGACTTCACCTGTAACTGATTTTGTCTGACCTGTGTTAGCTACAATACTCCGTATAAAAATGTTTCTCAAATGGTACCTTAAGACCAGCTAATGGCGAAAAGTGGGGAGTAAAAGTTATTGATAACACCAATGGATATCTTCAGTTTATACACTTGTCTCCCCACTTCTGCTGCACCTTCCATGCGAAGACATTCATTGCATTAATCGAAATGTTTGGTTATGCCCGAAAAGTTATCGTAATAGAGTGTGTGCAGTATAAAAGATGAAATATTGTTTAACAACGTATGATTGTGTCTACTTCACCTGGAGATAAAACATTCAAAAGGGAAAAACTAGCTGTTTTTCCCGTGGTATGTTTAATTCACTATCTAAAGGAATTCCATAGCTAAATTTCTATTATTTTAAGTAGTTAAACGCTACCATCAAATTTTAAAGTAGTTAAACCCTACTATCATTTCCAACAATTATTTGTAATAGCCTTTTGATGCCAAAAGCTGCAGCGGAGAGACGAAAAGTTTAATATTACCAAGCGGAAATACTCATATTTTCATTTTGTCTCGGTTTTCGTGATCTGGGTGTCAAGGCAAGAAACCTTTGTTCGTAGTTTTCTCAAACTTAACAGTGAACGAATACCGGTTCTTTTGTTTCGGCAGTAAGAGATTCCGCTCACGAGGCCCAGACCAAAGTCGTCGTCCCCTCTCCCCCTAAAAAAAAAAATAAATAAAAAAAAAATAAATAAATAAAAATAAAAAAAAAATCAGAATAGGTTGAAAATATTCAAATTTTTTTTAATCCAGTTTTCAGGTAGTTTTCGCTCTCGTGTTACTGAATGGACGATAAAAAAATTTACAGGGTAAAAGTAAACATCCTATAATTTTGATACTAACTTTGAAATACTAAAATATTTCATTGAGATCGTAGCAAACAAATCAACAACCTTTTTTCATTTACTGTTTATCTTTGTCGATAGTAACATTCGTATCAAATCTGTTAACTATATTAAAGCTTTACATTATGAATTACTTAAGAATAACGAGAGCAAATTGTATGGAACAAATTTTACTGACATCCTCGTAAACTTATATAAGTAATAAAACCTGTAACTTAGTGTTTCATTTTATTTTAAACATTCGATCCTTTTTATTCGTGTTCAACCCAAATAGGTATAGAATTGTAACAGGAATTATTATAGCCACTATTTGTGTATCTTTTAGGTGTACAGCACTTGTCTTTCGGCTGTAGGATTATTATGGTTGATAATATTCCACGTTGATCTTTATATCTACAAAACAGAAGTTTTGAAACAACTGAAAGAGCGTGAATATGCGATACAAGAAGCTGCTGAAAGGTTCAGCACGGCTACAGAATTCATAATAAATTCAGGATATGACTTTTCAACTGCCCGTAATACAACAAATGAAAAGCCTCCTCCTTACAGGTTTCTACAAGGCAGACACAGTGGGAGTTTTTACCTCAAAGTTGGATCTGCAGGTAACGCTGTGTAATTGTATTTTAAAAAGATGTCAAATAAATAACAGCTAGATCAGTAAAATAATTGTAAATAAGAATAATGTTTTTCAGCTAAGTGTATTAACTTAATTTATTATTTCAGAGCTCTAAAAGGCTCTCTCTCTCTCTCTCTCTCTCTATATATATATATATATATATATATATATATATATATATATATATATATATATACCGGATGGGCAAAAAGTCCGTAAAAACTTTAAAAATTCATAAAAACCGGAAAAATAACCAAAATAAAAAAACGTTTGCAGGGTTAGCGTCGTTAGGTCACGGGATTTTTTTACGACAGGAAAAAAAATAACTCAAAAAACAGCTCACAGGTGGCGCTGACGTACACAAGTCAACGGGTGTATCATCCCGGGAGATCTATCTGGTCCTTCCAATCTGTTGGAACTGAAAGATGCGATCCGCCGAGAGGTGTCATGTATATATTTGGACCTGCTGCACTCTGCCGTTGCTGGATTTGTGACTCGCCTGCAATGTATTATCCCCTGTGGGGGGTCATGTGGAACACCTACTGCTGTAATAAATGATTTCGAAGCATTCTTTTCGTTATTTGCGTATCTTTTTTTGACTTGTGTACGTCAGCGCCACCTGTCGGCTGTTTTTATTAGTTTTTTTGTTTGTTTGTTTTTGCTATCTTTTAAAAAAATTTCGTAACCTAGCGATTCTAACCCTGCAAACGTTTCTTTATTTTGGTTATTTTTCCAGTTTTTATGAATTTTTAAAATTTTTACGGACTTTTTGCCCACCCGGTATATATATATATATATATATATATATATATATATATATATATATATATATATATATATATATATATATATATATATATATATATATATAAATATAAATATATATATATATATATAAATATAAATATAAATATAATATAATATATATATATATATATATATATATATATATATATATATATATATATATATATATATATATATATATATATATAATTTATATATATATGTGTGTGTGTGTGTGTGTAAGTAACGAAAAAATGCTTGCTCCTAATTTTAACCCAACTATGTATCCAACCCATGACTATTTAAGGAGCGAACTGATGATGAAGCTGATCAAGAAAATAATGATTTGAAACTTTGGCAATTATAGAATTCAATAACCTGCTGAAGTAATTTGATACAAAAGCAACATAGGAGGATATTACCTGATGTATAACAAGTTATGATAACACTGCCCCTCATGGGAGTTAAATTAGATCTACCCTATAAAAATTCACAAAAATTTGGAAAATTGTAATTAAAAATACACTCAAACCTGTTTTTGTGCGGTGGCTAGGTCCGCATAAAAGAAAACGCATTAAAAAAATCGCACAAAATTTCACGAGTAGCTATAAAAAATATTTTTCGCAACACATTTAAAAAGTCTTTTTTTTTTTTATGCGGAGAATAGGGGCCGCATAAAAAAGTCTCACGTAGACAATAACTCACAACCTTACGAAATAACTAGGAATTAAATACTCAGCATTAAATACTTGATCCGGGCAATATCCACCATCTTCAATAATTTTTGCTAACACTTTAGAAAAATTTTTAGCGGCTGTTTCATCAGCGGATGCAGCTTCGCCCTTTATCTTCAGATTGTGAAGTGCGTGTCGTTGTAAAAACCCGACTAACCAGCCATTGCTTGCAGAAAATTTCGGGCTTCCAATGTGAGACGGTGTAGTGAACTAGACGGCTCTACATCCTTCAGCTGATTATAAAACCGTATAGCTTTCTCTTTAATATAAATTTTTAGGATTTTTATTTTATTTTTAGACATAATCACTGAAAATGAATAATTCTCCGTCAATGGGGATTCAATTTTGAATAAATTCTTGAAACCACAACATGAGCGCCTTTTCCGTTTTCTCTATCAAAATGTTTCTTGAATACGATGCTCGTTTAGCGCTTTCGTTTGTGGCACAATTACTAGATTTATGTATTTCACCTGCACGTTTTTGTATGCCTCTTATAGTGGATTCACCTAATCCAAATTCTTTACCAAGAGCTGGGGATCCTTCATCTTCTGCTATCCGTTTTAAAATCGTAGTCTTAGTTTCTAAGGAAATTGCCTTTCTTTTCGCTTTGTTTTTGCCCTTATTCATTTTCAGGGATTATGTCTAAAAATAAAATAAAAATCCTAAAAATGTATATCTAAATAGAAAAAATAATAAATTTACTTTCAATTTACGTGTTGAAATGAATCTTATCTTAATGGTCCAGGAATATGAAAGCACTTTGAAGGACGTCAATTGAATAATGCGATTATATAGTTTATGCGGTTATACATATGTAATGTAATTGGCTGACGCAATACTGCATTTTATTTGCAAATCAGTATTAGTGCATATGTAATGTGATGAAATATCAAAAATCGAAAAAACTAAATGGCCGATGAAACCTACTAATTTTTTTATTGATAACTTCGTTGATTATGTTGCAATTTGATTGAAATTTTCATATACCGCACAAAAACAGGTTTGAGTGTAAAGGCAAACTAATTACATTCGATCTAAAAATTCATATGATTCGAAAAAAAAAAATAACTACCGAAAAAGGCCAGAAGAGATTTTACCGTACAGTTAGATACCAAATTTTTTAAGAAACTTTAAAATACAATAGGAATTAATGATGCAACAAAACTCATATACACAGTTAAAAACTGTAAACTTAATCAGTAGACTAAAATTTCATAAATTTGGGCCTTCTTCAATTTTTTAACAACAATTTCATGATAAAAAGAAAAGAGAGGAAACTTAATATTTTATTTTTATTCCTTTAAAATTTAATTTAATTTGAAGTTTGTTCTATTCGAAAAACTTTGGTACATCATATTCACACAAAAATGTAAATAATATTTACGACTGTAGTTGGCAAGGCTTGAAGAACCTACTATCTGTTATATGAAAAAGTATATATTCACTGTAAATGATATAAACCTCCTTCGAATTGGCCTCTGTTTTAACATACATTTTCTAAATCCAGCCATATACACCCAAATCTAGATATCCATATTCGGAAGTTTTACGGCAGGGGTTGGCAACCTTTTTTTACTAGGAGGGCATATTTTAGAAATGCGGGAGTTCGGCGGGCACCGCTGGAGGTGGAATGGGAGGCTTAATATTTTAACATGAAAATATAAATGCAACATAAATTTTTAATACATAAATTCAAATTTTAATTTAAACTTATATTCTTAAAATAAGTCTTAAAATTGATTATTTATGCGACATTTGACATTGCAAATCTGCAGCCAACTCGTTGTAATGTGTCACATAAGTTGAATTCCCCGGTCTCAGGCATTGGTCCAAATGAGTGTCAGTGAGGCTTGATCGGTAATTTGATTTTAAGTATTTCATATTGGAAAACAAAGATTCACAAGCATATGTCGAAGCTCAAAGAGAGTTCAATTTCAGAGCACATTTTCTCGACAATGGGAAGCTATTTCAGTTCACTAAATTCCAGAATTTTTCTTCATTATGATGTAATTTGAATTCAATGTCATTTCTTATATTTATAATTTCCAATTCTAAGTCCTCCTTATTGGAAGAATCAAGATATGGTGCTATTTTATGAGTCACATCTTCCACTGTATGAGGATTAATAAAATTCGTAGAATTTTTCAAATATGGTATTAAATTCTTCCAATAAGGGATCAAAATGTTTGGCAAACTGATAGGTGGTAGCATTTCCATCTCAATAATTTTCTATCACCATTTTTAAATTTGGGAAATGTGATAAATTACCTTTTTCCATATGCGATTTCCAGAGAGGCAATTTATCTTTTAATGCATTTATCGTACTTATTATAGAAGGAAGGGGAGAGCGAGGCTGTCGAGAGATCAGGCTGCTCAGTTTTTGATTTTTAATTTTCATTCAGTCCCCATTAAGAATGTCGGACGTGAGTCTGACAGTTACTAAAATTATTCATTAAAACTACGAGCGTTTGTTGTTCAAATATCTAAAATTTTTCGAAATTTGAACGGCAGGCACTTTAAATTTGTTTCGCGGGCACCGCGTTGCCGACCCCTGTTTTACGGTATATAATTTCACCTACATTTCTCAATGAATGTTTAATACTGTATATTTCATTTTCAGTTATATTTTAACGATAAAATTACTTGATTGTGTGTTAAGTGTCACGAAGACTTTGGCAATAATTCTGTTTTACATTTTCAGCTTTCTGCTTTGGATACCTCATTTATCAAGGTCTTCAATTAGGTCAACACATTCTTAACTATCTAGATCCGGAAAAGAAGCTATTCAATTGTCATAGGCCCATTTCCATAATTTTACATGTTGTTTCACCTTTATATGCATTTTACCAGCTATTCATTACATTTAAATATTCAAATGTAAGTGAAAGTGCTTTACTGTTTATCCTGTATAGCATCTTTCTTTCAGTTCATCAATTGTTTGAATTTTTCTAATTGCTATTTAACGAAGTGAGAATATGGAATTAAATGTTTAAACAAAATATAAAGAATACGTTAGTAGATAAGGCAGTGCACTCTTATGTTTTAAGTGTACCTAGTGTTAAAAATGTTGTTTCATCTTCCTACGCTGGTAAGGAATCAAAACCTTTACCATTCCACACCAGCAAGTACATTTTTAAGTTTGAAACATTAGAAATTTAGAGAAAAAAGTTTTAATAAGAAACAAAACTTTGGCTTCACTCGAAGGGATTGCCCCCTAGTCAGCCTAAATTTATAAGAAATCAGATTTGAAAGCTTCTCTTGAAAAGCTCCAGATTTCCATCATAATAGTGAGTAAAGTAGTGACTTGCCCTGCCATTCAGATCAAAGTTCAAAAGAAGTTACATAAAAGTACCAAAATTTTATCAAAATATCATCTAAAGCACTATCAGACCACAAAAATCTGCGCAACACACCACTTAGGGAAGCAAATTTCATGAGTGGAGAGATAAGGAGGGTTCATCAGAATGAAGGAATGGGTGCTTGCTCGTCTCTCATTGGTCAAGGAATATGTTTTCTGTTTCAGGGAGAATTGCTTTTGAAACAATACTGTTGTGTTGAGCGGATTTTTGTGATCTGATAGGAGCTTAAGTTGGCAAAGCAGCATAAACCCAAAAAAAACTAATCCCCAAATATAAGGCAGTGAACTAAATTTGCGAGGAAGGTACGAGACGTACTAATCATGGCATAATCACGTATAAAAAAACCCGGATGTACTTCATAATTTATTATTGAACCCTTCTGTACATAAAAGGTTCACTTACATTACGCTAATCAGTCAAATACCTAAAGATAAAAGTGGATTCTCACACAGCTATAATTTTCACCTAAAATGTGCCCAATCGTTTAAATAACAGTTTGTAAGTCAACTATCATCCATCAAAACTAATTAGGTTACCTAATATCTATGGTGCCCGCTAGGACTGGGCTTTATATCGATGTAACGCAAATATCGATTTAGTACTAATATCGACGATGCGATTTAGAGCTAACATCGTTTGCGAAATATCGAAATTCCGATGTAACGCACTACATCGATATAACGCCGACATCCGCGACCGCGATATTCCGGAATTCCGATGCAAAAACGAAAGATAAATACAGTTACGGCCCCGCGCCAACATCGATTTAAGCTGCGCATGTGCCCTGCTTGCTAAATCGCCACCCCGATTTAAGGAAAACGATCCACGCTCCAGAATCCGATTTAAGCTGCGCATGCACCCTGCTTGCTAAATCGTCACCCCGATTTAAGAAAGACGATCCACGCTCCAGAATCCGATTTAAGCTGCGCATGCGCCCTGCTTGCTAAATCGTCACCCCGATTTAAGAAAGACGATCCACGCTCCAGAATCCGATTTAAGCTGCGCATGGGCACTGCTTGCTAAATCGCCACCCCGATTTAAGGAAGACGATCCACGCGCCAGAATTCGATTTAAGCTGCGCATAGGCGGTAATAATTGTAATTTTATTAATTATGTATAGCAGAGATGTCAAATAGAATTTATCAAAGTACCAAAATTAAAGTACTAAATTGAAAATATGTATGTTTTTAATAAATAATAAACAAATTAAAGAAATAGAGTGCAATATTAAATAGTACAGTATTAAATATATGTGTCAATAGATAGTTAAATATTTTAATAGTACTTACTTATATTAGAAGAAAACTATTATGATTTGTTACAGTTTACTTAAGTTTTTTATTTCATGTTACTTTCAAGATTTTTGCTATCAGGTTGGTATGTTGTTGATTTCAAGGTATTAATTATAATCAACTATTCTGTATTAAACAGCTCTTTAAAATCATCCCTGTTCCACCTATTTAAAACAAGACTTATTTTTCCAGGCAATTCACACTTTTCTTTGACTTGAGCATATCAAGCAAAGCAACTTATTTATTTTTATTGTAATTTCAAATTTTTTTCTGGCATGTAGAACCTTGGCAATAAATTTGCCAATGTGCAATAAATTTGCCATTACTGATGTATAAGAATGTAGAAGAATAATTATTTTTAAATTATTTCATTCAATGAATAGTTTAATTCAGAGAAAGTAATTTTTCTAATCTTTATTATATTTCAAATGAAATTTCCCCAACTAAGTTTAATTAATAAAATTAATTTATTTATATTGTCTTTGTTATAAAAGATGGCTAACATTTTCAGCTTAAAAACATATACGTGCGGGGGGCGTCAAGATAGGGACATATTCTACAGCGGAATTAAATCGATTTATCACTAAATCGCGATGTTAGACTGATGATAAATCGATTTAAGAAATCTCTAAATCGCCCAGCCCTAGTGCCAGCAGCAGCGTACGCAGAAATTTTCAAAGGGAGGGGTTATAGTCCAGTCAAATTAGGTTTTCCTTTCGCATTAAATGAAGGGGTTGAGATTTTCCAGGAATGTGTAGGGGTTGGTCCCCTGAACAACGCCTAATAAAGTCCCCTCGATTTCAGGCACCGCGGGGGGGGGTGTGGGGTGGGGGGTCCAAAGGTCACTTTTTCCTTTTTTCGGCTATTATCTCGAAAACGGTGCGTCGCACAGAAAATTGTCAAACCCTAAAATTAAAGCTTATAAAATTCCCTTCCAAATGGTATATCCATGTTTGTACCCAAATGTTACCGTTTTCGAGATATGAGCCGTTGAATATGAAAATTTTTCAAAAAAAGTGGTAGCGGTTCAGGTATCTCGTCAAACTTCCTCTTCTAACTCTTTCCTCTTCCATTTCTCAGAAAACTCGTAACGAAAAATTCCTTCAAAAATGTATAGAGTTATGCTAATTTATCTTCCCCAGGTAAATAGTTAGAGCGTTTTGAAGTTTAGGGGTATTTTTCAACATTTTGCTAGTAAAATGCTCGTCACTCAAATTTCGTTTCCAAGGTCTGTAACTCTCTTAATCCCTTTGTATGTTGTTTAATTAGATACGTATAGTATTCATAACCCATATAAATAATAAATTATGTATAACTGTACGTATAATGTATATCTCATAATATACAGAAGAACACTTGTAGTACAAAGGAGGAAGTAAGAAAACAAACTAAAATGTATAAAAGTGTCACTTTAGCTCAGATCATTTTGAAAAATTTAGATATCACACCATATGAAAAAGAAGTAGTTCAGTTACTTCAGACCTCAGTAGAAATTACTCCACAACACATTTCCACAAATACCTCCCTTGCCAGCATTCCGTGGAAATTGAGCAATGAATTGTCACTTCTCAAAGGTAATGGGCCAACAGCAGTTTTGTGGGTCCAGTACTTTGAAATGGTGGTGTTGATGAAAAAATTCATTGCAGCACAGCGCAACTGGAAAGATCATATGACATGCACCTAACTGATGATACCTTACTTCCATGCCAGCGGACATTTTCACTGTGCAAAGTGTACTCACCTATATGTACAACACATGCTGGGACTCACAACTCTCCACCTTCAACTTAAACAGGATTTTATAGATCGTGGCTACTTCACTGTGAACAGAACTGGAACACCAATGGCTGGTGTGTGGTCTGACATGGCAATTGAAGTGACACTCATGTGTGACATGAAGAGTGAAGGAGAATTAACACGTGGGCGAGGCTTTAGTGATTCGGTGTTGGCGAAATGGGTTGGGGGAACACGCACAGCTACAGCAACATGTAGTTCACTTGAGATGTTTTGTGGCGTCCATACTGCAAGAGGAGAACAACAAGTTGAGTTTCGAGCATCACACATAACCAGAGATGATCTAGACAGAAGGAAGCTTGCTCAATGGTTGGCTGATCACCCGCCTTTTGCTGAACGTAATTGTTTGATGTCACTTTCAACGGGAGTAACTGGAACAAGTAACGTCAACTGCTACCAGGCATTGGAAATTGGAACCCTCACAATGAGCACTTTTGTTGGAATGAATTTCTCAGAAGTGAAACAATCCAAGAAGGACTCAGTCGTTCCTTTAGCTGCGATGAGCAATATGATCAAAGTTAATGATGAGGTAGTGGTGGTAGAGCCTCTGATGATATTTCAAAGAACTCTGATCACCAAGAAGAAAGATGGGGATTTAGAGGAGTTGCTAACGTACGAGTTAGCCCCATACCCTATGTCTCTATTCACCGAGGGGATAATGAGGAAAATCAAAAAGTCAGCACTGTATGATGTTTTCCCAAAATGTAATCAATTGATCAATGTGAAGAACAGTTTCACGGTAATCGATGGCGGCTTCCTGCTTCATAGAGTAAAGGGGAACACCAACACCACCTTCGCCTCCATCTGCGATCAATATTATCGTACATAATCAACCATTACGGCGCAGCAGTTCAGCTGTGGTTTTTGATGGTTATGAAGACACGAACTCCACGGAAAGAGACGAACAACATCGGAGAGCATCAAGTAAAACATCAGTGGATATTGACTTCAATAAGAACATGATGGCTACTGTTCATCAGGAAAACTTCCTTTCCAATGAAAGGAACAAAACCAAGCTCATTACTATGTTAGTTTAGGCCTTGGGTGCAAGAGGTATACAGTCTACTACAGCCAAAGGAGATGCTGACTGCAGTATTGTCAGAGGTGGGTGGCAAAGCACCTCTCATTCAACTGTGGTGATAGTAGATAGGTAAGACCTGCCCGTCTTACTTGTGGCACTCACCCCACGAGACACGAATGTGTTTTTCATGAAGGCCGGACGGGGCAACACAGAAGACAGGCTCTACTCTTCCTAACATCTTCAGGTCTTATCATGCAGTTGACCCCATTAAGTAAATTTAATAATTTATATAATTCATTAATATTCAATAATACGTTATACACTATCTGGTCAAAAGTATCCGGACACCCCCCTCAAGAAGTGGATCTAGCAGGTGACGTAATTTGATGCGTAACCGAAAGCTATAAAAGTATTGGTAGTGGTTTGTCAGGTTATATTTATGCGTTTATGAGACGATGATTAAGTCAAAGGAGCTTAGTGACTTTGATCGTGGCATTATAGTGGGATGCCACCTTTGTGGGAAATCAGTTCGTGAAAATTCGGACATTCTACAGAAGCTAAAATGATAGTGAACACTTTGACTTGTTTAAAACTTTTTCCGAAGTATCAGATTGACGGCTTTTAATATATAGGAAAGCAGTTGATGAAATAAATTGTATATAATATATTTAATGTAAGTAACTGTTGTTTGAACCTACTTTTGATAACTATTTTTTGATTATATGAACAACTTTTATACATTTTGGTTTGTTTTCTTACTTTCTCCTTTATACTACAAGTGTTCTTCTGTATATTATGAGATATACATTATACGTACAGGTATACATAATTTATTATTTATATGGATTATGAATACTATACGTATCTAATTAAACAACATACAAAGGGATTAAGAGAGTGACAGACCTTGGAAGCGAAACTTGAGTGACGAGCATTTTACTAGCAAAATGTTGAAAAGTACCCCTAAACTTCAAAACGCTCTAACTATTTGCCGGGTGAAGATAAATTAGCATAACTATATACATTTTTGAAGGAAAATTTTCATTCTACAACTTTTTCTATCACGAGTTTTCAGAGAAATGGAAGGGAAAGAGTTAGAAGAGGAAGTTTGACGAGATACCTGAACCGCTACCACTTTTTTTGAAAAATTTTCATATTCAACGTCTCATATCTCGAAAACAGTAACACTTGGGTACAAACATGGATATACCATTTGGAAGGGAATTTTATAAGCTTTAATTTTTGAATTTGACAATTTCCTGTGCGATGCACCGTTTTTGAGATAAACGCCAAAAATTGAAAAAAGTGACTTTTGGACCCCCCCCCCCCTCCCCCCGCGGCGCCTGAAATCGAGGGGACTTTATTAGGCGTTGCTCATGGTACCAACCCCTACACATTCCTGAAAAAATCTCAGCCCCTTCATTTAATGCATGATTCGTCGCCATTTTGAGCTAATTTGACTGGACTATTACCATGAAAGAGGTTTTGAGCAATCCGTGCAAAACGTAAACCTAATTAAATAATATATGTAATCAGAACCAATGGGGGGGGGGTTATAACCCCCATCAACCCCCCCTTGCGTACGCCACTGGGTGCCCGGTATAAAGGGCTTAAGTCAAAAAAAGTGATTTTTAGATATTTGTTAGTATTGATAAAAAAAATAAATACTAAATAAAACTCTGGCTTGTATAAAAGGCTTAAGTCTATCACTTTTGTATTCAAAAGTACATTTCTTTGTACAAAAGACTCAAAATTATTGTTCTGCGATTAGTATAAAAGCCAATAACTTGGTATATTTAAATCACTGTTTTTGACTTAAGCCCTTTATATCGGGCACCATAGATATATAATGAGTTAAAATAGGAAATTACAATTAAATATATTTAGAAAAAATATAGTGCGGTTCCCTTCTGCTATTGAGTATTTATACCCGAGAAAACAAAAAAAATATATATAACACCTCTACATAAACTTATAAACCGTCGTATAACATAGCGAAGAAATGATTATAAAAATTAAAGATGTAAACTGAATTATAGAATTTTTTTTAATTAAATATGAATACACTCAAGAAATATCTATCTTCAGTTCAAAATAGATTTAATTAAAACATCTTGAAAAACTAGCGTTCTCCTGATCTGAAACATGAAAAAATATTTTTGTTTTTTTAACTGTTTTACATTTTGAAATTCATGCAGAATATTCAATAAACGATACCTATGAAATCTTCCAATATTTTAATTGCAGATAGTTATCAATCGTCACAAAATCCTTGCAAGATTTGGTCTAATGCATCTTATCGCAACCTGTTTGTGCAACTGGTTCAGCACTATCGTAGAAGAAGCTGTTGAAGATTATAACCACAAGAGTAGTAACTTCACAGGAAACTTCACAACATCGGAGTTTGGTAATTAAGGCTTTTATTATTAGCATTTTTGAAATGAAAATGAAAGAATAATTGGTTAATAGTTCAAGTGATAAACTTAGTGAAAAAAATATGTTTAATATTCCCACCGCCCATACAACGACGGCTCTGCTTGAAATTTTATCAGAGAATCAAGGCAGCTAATTGTAAAAGCTATTAAACCCTCTATTACTACTTGTAATCCTTTAACGTCCGTTCCCCCTGAAAACAGGACAAACTCCTGTAGATTACTAGCGCCACACGCTAGGCTAGCGAATTCAAACTTTTTCCATAGTTTTGTTTTAAAACTATCATTACAGGGTTCATGTCTTTGCCATAACTAGCTTTAGCGGAGCACAATTTTTTCTTTTTTCTTCTCCTGAGCAGAAACTAAATTATATTGCTAAATTTTAAGCACAGAAGTTATTTTTTTAAATTTTATAATTTTTTCATCGATACTATTGCTCCCCCCCCCTTTTTTTTGTCTCTGTTGACTTGCCTGGTTACGGCACTGTTCATGTTATTTCTAAACGTATACCCATACTTAACATTAATATAATTTTATTTTTTTTTTCATTTCCTTTTCAGATATTGCAAGCTTTCACATCACCGTTCAGAGAAGAGAAAACTTTAACAATCCACTCCACTGCAAAGCGGACTCTGTTCTTTCCACCCGCTCAATGAGCGCCATTCCTTACCTTTATCCATTTGCAATCGAGTATAACCTCCTTCTTGCTGGAGTCTGGTTCATAGTATGGCAAAACATAGGAAAAGAACACATAAATGCCAATCCTCATCATATACGTCACACGATATCTCAAGATGAGTGTGGGAGTGATGAAATCACGTATCAAAGCAATCTCGTAATAAGTGCCGACTGCCATGCAGCAAACAAAGGCTTATTTGTAGGACTGTTCTTGCTACTCACTATTATTGTTACAGTGATCGTGTTTTTTGTAGCCATGTCATCAGAAGGATACGAACAAAAAGCAGTAGATATTCATACGGGGCAAGAAGGGATATTGACTTTGATTGCTTTGCTGGCAGTGTGTATATCATTTTACCAAATACGAAAACTGGATATCAGTGAACACCCTATAACTTTCCTCGATGACGTGCTTTTATTTGTCCCATTGCCTTTTTTTTTCATTCATGGTATTATGTCTGTGATGGCAGAATTTGCAAATGAGAACTACTTGAGACTTGGTGTTCACGTGCTGGTTACATTTCAAGTGATAGTGCAAACTCCATTCATTATTGATGGTCTGAGACGCTGCAGTCAGTCTCAGAATTTACGCTACAAAAAACCTGGTAGGGAAGTTATAACTTTCCTCATAATTCTCAATTTAACACTGTGGATTGTAAACACTTTTGAACTGAAAAGCGTGGAACATCATCATGGACAGGAAGAATATTTCGGTGCCTTACTATGGATGTTCATTGGACACACTACGCTTCCTCTTATGCTGTTTTATCGCTTTCACTCCTCTGTTTGTTTGGCAGATATGTGGAAATCGGCATATGAAAAAGAAACATGACAAAACTGGCTGCTGACGACGTTGCGTTGCGGAATTTACTTAAGACAAACTCCTGCGTATCTTACATGTTATTTTAATATCTTTCAAATTATTTTCCCTGGCATAACATGATGAACATTTAGACATTGTTCTCCAGTCATTAAATCTGGTGAATCGGTTTTGAACGGCAGGAGAAACTATATAAATACACAGAAATCTTTTTAAATCAAGTAACTTTTTTGGTTGCAATAGAATTTGGGACGTTAAGTAAATAAAGTACACTGATCACTTTTATGTACTTCTAAGCAATTAAAGTATTTAAACGATTAAGAAATTTAAAAAATAAATGTCTTATAAAAAATACACACACTGATCTCTTACCATGATTTACCACTTTTTTCAAGTCAAGGAGAGTTTATAAAGATTTTTACAACAACCATTCAAAAATGCAATTTTCAAGAGACTGGTAAAAAAAGGAGGGAGTGAGGGGTAGTAAAGTTAGAGAGAAAGTTAATTTTTCTTTGCTTCTCAAATATATTTCCATGGCAATAGCTATCAAGCTGCACCCTTTATCTGTCAACTCATTTCTTGGGAAAAGACTGGTAACTAAAGTTCCATGCTATAATCAGTTATTTTCCTTTCGAAGTTTTTATACAAGGTTTTGTATACAAGTGATCAGTATGGCAAAAAAAATTGAACAAGTGGTTTTAAAGGTTGATATTCGATGCTGAATTTTAAGTACTTTTCTACAATCTTGGAGAAAAATTAAGGGCTAATAAGGATTAAAAATTTTTTTCGAAGAACTTATAAGGACAATCAAGGATATTTAATTACCATAGAAAACATGCTTGTGGGATTTTTTTTTGTTTATTCTACAACACAATAATAGGAAAATAGGAAGTTAATATTTACAGAACCAGTGTAACAGCATGGTAGTGAGTTGCTAAAAACTATCAGCTTAAATCATTCATCGCTCAAGCTTCACGTCTTTAAATATAACAACTTCTCTAAATAGATTACGGTTACAAAATGTGTTGATACTACAGTATTTTTTTAATTATTGGATATTTTTCTAGTTATTAGAAAACTTTTGTAGCTCTGCAATTTACTGTAAGACACAGAACAGCATCTTATGTCCCAGAAGTTGAAGAACAGACTCTTATATATGCCACTCTTCGTTCACTACTTCAGACACATGGATGCAACTTTTTTTAACGCATCTCAAAAATCTTTCTCCTTAATCCAAGTGAACAGCTGCTGTAGTTAATGCCACAAGAAAATGTTACCTACAATGTTCTAGCCAGACTCAAATTTTCTGTGATAACACACAAGAAGAATAAAGAAAAGAAATATCTAGATTTTTTACTACAGAACCTGGTGGTTTGTCAATAATGCTAAAAATTTTGGTCATAATATATCTAATGCTAATTAAACTTTATACTGATTACAAAGTATACAACTGATAAAATGTGAAATGAAAGGTTGACATTTACTAAAGACTGATATCAATATATAATTTTTAATTGATAAAAATATAAAGATAATAAACTATGTTTTAAGGGGAAATTACATAGCAAAAATAATGCTATATAGATAACAAATAAATTTTCATTCCAGAACTAAGTAATTTAAACCAAAAGTCATATTGCTTTATGAATAAAACATGCATTCTTATAAAAGCTGGGACAAATATATCAATATATTTTATGTATGATTAGAGTCATTTTGCAAAAACAGATAATTATAGTATGCCATGTTTAAGCCTATTAATATTGACAATACAAAATATTTTTATGTATTTTATAAAATTTCAGTAAAATTAGACTTACAGATTCAGCTTTATTTGTAAATAAAATGTATTTAAACGTAAATAAAAACTTACTTAAAATTTCTGCCAAACACCTTGTTCTAAACATTAAGAACAAAGACAAAAGAGAAGAGTTATTTTAATCTGCCTCGCTTATTACTGTTTTCCACTGCTGTTTGAACACCCAGCTACATTTCATTCAAACTATTCTTTAAGCAAAATTTAAGATCATAAAATTTAGACAAAATTACAAGAGATAAGAACCATTATCCACACCAAAACAGAAGTGCTATGGGACAGAAAGGGCCAAAAATCCTTAGATAAAAATGTAGCAACATATTAGTTTTCATCATCCAGAAAATAAAATTTTCCTAGGCAAGAGCAACCCAATGGAAAAAGATTCTAGAAGTCCAACTATGCCAAATTAAAAAATTTTTTTAAATATATATATATATATGATACGCTGGGTTCCACTCCCTTGTTTAGGAAGGCATTAAAACTCGCCATTCTCAAAGGACAAACGAGCTGACTACCTACAAAAATTAACTCTCATTCTTTCAAATAGTATAAATTTTGACCAAATTTACCATAATTAATCATATAGTAATCAAATTCTCAATATATAAGCAAATACTCTAAATTCCATATGCATTTCCTCTGTACAAATAAACTCAACATCAAAAAGTATGAGAAAGATATATTTAAGTCAACATTTGAATAACATAACCATGATCTAACATAGTTTCAAAATTAAAACTCTATTTCTCTATCTTTTACAGCTACTGATATCTAAGTTTCATATATCTTTAAAAAAGAACAATAAAAACATCAAAATATTTCATTTGTACAAAACTTCAGATGTGCTATGAAATATATAGTATATATAATCTGTTCAAGGTTATATAAAATCTTATATCGATAACTGATGAAAAATAAAACAGATTTCAGTAAATTTACTGTTTTCAACATTACACTTATGTTTGCAAGGAAGAAAAACCTAAAACTTATCCAGTATTGAGATTTTGTTTGATATCTGGAAATCTGCTATCTGATACAACTTCACTAAATCAATGCTGAATGACTATCAAACATAAAATTCGATGGCATATCAACTAACTTCCTGTGTTCAAACTATATACTGTCCGACCACAGAACGAAGAACCACGGTTGGCATAGTGCCAAGACGATTCTATTCACCTTGTAGGTAAGGCTGCTGAGGAAGGAGGGGGAAAAGTCTCGTATTCTCTCGACATTCTTTAGAATTGGTTACTAACTGCATTTGCTTGCTTTTTCCTCGTCTGTTATTTTGATTATTATATTAAAACTAATGGATCCTTCACCCAACACAACTGCTAGGAATAAACCGTTCCGTAGTGATTGTAAACGTATAATACACAATGTAATTAAATTGTGTGATAAAGAAGCACTAGAAGGAAATGTGAAATGACCGAGATATCAATGTCCAGTGTATAAAGAATACGCAGAGAAGCAAAGGGTGAAGAAACTCTAAAATTTGAATCTCCGAGGAAACGTCAGAAAAAAAGAACCACCGAAAACGTAGCTTTAGATAATTTTGATTGCGATGTAATTCGAAGAACAATTCATGAATTTTATGCTGTCCATAAAATAGTACCAACAATTCAATAGTATCAACAATAGCTCTCATGTTGTTTCATTAGAAAATATGTATTGGAAAAGGGATGGTGTGATTGAATATTTGGTTGATCCTCTGCAAATAGATATTTCAGACACGGACAGTGATTCGGATATTTCATCAGATGAATATTAGATTTTTCATTGATTTTATTTGATAGTTTTTGATACAAAAATATAAAAAAAAAATTTTTACCGATCACTGATGTATTTTTTCTGCAGCTCTTATAAATATCACAGTGAATGTAAATATACCATTTTTTAAATTAATTTAATTTACAATAAAATGCATTTTTTAAATCTAGATTTTTAATTATCATAGAAGACTGAAATTATAAATTTGTATCTCATATTCACACTTCGATTGTTTATAAAATTATGAGAAAGATCTTAAATTCATTTTATATTTTTTATTGCTAATCACAAAAGATTGAAAATTTTGAGTTGTATATCTTAATTATTTCTGCAATATGTAAAACTGTGAATCAAATATATTATTTTTATTGCATTATATATATATATATATATATATATATATATATATATATATATATATATATATATATATATATATATTACAATATATCACTTAAAAATAGAATTTTTCAAACCCTCATTTTAATATGTTTTTCGGTTTTTATTTATACATTCAATCAAAAGAAAAATTCTGAAAAAGAAAGTTGGTTGGAAACATTCTTTCGCAGTTCTTAAACAAACACATCCGAAAATATCCACTCCTATTTTTTAAATAGATTTGCTTCTTTCTTTTCATAATTTTGAAAGTATTATTCACATATTCGATCAAAAATAAAGTTTTAAAAATAACTTTAAATTTGCGGACAAAAAGCAGTCTGAAATACATTCCGTATTTCATAAATAAACACATCCGAAAATATGACGCTTTCCCCTATTTTCTGAGTAGACTAGCTTTTCTCGCGCATGCGTAACAGCTTCCAGGGACCTCGCTTCCGTGGTCGGACTGTACTTCACAAATGTTATAAAGCAATCTCAGAGCAATATTTTCCTTATACCATTAATGATTCATTAATATACTTGTGAGTCTGTATATACAATTAAATGAAAATAAGTACTTTAAAATAAGAAAATTAAAGACAGCACAACTCGGATGAAGTACCATTGTGTGCCTTTTAAAATATTTTTTTCTTAATAAAAACTATGTATAGAAATAAACAGAAACATAACTATGTAATTTCTTTATTTCACAAAAATCCAAAAGACCTCTTTGAGAAATAATAGTTTGCAGCTTAATAATTTCATAAAAAGAATAGCTAAAAACAATTAATGTTTTTTGTAAATCTTAGGATCCATTCAAAAGCAAATACCCTGTACTCTAAAATGCAATTAGGGCTTTGCACTTCTCTTTATCAATACCAACTTTAATATTAAAGTCCATATTTGAAGAACCAATCAATCGTGGATTTTGTTTCAAAAGTCTCCTTGAAACTACTGTCAGGAAGGTGATAAAAAGAAAGAAAAAGAGGAAAAAACTGATAAATAAGCATTCACTGATTAGTTGCAGGCATATCTTTAATTTTAAGAATATATGCAAAACTCAAATGCTAATCTGGTGTAGCATCCCATGTATACTTATAGTCTCACATAATATACGTAATGATTAAGACAACAGAATTCTAGAAGATAGGGTCAGGTTCCTTCTCTAGGTTAAGAGAAGAAAGAGTTAAAATGGGAGAAACAAGAAAACATTTCCAAAGTATAATCTAAAATAAATCTTTAATTTTAAGAAAAATCAGTTAAGATAATATATAAGATTTATTACACTACTTAAACACAATACAGTTACTTTATAAAAATTGTACACATATTTATAGACCTCCTTAACTATAAAATAATACTAATCATATAATCCACATTTTAGGAAGTTCTGCAATTTAAATAAACATTTTATCATACATTTTTTACCCAATTCATTTATTGCTTAGTTATTTATCATACATTTGTTCAGCAATTAAAATTTAACTCTTTCATAATTTATGCTTTTTTCAACTCAAATTCAACATTCTGTTATCAAAAGAAAAGAAAAATTGGTACTTTCCCATTATAGCGACTTCTTGACAACCTCTCATTGAACTTCCACTCTTGGCGAGAAAAAGCAATTTTCATATGCTTGCAGAGATCAGAGTTTGGTCTCTGAATCACCTACTCACACATTGCAGATAATACCACTGTACTATGGCGTTAAGAACAAAATATTTTATTAAGTATTTATAAGAAGTAGGCAGAAGTGTACATTATCCCATGTAGCTCTGTCCACCTTAAATAAAACTGTTTTGCCTACTTCTTACATAAACTTCATGTAAATGAAATTCCCTCATGAAAGGAATAACAATATTCATTCAACTGAAAGTAGAAATTTAGTTTGTAAAATATATGTGAGGGGTCAGTATTATCTGTTTTTTTTCTTTTATTCCATCTTTTTCTGGGTTGTCTATTTTACTTAAATATTAATATGTAGTTTGCAGAAATGGAAATGTTGAGTGAAAAGCAGGTATTTTCTTGTATTCCTTTTATTTCTTTAATTGGGGACTTTATCGACAGATTGATATAAAGGGAAAGTACCCAAAAATTTAATGCCAGCACATTTCTTCAGATTATATTAAAAACATAAACACTGCTATCAATAAAGCATTTATAGCAGTTATTTGCTAAAAACTTCAATAACAAATGCAATAATTTAAATTTGAAATGAAAATAACTTAGATGATATCAACAAACACATTAATTTCTTATACTTTGTAAAAGCAGACCCTTTTTTTCTATGATTATCTCTCACTATATATGAAATATATTAATCCCAATTCTATATTATAAACAGAGTAATTTGGAATGGCTTATTTTGTACTGGTCTTTAAGGTGACATTTTACTTTGAACACTAGCTTTAGCAATCCTTGTTCTCTCACAGCAAAAGAATGTTTATAGATTCTTCTTATGAAACATTATTTTAGAACATTAATTTGATGAGAAATATTCATATCCATCACATTTTAAAGAATCTTTTCTGTTTTATAAGCCTTCAGCTTGTTTTACCTGTAAATATTGTTATATAAACTGTATAAGTCTTTTTTCCGAAATAAATCATAAAACATTGTTTTATAAAACTTTGAAATTATAAACCTTAAAATATGAAGAATTGTATAATATTTCTCCAATAATTTTTACATATGTTTTATTCTAAGATATTAGTTTACAGTTAAATAAGCACAGATTTTGTCAAAAAGTAATTTTAAAAGTTTGCCAATATTTATTATAACTCTCTAAAAAATAATATTTGGATATATTTTAAAGATATTGATATATGATAAGTTTTCAAACATCATTAGTATAGAGAAAGCATAGAAAAATGCTCTATATTCACTTGTAAAACAAAACTCATTAATTCTGATGAAGTAATATATTTTAAAAAAAGCTTAAACAGGCAATACACTTAAAGGTTTTTAAAATCTAGTTATTAATTATCAATTTAAAATATAAAAATTAGGTTAATGAAGGAAAACTTGAAAAAGTCTTATTAAAAAAATAATCATCCCTTCTGATGTGACAGCAGGTGCATTGAAAGTTCCCTTAAAAAAAAGGTGTTCTCAGACTAAAACATAACTTTGCAAATGGCTCAGAATAAAGCCAGCCATAATTTTAATAAGAAGTAAATGTATACCACTTATGTATATAATAACAGTAACTATATTATATCAAATATATTAGAAAACTAGTAGCAGATCATATTTTACATATCCCAATTAAACTGATGGGTCTTTGTCCGAATCACTACAAGATGTATCATCAAAACTTTCAAGGTCAACATCCATATTAGTCGGTTCTGGGGATACATCATTCATTGAACGAAAACTATGAATTGGTGGAGAGGAAATAAGATTTTTTTGAGGATTTCTACAACCCCTGCAACGACAACTGATACAAGCTCTGCCTCCAACATAACAAGGACATCTCTGCCCACAACAAGTCAGTTTCCCTGGATTTCTTGTGGCCATACCACATCGGCAACTTTTCCTTTTTTTCACTGATCTCAAACATTCTTGAATTATATTTGAACCATCAAAACCTGATGTATCTGAACTTACATCGGAATCAGTATAATTCGCAAGCATACAATCTTTGATTGATGCTTTTTTAATCATTACTTTAGGTGACTTTGAATCATTTAACTTTATGCTATATACAGTTCTCTGTCCATTGACCGACTGGTTATTTCCGTGATCATATTTTGATAGAACTGTTGACGAGAGACTTTTCTTTAAAGGTCCGTTACAAAATTTACTACTGTAGTGATAATTATCTTCCAGTCCAGCTCCTTCATACACTATCGACACAAACCTCAACATGGGAGAAGATAATTTAGTTCCACGCCAACAACGAAATATACCAGAGGCCATAATGAATTTGCACATCTTTTTGTAGCACTGTAATATAAGCCGTAGCTGATCACTTTCTTCATATTTTTGGAATTCTGAACACCATTTGCAATGACACTTCATTTGTGCTTTGCTCCCAACGCAACGTTTACAAATATTATGTTGGCATTTCGCTGGTAATGGACGAACAGGATTTACAGCCAACTTTCGGCATACATAACACATAAGAGATTCTCGAAGACAACAAAGAGATCCATATATATGAGACCATGAATTTCCATCTGCTGGGTTAACTCTCAATACTATACGAAAAGTGTTCACGTACAGGCTTAATGCCATCTTGCTTATACTTGCTTAAGTACGGCGAGTGTAAATATAATTAAATTGCTACAACTCTAGAAAAGTGTCGAAGTTTGAAATAAGTAACATCTTTACAGTAAAATAAACAAATTAACGCAACGTCTGTTTAGTACAAAAATACTCATCATCTATTTTGTTTGTTTGCTTTTTGATTGACGTTGCCAATATTTAACATTAAAAAAACAACTGACAAACGACCTGTGTCACTTTCGCAGGATCACAATCTCAACATCACAAAAGTAGAAAGTTGCGATTGCAGTAAAATATGACCATACCTGTGATTCTCAGCCCTAGGTTCAAATCGTTTGATCCAATATACACTCATGGACAAAAAAATTAGTGCACCAAGAAATAATTGCGGGATCGTAACGAAACTTGCAATGAAGGTACATGTCGGGGAGATATGCGAATGATTAGAAATGCAGCGTGATTGCGCATTACGTATAGCCGGTAGAGAGCGTTGAACATCGTGCTCTGTGGAGTATAAAACAGGTAACCAAAGCTTGTTTGAGTGTGCTGAATCATTTACAAAGGAAGAGCTGAGATAGACATGCCATTACGCCGTGTTCGAAGACAATATAAGCAGTTGTCGCAGTTTGAGAGGGGGAGAATCGTCGGGATGATGGAAGCTGGGTGGTCATCTAGGCGAGTAGCTCATCAATTAGGCCGCTCTGATTGTGTTGTGAGGAGGTGTTGGGACCAGTGGACCCGAGAGATGTCATGTACACGAAGACCACGCTCATGACGCCCTCGACAGACCAGTCGTCGAGAAGACCGCCACATCATAAGAAATGCACGCGTACAGCCAACTGCTTCATCGGCCGCCATCCAGGCACAGGTAGCACCTTCACTAGGGGCCTCTGTGTCTTCTCGAACCACACGAAGGCGCCTGGCTGAAGGACAGTTGGTATCGCGGCGCCCATTACGTGTTCTGCCCATGACGCCCACCCATCGACGCCTCCGTTTGGAGTTTTGCCGCGCACGAGGAAACTGGACTGAAGAGGAATGGAACCAGGTCGTCTTTAGCGACGAATCCAGATTCAATCTCGGCAGTGATGACAATCGTGTTCGTGTGTGGAGAGCCCGTGGTGAACGCTTCAATCCTGCCTTTGCTGTACAGCGACACATCGCTCCCACAGCTGGTGTGATGGTATTGGGTGCCATTGCCTACAATACACGGTCACCCCTAGTATTGTTCCGTGGCACCATGACAGCCCAGCGGTATGTTCACGAAATCCTGCAACCACATGTGTTGCCACTCATGCAACGGCTCCCAGGAGCCATTTTTCAACAAGACAATGCTCGGCCTCATACGGCAAGGGTGTCACAAGACTGTCTCCACACTGTTACTACCCTTCCTTGGCCTGCCCGATCCCTAGATTTGTCTCCAATCGAGCATATCTGGGATCATTTGGGACGACGAGTTGGGCATCCCATGAATTTGAACGAACTAGAGGCAAGGTTACAGCAAATATGGAACGAAATGTCTCAAGACATCCTACAGAACTTGTATGACTCAATGCCCGATCGTATCGCATCGTGCATTCGCGCTAGAGGGGGTCCAACGGAGTATTAACTCCTCCGTTCTTTTGCCTTTTTCTCTGAAATAAATTATCCCTTTTCTTTGATTTTCTTATCATTTACTTATATCAAAGTAGCCATTACGTATGTAAAATTTCGTTTCATTTTGACGACTCCTTCTTGGTGCGCTAATTTTTTTGTCCATGAGTGTATTTGGACGGAAACTGGCCCCTTAGGGCCTGTTTACATAGGAGTCCGTTGCGTTGCGTTAAGGAAAAGATGACGTTGAGACGAAACTAAACCAATCATAAGCCTCCATCCGATTAGCAATTAAATTTTTAACGCCTATGATTGGTTTATTTTCGTCTCAACGTCATCTTTTCCTTAACAGTACGCAACGGACTCCTATGTGAACAGGCCCTTACTATCAATTTGCATCCAGCGAGCAAAAAATCCATTATCGTGTCATCGTGTTGTACTTTGTCAATCACGGAAATCCTCCGTTTGGTCTCATTGATATATGGTTCAAAATCACACATCTCCAAATCATTAAAACTCAAATAATTCCATTGCTAGAAAATACTGGGATATTAATGGAAATGACCTGAAAGAATTGAATAAACACAAACAATTGTTCCCGAAACACAATTCTATGTTACAGAAAGGTCCACTTAAATTCAACCAATGGGAATAGTACCAACAACAATTTCACACGATTTTTTTCTATTTGTTTGTTTCTGTGTTAAAAATGATCAGCTTTCTTAACTTCATACAGCAAAAATTCTTTAAAAAAATATATTTCATGAATTCATACAAGCAATTTGGAATTTTAACAAGATCAAGGGGACTGTAATGAGAAATCAAAACCGACGTGGACGGAAAAGTTGCCCAGGTCAGTGTGCTTTGAAAACTCAGGCTGAACTTAATTCAGGGACTTGGCATAAGACTTTTGAGGCTTTCTATTCCCCTGATGTGACTTGGTGACATATACACTCAAGAGCCAAAACATTATGACCACCCCTACATTTTGCAATGAATTCGCCTGGATGACGTGGAAGGCACGTGATCAGGTGGAAGTGGTATTTAACTGCTGCTGGAGAGTCTGAAGAATCATTCTTTCACTTACTTCTGTGTGTGATGGGAAAGGCTGCGGATCTAAGCGACTTTGATAGAGGGCAGAATGTAATGGCTCGAAGGCTCGGAACAAGTATTTCCGAAACTGCACGACTCGTGGGTTGTTCGCGACCTACAGTTGTTAGTACTTATGCAAAGGGGATGAATGACGGTGAAACCAGCAGTAGACATGGTGTTGGACGTCCACACACTATCAAAGAAAAAGGTCGTCGGAGACTGTCTCGCATGGTGAAGCAAAACCGGAGCCAGACAGTGGCTCAGCTGGCAGCCCAATACAATGCAGGGCCAAGTAGAATAGTATCGCAGCACACTGTTCAGCGGACACTGTTGGATATGGGGCTACGCAGCAAACGTCCCACTCCTGTGCCTTTGCTGACCAAGCGTCATCGCCAACTGCGCCTGCGCTGGGCCCGCGAACATCGAGACTGGTCCATGGATCAGTGTGAGAGAGTTGCCTGGTCAGATGAATCACGGTTTGTCATTCATCACGCCGATGGCCGTGTCAGGATACGCCGTCTTCCAGGCAAACTGTTGCTCCCTCGTACAGTAGATCATACACAGGCCGGTGGTGGCGGTATTATGCTTTGGGGGACGTTCTCTTGGGAGTCTCTGGGACCCGTGGTTGTGGTAGAGCAGACCATGAATGCTACAGGGTATCTGAACATCATTGCGGACCAGTTGCACCCTTACATGGCCTCTGTTTTTCCAGCTGGAAATGGAATGTTCCAACAGGACAACGCCTCCGTGTCACAAGGTTAAAATTGTGTTGGAGTGGTTCCAGGAACATGATGATGAATTCCAGTTAATGTCCTGGCCGCCTAACTCACCGGATCTCAATCCGATAGAACACATTTGGGATGTCATGGGACGGCAGCTCAGAGTTCAAAGACCACCAATTCGCAATATCTCGGATTTGCGTGACCGTTGCTTAAACATCTGGTACAATCTGTCTCCGGCGATCTACCAAGGACTTGTGGCATCCATGCCAAGGCGGGTTGAAGCCGTGTTACGCGCCAAAGGTGGGCCAACTTGTTATTGACAGGTGGTCATAATGTTTTGGCTCTTGAGTGTATAATAACTCAATTTAACCTAGTCTGACGACAATTTTGTGTAGAAGGGAATTGCTCATAATAAAAAGAAGAATAGATTTCCAATTTTAGTGCTTCATTTCAGTATCAAAACAGGGGTATTTTGAAGATAGAAGTTACACAAGATTTTAAATTATGCAAGTATTCCTCTGAAAACATCGAACTACTTTTAAATGCAAAGGTTTCTTCGATTCACCAGCCACAATGGCTCTTCTTTTGACTGTACAATCCATAGTATACCCATGAAATATCTATAACTCATTACTTTTTCCTTTACATTACATTTCTCGCTTGTGAATGCTAAATTATTATGCGGTATCATTTCAGAAAAATAATCTGGCTTTGTTATCAAATCGGGACCTCCGCTAAAGAGGACGGTAATATTTTAATGCGGTAACCTCACCAATTATGGCAACCCGAGTCCATTTCGAGGCGCGCGAGAGGGTGTTTTTTTTTTTAAAGAACGTAACTATTTCAATGTAATGTTGTCCTTCCTGCTTCGTAATAAATAACTCTATTGACGCCTAGTACACTATTTTTTCATTATTTGCGCATTCCAAAGAGTATTTTTCTGTCTAATATCTCTATGTTTTAGAAGAAAAAAAAGCTGTCAAGTGGGTGAGGTCGATATTTCCTGCTAATTTAATTAAATTTCAATATAATTAAAGCTAGATTTTCCTTAAAAATTGGAATTTCGTGATAATTATATATAAAAAAATGATAACCCTTATTTTCTAATATTTTTCACTTTACATATTTTTTTTATTAAAAAAAAGTTTGTTTGGGGTTGGTTTCTAAATTTAAGTAAGGATTTTAATTACATTTCAATTTTTCTGAAAAATTCGTTTCTATAAAAATTTGCAATCTGTTTTATGAATTGTGATTTCCACATATTTTCTCCAAAATTTTAATCAAATTGTTTTATATATATATATAAATAATCCAACAGATATAGATAAAAAAAATTATACTAAAATAGACAAAAAAACAAACAGAAATCAAGCACTCTGGGCATCCACGCACCAACGGCAAGATTCTGTATAAGTGCCGGAACTGAACCATAAAACAGCAGAGGTAACCGACAGGTCTCGTCATCAGGGAGCCTAATCATGTCAATTACCTCAAAGGGAACTTTCTGAATAGGATGCAGGTAAGCCCAAAAGACATCCCAAGGCCCCGAGTCCCCCAAAGAAGCAATTAGTCAAGAAGAAAATGAAAAGACAAACACAACTTACAGTATGGGCTCAACGCACCTTACATGCAAGCACACAAAAATCCTAATGCAAAGTAAACGGTGCGTACACACCCCAATTCCGTAAGTGACGGTTATGGCGAAACAGCAGCCAATTCTATCTTAAAGGTTACGTCATTGTAACATTACTATAGCTCCAACCCCATTACAACTTAACCAAATGAAAACACAAATACTATTCTAAACATCTTTAAAAATCCCTGAGTCTAAATGCCATTTTTTTAAAACTTTTAAATTACCGAAATTTTTAGGGAAATCGTTTTTTCTTAAGTTTTCCTCGAAAATGCTACATGCCTCCAAAAAATCCCCAGCGTTGTTACATATGTTTTTTATTCTGTAAAGTTGTGAGTAAAAAATATTATAATAAATTTTATAGTTAAAGTTGCTATGGAAATTGGTAAACGTAATAACCTCGAAGTTAAAATCTAACCTTTTATCATAAATCCCTATTTTTATTTCCCTATTTTGAATTTTAATTTTTAAATCCAGATAAGTCGCACAAAGATTATTATCGTTAGTTCGGTTTAAAGTAAGTTCCTTTGGGTAGATTTGATTAAGAAACTCCAATCGTTGCAGTTAAAAATTATGAGGTCATCAATATATCTAAATCCGGTAATATTAATTGAGTTAAGAAATTTAGTTTCGTAAAAATGTAAGAATAGTTTGGCAAATGCACTAGAATAGCTATTTCCCATAGGTATACCCTTTATCTGTTTAAAGAAACATAAGCTGTTAAAGAGATAGTTTTCAAAAATATTAAATTTACATAAATCAATCCAGTCACATTTTAAGATTAAAGTACTAAGATTAAAGTACATGGTTAGGCTCCCTGATGACGAGACCTGTCGGTTACCTCTGTTGTTTTATGGTTCAGTTCCGGCACTTATACAGAATCTTGCCGTTGGTGCGTGGATGCCCAGAGTGCTTGATTTCTGTTTGTTTTTTGTCTATTTTAGTATAATTTTTTTATCTATATCTGTTGGATTATTTATTTGTTTTTTTTCATTATGGGGATATGAAGCTTCTGCGCTATCCTTTATTGAAAATGTTTTCTTTGCAGGATAAGTTTTATGTTATAGTGATTTAGCAGTCTATGCTTGAATTTTAATTTTGTTTATTTCTATTGTTTACTTTTTACATTGTACTTTTCGGTATGAAGGTTTGCAGCTTTGCGTTTGCAGCTTTGCGCAATCTTCTATTGGAAGTTCTTTATTTCTATTTTATTTTTAATTTAAGTTAGTTTTATGTTTATGGTTAGTCTCGGGGTTCCTCATGTAGTAAGCAGGCTTTTCTAATGTATTCTTTGCTTTTCAGGTAAAAACTTTTATATAATTATGCAAACTAGTATTAAAGATTTTTTCATGGGACATGGCTCGTCGCGTTCTGTAACAAGGAGCCCTGCTGCACGTCTTGTTCAGGGGAGTGTGGTGGTTAAAAAGTTACCTGAACAACTGATACGTTTATATAATTTAAAACTTAAAAAATATGCTAAATGCAAAGATAAAAGGTGTCTTACGTGCCCTATGGTGAACAGTGGTCAAGTGGGGGTTGGTTCAGGTAATAGTGATTTGTTCTGTAAGTGTAAGGGATTAATTTACATTATAGAGTGTCAAGAATGTAATTTATGCTATCTTGGGCAAACGGGGACTGAGTTTAATAAAAGGGTTAATAGCCATAGGTCTGCAATAAAAAAATTTAAAAACGAAACTTCTTTTGATTATGAACTTTTGTCGCGTTGATTATTTAGAGATTTTCGTAAGTTAGTGCTCACACCACTAGCACTTTTTTTTGCTAACCCAGGTTCAAAAGAATCAAATTTTCCTTGGTTGCCTCTGCACAATATATGTCCATAGAGTGAATAAAAAATGACAGACACTATCAATTACAAACACATTCATTTAATAAAGAATAATATTGCATTTCATTACACATAAAAAAAAAATAAGAATTGATCATTAAAAATTAAGAATTGGTATGTCAAAATTTAATAGTCATAAGCTTCCTGACCATTCTAAACACATCATATAAAACATTAATACATATCACAAATAGCATATAAAATTACCCTAGAGGAAGGATTCTACTTGGTATAAAATAAAATTTAGGAAAAGTGATTATGACATAAAAAAAATAAGAACGTCACCCGATTCACAAACTTCCGCGCTGTGAAGGTATTCGGTTGAAGGGCGGAAATTGTAGCACTTCAGGCTTCCGTCCGGCTCTATTCTCCCAAGTCGTGGGAATAATGCGACTCCTGGATCAAAATTCTCTGCTAACCATGGGAATACGTCTGATGAATCCACACTGTGAAAGAGCTTGGTTGAATGGCCGAAATTGCAGCGTTCCAGGCTTCCGACAGGAATTGCACTCCTGTGTCGTGGAAGAAAGGGCGACTACCGGATCAAAATTTCTGATGTTCTCCGGAACCCGTCTCGTCGGTGCCAAAAACGGTGAATCATTGCAGGGTAAATCCTTGGATAGAGGGAAACACGAGGTCTACAAACTGGAACACGTCAGTACGGAGGTGGTTCTGAAGCACAAAATCCCTCGTCGTAACTTAGAATTTTCCAGCACGTCCAGTCTCGCAGCGAGTAAAAAAATCTCCGACCTACACGCTCACGCACTTCAGCGATACTGCCGCACTCTCGCCAAAACCCGTCCGGTCGGTCCGAGTGGACGCTGCAGTACCGTCTTTTCATTGGACCAAGAAGTGGTCAGTCAAGCCTAAGTCCGGCCCTTCTCCCCCAACCCTTCAAGAAAAGGAAAAACATGGCGGACATTTCGAACAAAATGGCGAATTCGCCATTTAGCCAAACAAAATAAAAGGGGGGACCGTGAAACACAAAAAAAAACTATTAATTATTACTGAGTTAGCTTTTAAGTGAGATGATGATAAATTACTATGACATTACTATTATTTGGTTTAGTTAGTAAAACTTATGGTGTGATGAAAAAAAAGGAAAGTCGTTAAACGACAGTTAGAACAATCATCAAGACAGAATATCCTTCCTCTACGGTGAAAAAAATTTTATGAAATAAAATTTTTTACATTCTTATGTAACAATAAAATTAACACATGTACAAGGGACCAAAATCAGCCAACAAACAATTATAGGGCGATGCTGAAAACATAATGCATTAAAATGTTGAATAGAAGATCGTTTGGTAATGAAAGGCAACTGGTACCTCCCCACAAAGTTATATACAGGAAACTGGAAACTGACGCACTCCCAGTAAACACAAGGAAAAAAAAGGGCGAAAACAAACAAAAAAAAAAGAAACAAACCAAACAAATGTGAACTCGCTGTATAAAAAAAGCACACTATGAAAACTTATAACACTCGGAGCACATATGGCATATAATAATAAGATTAAGGTAACGTGAGTAAATCGTATGAAACAGTGACAAGAGAGCTTAAAGGGTGTATATCCCTGAGTGATGCACAAAAATCACAAACAAAGAAGAATAATTACTGTACACTTAACAATGTCCGATAACTAGTTGCGATCCACCTGATGTGTCCTTTGTCATGGTATCTAATTCTCAATGCATGATGACATCACACTTTGGCATTTACAAAAATTGAAATTATTTCACACACACAATAATGTAATCATTCGAGCAACCTTTAACAGAAAATCATATATAATAGTATTTGGTTGATTTGTAGGACCGCACACTGCAAATTTGCACATAAAATGTAGATTAAAATGTTATTTAAACATAGAGCATTTTTAAACAGACGGATTTTAGATGACCTGTGGAGTGGAACATGAAACAACAGGTAGATATGTGCAAACTGAGTAAACGTTAGAACACAAGGAGTGACCAATGCAAAACTCCATACATGCAAAACTAGAATGGCAACATTTCGCCATGATCGATAATTGATTTTTAGTGAATGAAAAATTTTGACAAAGGGAGGACCTAGGATATGGGAATGACTGACACCACATGAACAAAGTATACTAGCAAGACTAAACAACAGCCCAGATAGATAACATATATTCATATGGGACAGTATCTCCATACCAGCAACCGAGGAAGACAGACAGCTAGCATGTCCATGATCCTCTTTGCTATACTTGAGTATAGAACATTAGGATTTTTAAAGCATTCCAATATGAATTTAAGGAATTGGAAAAGTAGGGCACTGGAGCTTTGAAACGGTCACTATGTTTGTAAAATGCACTAACTTCAAAATACTCTTGACTTTTCACAAATAGTAAAGCTTTATCAGAAAAGTTCATGAAGCTTTCCTACATTAGTTATATAAAAAAAATTTCAGGTGATACAGGGACGAACCAACAAAATAGAAATACAACATAAAATAAGACCTGTGTGCATCCACCACTTAAACACAAACACAAAAACACGAAACCAAACTGCTCTTATTGTCACAAGAAAATAATACATATATATAAATTCAAAACACACACATCTCAATGTTTAATTGAATGTAAATAAGAGAGGTACATTACACCCTCAACACCTTTTAAATGCACATAAACACAAAATGATATGTCTGATACCCAGCGTCAGTGTGGTATCATTAAGAAAAGGGAAAGACCAAACAAATAGGGAAACAATAAATGTAATTACTACTTATATCTTACAAAGCCGTTGCTGTCCCTGGGACGTAAATTATACCCATGACTAGTAGTCCTAGAACTTCCTACCGACGAACTCAGATTGTCTGTATTTGTATTAGGTGGCGGAGGAATAATTACATTAGAAGTTACAGGTATGGTAGGACTCAATGATGAGCTAGAAATTGAGCTAGAGATTGATTGTTGCTCGAGATCTACAATAAACTCAGGTCTTAAGTCGAAATCAGGAGAAGGTACATTTAAGATAGGCATAGATGTTTCTAATCCTAGAATTTGAGCAGGTGTTAAAGTCATCAAGCCGTTAGTTACTTTCTTGGCTGGAAAAGCGATGTGATCTTCCCCTGAGTCATTATTTGGAGACATTTGAATAGCTAAATCTGGGGACTGATCCAGTGGAGTAAAAGGGAAAATTTGCCTGTCCTGAACTTTTATTAATCTATTGACATGGACAGTTTGCATTTTATCCGGATTACTGATAAGGGCAATTTTGAAAATAACAGGGGATATCTGCTGCAAGACTCTGAAAGGACCCTGGTTTAATTTAGACAGCTTTTTCGTGGTGTGAGCTTTAATTTGTGGGACATGAAGATAGACCGTATCACCGACTTGAATATTTTTATCTTTGCATTTAGTAAGTGAGGTTTGAACTTGGGAATCAGCTGCTTCTTCCAGGTTTTGTTTGACCAAATTGAAAGATGTTTGCATTTGTTGAACGAGTTGGTGAACATAAGAGGGAGTATCAGAATATGTACGAAGCTTTGGGGATAAAAGTAAGTCATACGGTAGCACAAGATCTCTACCATAGACGAGAAATGCAGGAGATTCTTTAATAGTTCGATGAAAGGCAGTTCTAAAGGCCAATAAGGCCAAAGGAACATGTTCACACCAGTCTTCTTGGGTCTCACGGACTAAGTGGCTAAGAGTATCTATTAAGGACTTGTTTAGCCTTTCAACTACCCCATTTCCTTGTGGATTATAACTAACGGTGTGTTGTTTATTTATACCTAACTTATTGTACACTTCCATCATTGCATTTGAAATAAAATTGGAGCCTCTATCAGAGTATAGAGTTTGCATCAGACCATGTCGCGAAATAAAATCAATTAAAACTTTAGCTACTGTGCTACTTTTGATATCTGGTACAGGGTATGCTTCTGGGTATCGATTAAAGTAATCTGCTATGACTAATAGCCATTTGTTTCCCTGTTTTGAAGAAATAAAGGGACCACATGCATCAATGGAGCATTTTTCGAAAGGTCTATCCGCTGTCGGTATCTTTTGCAAAGGAGCTTTTGATGATTTGGAAAAGCCTCTTCTTTGGATACATGATTGGCAGGTTTCTACATAATGTTTGACATGTTGGTATTGTCCTTTCCAAAAATAATTTTGCCTGACCCTATGAAGTGTGCGACTAAAACCAGCATGACTGACCGTATTGTTATCATGACACAAATGTAAAAATTCAGATACTAGAGACTGAGGTACAACGAGTTTAGTAAGTTGAGCATGTCTAAGTTTAGTGTTAGTGATTTTACAAAGTAATAAGTTATTATCAAGGAAAAATTTAGGTGAAGTAGGAGAAAATTTAAAGTTATTACGCAATTTTGAAATAATATTTTGGCAATAGGAATCCGATTGTTGCTTGGAAATTAGATCTTCACTAGAAATGGAATTTAAGGAAAAGGATTGTAGGTCAGCAGAGAGAGAATGAATTTCCTTAACTTGTGTATTAGCATTAATTAAGGTATTTTGACAATTTTCCTGAGGTGAATTAGAGTCTGTACGAGACAGATAATCTGCCATTAAATTTAGACGCCCAGGTTTATGAACAATTTCATAATCATATTGCTGAAGGGTCATGATCCACCTAGCAATGCGTGATGTGGGATCTTTTAATTTGAAAAGCTGTGACAAACTCTTTTGATCACAATACACTATAAATTTAGACCCATATAAATATTGTTTAAAGTGCTGTATGCCAAATACAACTCCTAGAGCTTCTTTTTCCACGACAGAATAATTTATTTCCGCAGGTCCAAATTTTTTGGAAGCAAAACAAACAGGATGTTGGAATCCAGTGTCATCCTCTTGAACGAGCACAGCACCAAGGGCGAATTTACTAGCATCCGTGCAGAGAGCAAATGGTTTGCTAAAATCTGGGAGCTTTAAACAAGGTTCCTTAATTAGAAAATTTTTGAGTGTAGTAAAAGAATCATTTGCCGATTGTGACCATTGAAATTGAACAAGATCCTTAGTCAAGTGAGTTAAAGGTAAAGCAATTTTGGAATAATTCGGAATAAATTTACGGTAAAAACCAGTGAGTCCTAAAAAAGCTCTTACCTGTTTTTTAGTGCGTGGGGGAGAAGCGTTTTTAATGGATTCAATATTCCTGGGATCTGGTCTGACCTGTCCTTCCGATACTTTGTGTCCCAGATAAACAATTTCATCTTTAAAGAGAGAACATTTACTTGGTTTAAGTTTAAGATTTGCATGTTGTAGTCGCTGGAACACTATTTCAAGTCTACTCAAATGCTTAGAGAAGGTTTTGGAGGCAATTACAACGTCATCGATATATACTGCAATAGAGAGATCAGAAAGACCTGAAAGCACAATACTCATCAGCCTTTGGAAACTACAACTAGCATTGCGTAAGCCAAAGGGCATTTTCTTGAAGTGAAAAAGACCCATTTCAGTAGCTATCCCTGTTTTGTGAGCATCCCTAGGATCCATAGTCACTTGGTGAAATCCCGATGTTAAATCAAGCGAGGAAAAAAATTTAGCACCCGAAAGCATGTCAATCATTTCAGAAATGTTAGGTAAAGGAAAATTATCTGGAATGGTTTTTTCGTTCAGTTTTCTTAAATCAGCAAAAAGGCGATAAGACCCATCTGTTTTCTTCACTAATAGAACAGGGGCAGCATAAGAGGAAGTTGATGGTTCAATTATATCAGATTCTAAGAGGGTATTAATTTGCCTACGCATTTCTGGTTTAAGATGATAAGGTACGCGATAGGGTTTTTGACGAATGGGAATGTCATCAGTAAGGTGAATGCGATGTTGAATGATGGAGCATTCCCCTAGTTCCGAAATATCTTGTGGAAAAATATCTTTATATTTGGCAAGGAGTTGTAGAACTTTTTGTCGCTGGTCAAGACTCAAGTGAGAAAGATCGAATTCGGGTAATTTTGAAGGAATTTTGTCATCTTGATTTATATTGTTTACAAATTCGGTAGTAGATTCAGATTCAATATTAGAAACAGTTACTAATTTAGTATTTTTATTTAGAGTAATGGGTGAATCTGTACCATTCAGCACTTGCGCTAAGCAGGTATTGTTTTGAGATACTAAAGATACAACATTCGCAACTAAATATGAATTATAATTACGGTTTTCGTTAGGTTGCAATAATAAGGTCTGACCAGGTTGAAAATGTTTTGGAATAGCAATATTTACATATTTTTGAGAATTTGGAGGAATATTTACTTTTTGAGAGAGAGTACCAAAATAACAGGAATTTTGCTGATTCTGATTGTTAGTAGAATTTTCATTATTATTTTCAACAGTTAGTGATTTAAAATCAGACCAAGAAATACTTAAAAGAGAATTTTGAAGTAGATTTTGATTACAATTAACAATAAAATTATTATCAGTGAGAAAATTAAGTCCTAAAATCAGATCAAAAGATGGAGCTAAATCAGAATGCGAAACAACAAAAGAAGTACAAAAGTCAACATTGTTAATGGGGAAATTACACTTTACAGAATTTTGAGTTTCAATATTCAAACCTGTGATTGTTCTTAAAGTTATGCTAGGCATAGCAATAGGAGTAAAATTTTTAAGCTTTTGGAATGTTGAAATGGAAAGAACATTTATACTTGCGCCAGTGTCGATTAAGGCTTTAGCTTGAAAATTTTCGAATTGGACGTTAATGATGCGTAATTTATATTTTGATAAATTAAAATTTGAGTCGGTAGCCATAAAATCAAAATTCAGATCTGACCGGGCATTTTCTGAGCAATGCAATCTGGGACCTTCTCTAAACTGAGGGTTAGCATGCTGTCGGCGAAACGAGGTGTTATAAGATTGCTCCCTTATCCTTTTTCTACATTCTCTTGCCACGTGACCCTTAATCCCACAGAAAAAACAGGTAATTTTCCTGATAGGGGCCTGCTGTTGTCGAAATTGACTATTCGAGGACTTGGCCTCTAATTTTTCTAATTTATCCATCACAACATCTAAGGTTTTCTGTAAGGTCTCAGTGGTTGACTTTAGGAAGGTTGTTACGTCATTTGAATTTGAATTTACAGTTGTAGGTGGGCTGTAGATATGCGAAACATTAGGGTTTGCACATGCAAGAGAAAGCTCTATCCTATTCGCAATTTCGACCGCTTCTTTAAAAGTTTTAGGATCCTGAATGACCAGTTGGCATCTAATTGGGTTCACAAGTCCTTGCAAGAACTGAGACAAGAGCATATTCTCAACCAAATTACTATCTTGGGGTGTTTGTGGTAAATTTTGTCTAATACTCTTGTTGGCAAGACCTTCAAGTCGGGCTGAAAACTGACGGACAGTTTCAGAAATTCTCTGAGTCGCATTCGTAAAACAGCTAAACTTTTGGGAAAAGGACTTTACGGGGGCAAAATGCTTGCAAACAGCTTCCTTTAATTCAGCATACTTAATATTTGGCTGATTTACTAATGTATTGGAAAAGAATTGGGAAGCTTGTCCCTCCAGTTTTAATTTAACAATTAGCGTTAACTGATCCTCCGACCAGCCAGCAAGTTTGGCTGTGTTTTCCAGGGTGGAAAAAAAATTCACAAAATTCTCACCTACCAGGGGAGGTAAGAATACAACAAATAAGGGGTTTTATAGTGACATTGTGCTTTGCACAACTCCTAAAGATAAAGAAGGGTTACCACACCCATTTCCAGACTGCCCCTCATTACCACTTAAAGACATAGTTAATAATATCTGTCAGCCTATTCACCCGACAGACACATACATCAGAGTTTTTTAGCAAGGCAAAGGTTCACGGCACCAAATTATGTCGCGTTGATTATTTAGAGATTTTCGTAAGTTAGTGCTTACACCACTAGCACTTTTTTTTGCTAACCCAGGTTCAAAAGAATCAAATTTTCCTTGGTTGCCTCTGCACAATATATGTCCATAGAGTGAATAAAAAATGACAGACACTATCAATTACAAACACATTCATTTAATAAAGAATAATATTGCATTTCATTACACATAAAAAAAAATTAAGAATTGATCATTAAAAATTAAGAATTGGTATGTCAAAATTTAATAGTCATAAGCTTCCTGACCATTCTAAACACATCATATAAAACATTAATACATATCACAAATAGCATATAAAATTACCCTAGAGGAAGGATTCTACTTGGTATAAAATAAAATTTAGGAAAAGTGATTATGACATAAAAAAAATAAGAACGTCACCCGATTCACAAACTTCCGCGCTGTGAAGGTATTCGGTTGAAGGGCCGAAATTGTAGCACTCCAGGCTTCCGTCCGGCTCTATTCTCCCAAGTCGTGGGAATAATGCGACTCCTGGATCAAAATTCTCTGCTAACCATGGGAATACGTCTGATGAATCCACACTGTGAAAGAGCTTGGTTGAATGGCCGAAATTGCAGCGTTCCAGGCTTCCGGCAGGAATTGCACTCCTGTGTCGTGGAAGAAATGGCGACTACCGGATCAAAATTTCTGATGTTCTCCGGAACCCGTCTCGTCGGTGCCAAAAACGATGAATCATTGCAGGGTAAATCCTTGGATAGAGGGAAACACGAGGTCTACAAACTGGAACACGTCAGTACGGAGGTGGTTCTGAAGCACAAAATCCCTCGTCGTAACTTAGAATTTTCCAGCACGTCCAGCCTCGCAGCGAGTAAAAAAATCTCCGACCTACACGCTCACGCACTTCAGCGATACTGCCGCACTCTCGCCAAAACCCGTCCGGTCGGTTCGAGTGGACGCTGCAGTACCGTCTTTTCATTGGACCAAGAAGTGGTCAGTCAAGCCTAAGTCCGGCCCTTCTCCCCCAACCCTTCAAGAAAAGGAAAAACATGGCGGACATTTCGAACAAAATGGCGAATTCGCCATTTAGCCAAACAAAATAAAAGGGGGGACCGTGAAACACAAAAAAATAAACTATTAATTATTACTGAGTTAGCTTTTAAGTGAGATGATGATAAATTACTATGACATTACTATTATTTGGTTTAGTTAGTAAAACTTATGGAGTGATGAAAAAAAAAGGAAAGTCGTTATACGACAGTTAGAACAATCATCACGACACTTTTACACTTTCAAGTACATAACTTCGAGCAGGCTAAATTATATATTCTTGATGAGATTAATGATTTAAATAAAAGGTTGATTTTGAAAATTTATATATTTGTAAGCTTAAAACACTATTTCCGTATGGTTTAAACAGTAAGCTTAACGGGGAAGGACCGGTGGATTTAGATAATAACTGCGTTTATAAAAAATTCATGATTATTGATAGGTTTAATTATATACTTTCTAACTATAAGGGTAAAAGAGAGAAAGGTAGAAATAGTTTAAAAACAAAATTGAAACTGGATGATCTGCAAAGGGTTTGTAATTTATTTATTGATTTTAAGAACATTAAAATAATTAAACTTTTTTTATTCAAACAAAAACATTCTGGTTTAAGATGGGTAATTAAATATCATTTATCTTCAATTAAATTTGTTTCGAGGTTTACAAAACTAATAATTTTAGATTTAATTAAATGCAAGCTTAACCTGACTAATTTGGATGCTAAGAGGGGAAGGGATGTAGGGGTAGAGTACTGTACTATTAACTTTCTAGATAAAGATTTCAAGTATTTAAAACTACCTACTATTGTACATAATAATTCTAAATTATTACCAATCAAGGATTGTGGGAAAATCGCTATTGCTTTTAAATATCAAAAAACGTTAAGGGACATAATCTGCAACTATAACTTTTATTGTCATAACTTAGGCAAAATTTCTAATTCTGATTGTAATTGTCATATTGTGGAGTTTAAAAACTTTGTAAATCCAACTTTGGGGCATATCGTAACAGGGGATCTTATTATTGTTAAAGATATTAGGTTGAGGGAAGTTCTACGTAAGGGCTCAAAATTTAGGGTAAGAAATAAGGTAAATTTAAAGCAAATTTTAAGTTCTATCACTAAAGATTTAGATTACTTTATTATAAAATTAGCAAGGAAGTACAATTGGCCTATCGAAGGTTTTATGGAGTGGAAGGTACATATTTTACAGGTTATAAAAAGGAATTATGAAGAGTTTGGTATGGAGGACAAGAAGGGTTTCTTTTTAAACAAAATTCTATACAGTAAAATTAAAGGTTTAAAAAATAAGTTTATTATTACGGTTGTTGATAAGGCGGCAAATAACTTTGGTTTTATGTGTAAAGATTATTTTAGGCAGTTAATTTCTAGGGAATACAACTCAAAAAATACCTATCAAAAAATTAACCTTGCCAAAAAAGAAATAGATAATAGGATTTTTAACTTTTAGCAAAAAATTTAAGTTTAAGATTAATAGCATAAAATACCCTTACCTGTTTCCTACAATAAAATTCCATAAAGTACCTACTAAATTTAGGTTTGTTACATGTAGTACAAATTGTTATAACACTTTGTTCAGTAAAAATTCTTTAGCTATTTAAAAATTATTCTAAATAAAATTAAGGTTACCGAAAATAGCTTTATTATAAATAATAACCAGGATATTCTACTATTTTTAAAAAGTAAGAATATAGATAGCATTTACACGTTTGATTTTGAAAACCTGTTTACCAGTATTTCGCATGATAATTTAATGATTATATGTTCAGAAATCTATGATGCTTATTTGATAGTACTTTAATCTTAAAATGTGACTGGATTGATTTATGTAAATTTAATATTTTTGAAAACTATCTCTTTAACGGCTTATGTTTCTTTAAACAGATAAAGGGTATACCTATGGGAAATAGCTATTCTAGTGCATTTGCCAACCTATTCTTACATTTTTACGAAACTAAATTTCTTAACTCAAATAATATTACCGGATTTAGATATATTGATGACCTCATAATTTTTAACTGCAACGATTTGGAGTTTCTTAATCAAATCTACTCAAAGGAACTTACTTTAAACCGAACTAACGATAATAATCTTTGTGCGACTTATCTGGATTTAAAAATTAAAATTCAAAATAGGGAAATAAAAATAGGGATTTATGATAAAAGGTTAGATTTTAACTTCGAGGTTATTACGTTTACCAATTTCCATAGCAACTTTAACTATAAAATTTATTAATATTTTTTACTCACAACTTTACAGAATAAAAACATATGTAACAACGCTGGGGATTTTTTGGAGGCATGTAGCATTTTCGAGAAAAACTTAAGAAAAAACGATTTCCCTAAAAATTTCGGTAATTTAAAAGTTTTAAAAAAATGGCATTTAGACTCAGGAATTTTTAAAGATGTTTAGAATAGTATTTGTGTTTTCATATGGTAAAGTTGTAATGGGGGGTGGAGCTATAGTAATGTTACAATGACGTAACCTTTAGGATAGAATTGGCTGCTGTTTCGCCATAACCGTCACTTACGGAATTGGGGTGTGTACGCACCGTTTACTTTGCATTAGGATTTTTGTGTGCTTGCATGTAAGGTGCGTGGAGCCCATACTGTAAGTTGTGTTTGTCTTTTCATTTTCTTTTTGACTAATTGCTTCTTTGGGGGACTCGGGGCCTTGGGGCTCTTTTGGGCTTACCTGCATCCTATTCAGAAAGTTCCCCTTGAGGTAATTGACATGGTTAGGCTCCCTGATGACGAGACCTGTCGGTTACCTCTGCTGTTTTATGGTTCAGTTCCGGCACTTATACAGAATCTTGCCGTTGGTGCGTGGATGCCCAGAGTGCTTGATTTCTGTTTGTTTTTTGTCTATTTTAGTATAATTTTTTTATCTATATCTGTTCGATTATTTATTTGTTTTTTTCATTATGGGGATATCAAGCTTCTGCGCTATCCTTTATTGAAAATGTTTTCTTTGCAGGATAAGTTTTATGATATAGTGATTTAGCAGTCTATGCTTGAATTTTAATTTTTTTTATTTCTATTATTTACTATATATATATATATATATATATACACTCATGGACAAAAAAATTAGCGCACCAAGAAGGCGTCGTCAAAATGAAACGAAATTTTACATACGTAATGACTACTTTGATATAAGTAAATGATAAGAAAATCAAAGAAAAAGGATAATTTATTTCAGAGAAAAAGGCAAAAGAACGGAGAAGTAATACTCCGTTGGACCCCCTCTAGCTCGAATGCACGATGCGATACGATCGGGGATTGAGTCATACAAGTTCTGTATGATGTCTTGAGACATTTTCGTTTCATATTTGCTGTAACCTTGCCTCTAGTTCGTTCAAACTCGTGGGATGCCCAACTGTCGTCCTAATGATCCCAGATATGCTCGATTGGAGACAAAATCTGGGAATCGGGCAGGCCAAGGAAGGGTAGTAACAGTGCGGTGACAGTCTTGTGATACCCTTGCCGTATGAGGCCGAGCATTGTCTTGTTGAAAATGGCTCCTGGGAGCCGTTGCATGAGTGGCAACACATGTGGTTGCAGGATTTCATGAACATACCGCTGGGCTGTCATGGTGCCACGGAACAATACTAGGGGTGACCGTGTATTGTAGGCAATGGCACCCCATACCATCACACCAGCTGTGGGAGCGATGTGTCGCTGTACAGCAAAGGCAGGATTGAAGCGTTCACCACGGGCTCTCCACACACGAACACGATTGTCATCACTGCCGAGATTGAATCTGGATTCGTCGCTAAAGACGACCTGGTTCCATTCCGCTGCAGTCCAGTTTCCTCGTTCTCCCTCCCAAAACTCCAAACGGAGGCGTCGATGGGTGGGCGTCAAGAAAGCACACGTAATGGGCGCCGCGATACCAACTGTCCTTCAGCCAGGCGCCTTCGTATGGTTCGAGAAGACACAGAGGCCCATGGTGAAGGTGCTACCTATGCATGGATGGCGGCCGATGAAGCAGTTGGCTGTAGACGTGCATTTCTTACGATGTGGCGGTCTTCTCGACGACTGGTCTGTCGAGGGCTTCGTGAGCCTGGTCTTCGAGTACATGACATCTCTCGATTCTCCCCCTCTCAAACTGCGACAACTGCTTATATTGTCTTCGAACACGGCGTAATGGCATGTCTATCTCAGCTCTTCCTTTGTAAATGATTCAGCACACTCAAACAAGCTTTGGTTACCTGTTTTATACTCCACAGAGTACGATGTTCAACGCCCTCTGCCGGCTATTCGTAATGCGCAATCACGCTGCATTTCTAATCATTTGCATATCTCCCCGACATGTACCTTCATTGCAAGTTTCGTTACGATCCCGCAATTATTTCTTGGTGCGCTAATTTTTTTGTCCATGAGTGTATATACACATACATATATACCAGGTGACCAGAATTAAAGCACCCCCTACTCTAACCTCCCTGTATATCGAACTACTCAGTGTAAAGGCTTCAAATTTTGTACACATATTATTCTACACATCGGGAAACGGATTACGTGAAAAAAGTTCCAGAAAGCCCCGATAGATGGCGCTGTACAACAGAACATATGCTGAAAAAACCCATGTTAAGACACATTTTATCAGAATGTACCAGACATTCATGTGCCAAAGACCTTATCGACGCAATCGAGGAAATGCTGCCCTTCTTGAAGATGTAAAATCTGCAGTCTGTGGACAGCTTGTTCAACTGCGGATCGTAACTGGTCGACGGAAATGCTTCCCCCATGCAGAGTGATATATTCTTTCAAGTCTTCCAAGGTTACCAGACTTCCTCGATAAAAAAGAATTTTTAAGATACCCCACAGCCAAAAATGACACATTTTAAGATCCGGAGAACGAGATGACCAGGTTGTCAGAAACGCACGACTGATTATTCTGTCATTAGTGACACGTTTTCAAAGAAACTTCTGTACACAATGTGTGGAGACGCTCCATCTTGCATAGAAGTAATTGAGTCAAGACATTGCTGCTGTTGCAAATGGGGTACGACAAAAGTCTCGAGCACCCTTTTGTACTTGTTGGCCGACACGTTGCATGTCACATGGCCATTGCGAGCAACTTCTTCGAAAAAGACAGGTCCAAGAATGAATGTGGCTGTGAATCCACACCAGGCTGTAACTTTCGGTAAGTGGGGTGGAATCTATTGGAAGGTAAGGGTTTTTCCGTGACCCAAATGTGATAGTTATGGTTGTTCACTGTTCCACTCAGGTGGAAATGTGCCACGTCACTCCACAGAATCTGCCATGGCCACGATGCATCCTCTTCAAGTGTAGCAAGGAATGTCAATGCAAAGGTCAGTCGCTTCTTCGTGTCGATAGCTAGCAACTGTTATGACTGATTTTGTAAGGAAAGAAATATACCATTTTCCTCCGTGAGTTCCACACTGTGCTATAGGGAACACCCAAGTGTCGTGACACTGTACGTGCACTACTACTGCCTACAACACTATCCATTGACTGTTCAACAATACCAGGGGCAACATCTTCTACGACATCTGAACGAGTCGGTTTGCGTCCTCGACCCGGCTGAACTCCATTAAGAAGGAAAAATTTCATTTCGCCTGTGTTTATTTTATTATAATAATAATTATTATTATTATTTTGAAATTTTTCCTATTTTATGTTGTACAGCGTCACCTATCGGTGTTTCTGGAACTAAGTTTATTTTTCGCGAAATCCTTTTCTTCATGTCTTGAATAGTATGTGTGCAAATTTGAAGGCTTACACTGAGTAGTTTGATATACAGAGAGATCAGAATAGGAGTGTTTTAATTCTGGTCACCTGGTGTGTATTTATATACAGTTGGCTCTCTGTTTAACGACTTTCAAGGGACCGTGAAAATCGTCCTTAAGTAGTGACCGCCCTTAACAAAATGTGTGAAAAAATAACATTTCGCATTAACGTCGGAGGGGCCGGGACTGGGAAATATCGTCTTTAAATAGAGATCGTCGTTAAGTAGAGCGTCGTTAAACATAGAGCCAACTGTAATATATACCGGGTGGCCATAATTAAACTGACAGTTGATCACAGTGTTCTGTAGCGCGATCTATTTGCGAGAATGACGCCACATTTTGTAGGAAGATTAAACAAGACGGGGGACGAAGGATTCCGCGAAAAAATAAATTAGTTCCAAAAGTCACCGCTAGGGGAATATTTGGCGCTGTGTAATAGAAAATAGAGTGTTAACAAATGCAAATTAATACGGAATAAAATTACCTTTTATTAAGCACATTTTCTATTTACTTCAAGTGCAATATGGCAATACTTTTAAAAAAGCGTAAAATCTACATAAACACCGATAAAGTCTCGTGATCTGCAATATCACGTACGCTGAGCAGAAGTTCTTTATTCAAATTTCACGTTACATCCATTGGCACAGTGCCAGATGCTTGGGTTTTAAAAGGCAATGTGTTACGTTTCGAATCAATCGGATTGAAAGTTTATGTTCAATGTCTCCTTCTTTAGTCGAGCGTGCGTTACTGGTCAAATTCTTTTACCTCAACCAGTGCAACGCATCAGCCGCCCTTCGTGCTTTTAGAACGCACAAAAAAAATGCGTAAAGGTAACGGTCCTGTGTCATTTAATGGGCCTAAAAGCAATGGTTGGGACGTTTGAGAAAACAGGTTCTCTGAAGGTTCAGTCAGGCAGAGGACGAAAACCTGTACCACAGGATACAATCGAAGCAGTTGCCACGGCGATTGTCGACAGCAGGAGGACCAGACAATATTGCTGCCACCTCTAGCGCTCGTGGATTAGCTCGGAATATGGATATGCCTTACAGTACGGTATGGAAAATCTACGAAAGATTATCAACTTCTATCCGTACAAAATCAGCCGTGTACAGGAGTTACTGTACCCCGACCATGATAAGCGATTGACTTTTGCTCTCACCTTTCTTGCCAGAATGTAGGTGGATGATGCTTGGCCGTGGAAAATCTTATGGGTAGACGAGGCCCACTTTTACCTGCATGGAACTGTGAATACCCAGAACTGCCGAATTTGGGATGACAAATCACCACATGCAGTCACAGAAATTCCCTTACATTCCCCAAAGGTAACTGTTTGGTGTGGGTTCACAGCGGAATTTATCGTAGGGTCCATTCTTCTATGAGAACATTACCCCGTCAGGACCGGAAACCTGTTCTGTTACCGGAGAGAAATATCGCCACATGTTGAACAGCTTTGTCATTCCGGCACTTCAGCAAAGACAATGCCTGGGGGAATCATTTTCATGCAAGATGGAGCCCCTCCACACGTTTGCTGTACGAGTGCAACAGCTGCTACGACAGAAATTCACAACAGAAAGAGTCATTAGCCGCTACTTTCCAATTGCATGGCCACCTCGGTCGCCTGATCTTACCCCATGCGACTTCTGGCTATGGGGTTACTTTAAGTCCAAGGTCTATCAGAGTGGTCCAGGACCTGTCTACGTTGAAGGATAACATATCACGGACTGTAGGGGAGATTCCTGCAGACATGTTACTTTCTGCTGTTGTGCATACTGTGCACAGAATGCAATATGTGGTCCACAAACAACGGCAGCCACATTGAACCTCATTTGAATGCAAAATAAAAGGTAATTTCCGTATTGATTTGCATTTGTTAACACTCTATTTCTATTACACAGCGCCAAAATATTCCCCTAGCGGTGACTTTTGGAACTAATTTATTTTTTCGCGAATCCTTCGTCCCCCGTCTTGTTTAATCTTCCTACAAAATGTGGCGTCATTCTCGCAATAGATCGCGCTATAGAACACTGTGAGCACTGTCAGTTTAATTATGGCCACCCGGTATATACGTGTATGTTGCTAATATAGACTTTAAAACTAATTCCACGTGGTATTTTTGTGCTCCTGCAGTCTTGTTTGTACTGCAGCGCAGATTTCTCTTCCTGCTCAAACACAACGCAAGAATAGAAGAAAAGAAGAAGGGAACACTAAATTTATGATGGCTATAAAACAGACCACCTGGAAGCCGAAGCATGGGAAAAAGTTAAATTAGCGGGATAAATTTATAAATCCCGCCCTCGATGCGCATTGGTGAAAAGGGGATTGAGAAGAGGCAGCCACGGACGAATGGTTGATGCATGGTAATAACATGACCAATGGAAACTGTAAGAGGCGGAAGTCAACATTTAATAAGAAAATAATATGAAATGAGACATTGTGTGAAGGCACAGATAACCTAAGAGGAGAGTTAGTCAGAAGTTTTGGAAACCAGAAGTAGTGTCAAGGCACATATACCTATGAGGAGAGTTAGAAGTTTGGAGATAGAAGTAGGTGTCGAGGCACCCAGTGTCCCGTGCCGAGGGTCTGCAAGGAAGGTGAAGGAGTCAGAGAATCCACGATGAGCGTAGAGTGTCTGCCATGGTTGACGGAGCCTTATACCAGACGAAGAAAGTGCCCTATGTTCACGTGCGATGATAGTATAACGAAGTTCGTCATTACGAGTGCCAGCCGCCCATCAGAGTGAATCCACAGTCATCTTTCGACAGGTACCGACTTTTTGCGTTTCCTTTTTATATTACTTGTCATTGCTTCTCAGTGTGTAGCCTTAATAATTCATATAGAGCGCGATTGAGGATGTTATTGAGTATAAGATTGTTAAGGAGATGACCGATAATTCGTAAAAACAATTTTAATAATATGATTGTTATGCTTATAGATATTGAATTAATTTTAGGTATATGAAGTTGAGAGTAATATGTGTAAATGAAGTACGAAAGATTGTCATAATAATTGAATGATTAAATATAGGCTGTTTGTGGTGAATAATTTAGTAGTAATGAAGTTGAGAGTATATGTGTAGATGAAGTACGAAATATTGTCATAATAATTGAATGAATTAAATATAGGTGTTCGTGGTGAATTAATTTAGTAGTAATGAAGTTGAGAGTAATATGTGTAGATGAAGTACGAATATTGTCATAATAATTGAATGAATTAAATATAGGTGTTTGTGGTGAATTAATTTTAGTGGTAAAGAAGTTGGGAGTAAGTGTAAAGGCAGGAGGAACTATTTAGTAACTTGTAGCGTATTATTTATGGTTTTAATAATCAATAAATAAATTTGTCAGTTTAAACCAGAGTTGTTTCTATCATTTGGGAATCATAACAATTAATCAATGTACTAACCACAATCAATAAGCAACCATTCAACAACATCATAATCTCATCTATTCATTAATTAATATAATATTAATACTAACCCTACTCAATTAAAATAATTAACTCTGACTGCCACATCTAACCTTGGAGAACACCTAGAACTAAAAATTACTTCACCTAAAAGAAAAAAACTTCAAAATTCAACTCTGCTGAAATAAAAACCTAATGTTAAACAATAGAAAATTAATTCAAAGGCAAAGACTGACATGACTCAACTTTACAACTAATAAGTAACAATTTATTAACAATTTCTGACATCATACCAATCAAACTTATTAAGTTCATATTTCTCACATTATTCGACAAATTAAATTCAATTATAAAATATGCTTTTGCGGCAAGCAAAATTTATATAATCTCACATAATCAAATAGATTAAAAATGAAAATTCCACATAAATCAAATATGAAGTGGCTGGTGAATCAAAAAACTTAATTATTCTATGAGTAATTGCTGATAGTACTAATTAATTAACATTTAAATTGAATCTAATGACTCTGCTGCATCTTTCAAAAAGGAGAGAGTTTACGGATAAAATTTAAAGAAAAGAAAGGAAAGGAAGGAATTGCCGTGGCCAGTACATCATTATCCGGATATTTGCATCGTCCCGAGGCAGAGCCTCAAGGCCTCAACCTTGGGTCTTCACGCCCCCGGCGTCAGTCTAGGAATCCCCCAAGAAAAAGTCTTTCAAACTCCCGCGCTCCGAAGTTAGCTCCTTGTCACCACTTGCATCAAGTCGCGTAAAATCAGGCTTCCATACAAAGTAGTTCCTCGGCGAGCCGTGAATTTCTGATGGTCGAAATGAGGGGGAAGGATCACAGGTTGCATTCTTGCACTCTGCAACATTATACAATTTATTTTTTCCGCCCCTCATCTAGTTCTTGGTTGGATTCATTTTATTCTACGGCAACCTGGTCATACACCTGACGATGTATCATTGCGCACCTTCCATCCTGTTATTCTGAGATTTCTTCCCCGTTTCGAAAAATGGCGCGCAGGCGGAAGTATCGGGTTACAGACATCGGCCAGCGGAGGTAGCGAAAGAACTTGTTGCTAGGCACAGGGTCATTTTTAGGGAAAGAAAGAAAACAATGAAATTTCTACACTTTACCTTTTATCTAAATTTTCTTCAACCTTTGAAGTAAAATTCACCAGCCCAAAATACGTACCAGCCACGTACAAGGTTTATAATTTATCAAGATTTTACCAATAGGGAATAACACTGTGATGATCTATTTCACTTAATTCTTCACAATGTCAAAACATTTAGAGAAACTTGAGCACACTTCTCCAAATGCGATGACATTAATCAAATCAATTAATATTTGATCACCACAAGTTTAACCATCACATATATTTAGCAGAGGCTTAATAAATTGATTAAAACAAAGTACAACCGTTACTAAAATTTACTTACTTTACTAACTTAATTATCTCAATACCCGATATTAAAATAAACGTTAATTATTTAATAAACTATTAATTATCATCACCACAGATGTTTCCAGGAGGAGAACCAGGATCGCATCGAAAATCGAGCTTGGATTCGTAAGGCAAGGTTGAAATTTTGATATACGAAAAATTTTCATTGAATTTTTTTAAGTGAATGTGTATATGTGAATTTTCAACTACGTATGATTGGTTTTTTCTGCATATTTAATTTCTCAGTGATCATTTTGTTTTACTGCTGTTTATTGTGTTTTATTGTTTTCTTCTGTGGTATTGCATATATTTTATTGCATGGTGTTATGCAAACATCGACTTAAAACTTGTTCCGGAACATCGACTTAAAACTAGCGGAACTGGTTTGATTCAAACTTTTCTCCTGACTCGTACGATTCAAAGCGGTAGCACTTCAATGAATGCGCGCTCATTGACATTCCCCGACTCCAAACTTTGTAGTGGACACTGACATTCCAAACAGTGACATTCCCCGACTACAAAGTTTGGAGTCAGGGAAATGTCAGTGCCTCGCGCATTAATTGAAGCGCCACCGCACTTTGAATCGTACGAGCAGAGCAAGAAAAGTTGGGCGCAAACCAGTTCCGGCAGTTTTAAATCGATGTTCGGAACTAGTTTTAAGTCGATGTTGTTTTCATAACACATGGAATTTTATGTTGTTGATTGCCTTTAGTATGAATTGTGGTATATTGAGGGACGGTTTAGAGGTCTCTCTTGCGGTAGTTGGTAGAAGAGGTTGATTGTCAGATGAGATAACAGGTGGTGGCCTGTGTGGTGTTAACTGGTGGTTTAGAAGTGTCCGGTTCATCTTCAGAAGAAAACAAGGCTTTAAGCGGTCGATGGAAATCCGTTTGATGGTTCCAGTTGCGTCAACATCAAAATACTTGGGCTCATTTGTCGTTTGACGGCAAATGGACCCAAGTAGGTTGGTTGCAGAAATAACGCAACATGGGCGTTGTGAATGAACATGTGGGTGACTCCGAGTCCTTTTGCGTACGTATTTTAGTGTTAAAAAAACACATACTGTAATCTAACTTCATCTTGTTTATTTGTTAACAAAATTAAAAACAAACAAAAGTTACATTTTTAACTGCTCGGTAAAGAAATTATAACGTAACAATAAACTTATGCTGACTGGCTAAGAATGTAGCCAGGTAAACTGCCTGCAATAGGAAGGTGGGAAAAAGACGGGAAGGTACTGAGCTGCTGTGAACTGCGGTTGCTTGTTTATACACTCTTAGGGGAAAAAAAGGAAAAAAAACTGCGCACCAAGAAGGGGTAATGCAAATTGGACACAAATTGATATACATACAGGTTTCGACGGAAAATGCAAAATTTTGAAGTTTGGCGACCAATGAATGAACAAGTGACGCTGCAGCGCATCTTAACTACGTAACTGGCAGGATATTAAAGAGGAGAAATTTCGATTCCAGGTCATAAATTCTTTGTGAATTTCATTCCGTGTACTCAGGTAGACAGTAACTATGCCTCATATACAGGTGCGCGAACAATATGCACCGATGTCAGCATTTGAGAGAGGACGTTTAGTTGGGCTCAAAGAAGCCGGTTGGTCTAATCGGCGAATCGGTCGACATTTGGATAGGAGCGATGCCACTATTAGACGATGTTGGCAGGAATGGGTGAACCATGACCGAACAGAGTGTCAAGAAGGAAGCGGTCGGCCTAAAGAACGACAGAACGTGAGGACCTAGCAATCATCAGAGCAGCACTCACAGCCCCAGATTCATCATTATCATCGATCGTACGGGCAACTGGTGTTTCAGTGACCGCAAGGACCATTCATAGGCGGCTCAGAGAAAGGGTGGCTGAGCTCACGGCACTCCTTGCGCCGACTATCATTGATCTCTGTACACCGACAAGCCCGTTTGCAGTGGTGTTGAGCACATTCAACGTGCAATGTCACTCACTGGAGTGTAGAATTGTCTTCAGTGATGAGTCCCGCTTCGAATTGAGCCCCGATGACCAGGCGAATACGTACCTGGAGACGCCCCGGACAGCGGTGGATACCAACCTGACTGTCTTCCATACGGGCCGACAACCAGGAGTGATGGTCTGGGGTGCCATTTCATTTCATAGAAGGACCCCTTTGGTTGTCATCCGCGGCACCCTTACTGGACAGCGGTACGTCGATGATATTCTACGCCTCCATTGTGTTGCCCTTCTTATTACGCCATCCTGGGCTTACATTTAGTAAGATAATGCCCACCCGCTCACGGCGAGAGTTTCTACTGCTTGTCTTCGTGCTTTCCCAACGCTATCTTGGCCAGCGAGTTCACCGGATCTCTCCCCCATTGAGTACGTTTAAAGCATTGTGGGCAGGTCCCTCCAATCAGTTCGGGAGCGCCAGTTGGACAGAATTTGGCACGATATCCGCAGGAGGTCATCCACCACCTCTATCAATCAATGCCAAGTCGAACAGCTGCTGCATAAGGGCCAGAGGTGGACCACACACGTTATTGGCTTTTTCACTTTAGTGCCGTTTACATGTGCCAAAAATCCCGGGTCAAAGCAGGGTTGTTTCTTGCTTTTGACTCATCTTCCCTACGGTAGGGAAAAATGCAGGGTGTAACTTCGCTCCTTGCTTCGAACTAGGATTAAACCCGCCTAATTACCCATGATGCATTGCGAAGCCAGAAAGTTAGTAGTAAACAAACATGGCGGATTTGAACATGAGAGACCCCATGAATGATTAAGCCCTTAATAATTGCATAATTTTCAAGAAAACAGTAAAAAGTGCCTATTTTTTTCCGGAAGATTTCATTTATTTCTTGACCTGCACATCTAGTTTAAAAAAAAAACAAACCATCCCCAATTACATTGTAAATAGACTGGTACTGCCATCTGGTATGTAAAATAGAAATAAAATTTCTTCGGGGTAAATGAATGGATTGTTTTTAATCTTTTCGGTGTGTCACTATTGAACACTCCAGGCAGGAAATATCACGGGCTTGAGAAATAGAGAGCGAAACCTTGCCCCGTAATTTTGGACGGAGCAAAAAGTAAGGGTCAAAGCGAGAATGTTGACCTTTAAAAAATAATAATAAATTTTGGGCAAAACATTTAATTTTTAAAAACAGTTTTATAAGTTTGCACATATTGCATATTGGAAAACTATTACTGTATATTCTATTCTTTTGTTCATGCTTTTATAATAAATGATATATAACACTCTTAGGCAAGACATGTTAAAAAAGTATTTAACTCTATCGGAAAAATGTTACTCTAAATCATATTTTGATACATTTTGAAGCTATTTAATGTCTTACAAACAGCATAAAACCTATTACTGTTGAAAAGAGATTCATTTGCATTAATTATGTTAATGTTTTCATAGCTCTTTTTCTTTTCATAGCTTTTAGCACTTAAATGAAAATGCAACAATTTTCAACACTTTTAATGAAAACGCAACATTTTCATTTAAAGTGTTATGGTAAATTAATAAATTTAATAACGTATAATCAATAATTAAACGTAACATTAACATTTATTTATAAATTAATTATTTTAGAATTCACAGATAAAATTAATTTATAACTATTTATGATTTTTTCATTTATACATGACTAAATATTCCTGAATCAAAATTGAAATCAAAATTACATTTTAATTTTATTAAAAGTATTTATTAAAACAATAAGTATCTATTGTTAATTACTGTTAATCTATTTTTTAAAATGTACCTTTCGATCCGAAAATTTTCTTTCCAGTCTTTATTACTCCAGGAATTTAAAACAATTTCTTCCCACCAAACAGAGCTTCGTAATTTTGCCCACATTCTTCGCTGTGGAAAAGCTAAATTTAGCGATGAAGCCACAGATAGTACGATTATATTTAATATCCGCATCAATCTTCTAGTTCTTATATTCCTTTTTTTACAATCTATTTTCTAAATTTATTTTTTAAAAACAGAAAAAATCGTAAACGTTCCCTGATTATCAACAGCGACTGACATATGTTGCATTTAAATAATAAATAAACAAGGAATGATGGTATATGATGATCATTTCCACCGAATCGTGTGATAGCCTTTACTTCCGGTAAGGCGGGTAAAAGCAGGACGAAAATGTTGTCCCGTGTAAACGGACTTCAAAGGAATTCCCTGTTAGCGGGCAAATCACGGGTATTATTGTCGTCCATGTAAACCCAGATTTTGTGAAGCTCTTTCTCTTTAATGAATCATTCAATTTTTCTCAAATTGTAGTCATTTGTTTTTCTCTACATGTACATCACATCTACCAATTTTCGTCCCATTCAGATAACTCCTTCTTGGTGCGTCGTTTTTTTTTTTTGTCTAAGAGTGTATCACAGTCGAGTGCTTTTCCGCGGCCGCGACGTCAGCTTTGTCAAGTGACGTCACCACTGATCTGAAGGAGTGAATTTGAATAAGCGGCATTTACTAATTTGGATAAACAGCAAAACCGAAGCGCCACAACACATGAGAACAACTATTCAGTTGGTTGGACACGAAGATTGCTTTTTTGTCGTGAGTAGCCGTAGGAACAGGTTTAAGTAGCCTCACTGTTGTTGGCGTCAGTATTTCCGGCTCAGTCGAACTCACAACGTGGTCATACTTCGTTTGATCGGTCGAAATATTTGCGTTTCTAAACTGGGATTCCAGTTGTATAAACGAAATCCTATGATCGGGTTTCCAAACAGGCGGAATTTTTAGGCTTACCCGCACGATGGCGTTCTTATCTTCATCTTTATTTTCTTGCTCAAAATTGTCCGGCATGTTGAACGTCCTTAGTCACCAATGAAGTATAAGTAAAAGAGTAAATTTCAACACACAAAATGATTGAGTTTATACACACTTTGGACCCGATAATTTTTCTTGTACTCAGCTTTTTAAACGAACAACAGAATATCCAAATCAACTCCAGTGCCATTCTGTAAGTAACAAACTTTTTTGAAAGCATAATAAAATGTAATGCGGAAAATAAAATCTGCGAGTTGTCGCTACACTATCACATAGATTCAGAAGTAATTATCACTGAAACAAATTGAAGCCTCTTGAAACAACTTAAATTGTATTTTCTTTTTTTATCATCAATTTGTGTTAAAATGTTTTCTAACAGACAGTATGCAGTCATTTGGCAATACACGGAAAAAGTTTGCTAAGTGCACACATCAAAAGTGGGATGCATAAAAACATGACAAGAAGTTTTTAAAAAATCCTTGTTATTCATTCAAAAGGAAACGATATGAGCGTTGATAATTTCTACGTTATTGTATATTCAGGAATAGTAAAAATTTTCATTTAATACACAATAATAAACATCCGAAATCCCGCTGTTTTGTGTTATGTCTCTCGATTTTGATTTTGTTTTACAATAAGTATCCTTTTTTTCTTTTAGGAAGAGGATCACAAGAATTTACATATATGAGTCTGAATACTCATCAACAATTTAATAAATATTTAACGTGAATTAATAATTCACTGAAAAATAATATGAAAAACACCATTCAAAAATATTTTAAACCAAAAAAAACGTTTGTAAAAAATTCAAGAATGCATGCAACAGAAAGAAAGAACGTTTTAGATATACTGTTCATTATTTGAGTTCGGATATCAAACAATGTTTGACATTTAACTTGGCATTAAATGTGAGACGAAAATTAACTCCGATCTTTGTTGCACATTTTTGGAATAATAAAAAAACCTTTCTATTTTATTTCATGATGTGGCCTATCTTACTTTAAATGTATACAGAAATATTATAATATCATAACTTTGTAAAATTAACATTTGTATATATGTATATGCAGTGTTTTTTTTTCTAAAAAATAGGAGTGTATACTGTGTTTTCTCAAAAAAAGTTGTGTAATTTTAGTACTATGTTTTAACTTCAAAGAAATTTATGGTTTAGGAAGATGCTAAAGGTTATTTTTTTTCACTTCGGAACTTATTGGAGAAATTAGATAAAATAAAATAATAAATCTGTTAATTCAAATTCTGTTTATTGATTCGTAAATCTAAACAAAATTTTAAAATAGTTAATTTTGTGAATATTAAAAAAAATGTAAAAATTTTACAGTAAACTCCAAATCTGACTCATGCCTTCAGGAAGTTCAATGTCTCGATTTCTTTCTTTGCTATTTGCGTCTACTGCTGAATGATGTTCAAAAAGCAACCAAGATTTTACACATTTTGTTGGATTGAACAGACCTAGAGGAGGCCCAACAATTTTGATGTACATCACTGCCGATGCTGTTTTAGTCAACAATGAAGTTCTTAAAGGGGTTTCAATAACGTTCATGTGTAAAAAAATCCCTTTCACATTCACTTGAAGATATCGGAATCACATCCAGATTGTGTATTAATTGAAATAATCCTTCTGGCATTATTTTTTCTCCATGCATTCTCGGAATTTCTGTACCTTCTCCCCTTTCATTCAAACGAAGTCTTCTTAAAAAATTCCTTATTTCTGCCTCTCCAAACATCAAATGATTTTGAACTTCTTTCTGGCCACTGTTTGGCTCTAGCACTCATACTGGCCCATTTAGGTAAATCAGCTTCTTGACCATCTAGTAATCTCTTTCTATAGATACTTTCAGATTTTCATAAAATGAAATAGAACATATTGGTGGGTCCTCCTTTCTATCTTCCTTGTATATGAGAACCTCCTGGAAGATGAGATACCCTCTCGCTCACTGCATTCTGCCGAGGTTTGCCGCTATCCCGTTTACCCTGCACGTCCCTTTGCAAGGATTCCCAAGGGGTCAATGCTCTTGCAAACCATACTGCCATCTAGGAGACCACGATAACATCTATGCTTATCTATATCATACGCCACTGCACCGTTGTCTTGTTTCTTTTTGCGGGAAATCGTATTTGTTCATGAAACAGAGACTGAAACACAGTAAAATAAGTATTGATTTACGAGAACACGTCGCAAAGGAACTAAAAAACGCGCAATTTAAAAAAAATATTTTTTGTTATATATTGTTATATATTTGTTATATACAATGGATTCGTAAGTTTCTTAAAATTTCGGTAAGTTAAGCCAAAATAATACTTTAAAAAAATGTGGGGATACGCTGTATCCCGCGTACCCCCAGAAACAAAGCACTGTGTATATGTATATGTGAGTGTGTGTGTAAAAAAGAATCATAAAGGTGCAAGTGGTATATGGCTACGGATGACGAATGTTTACTGAATACCTTTTTCACATCAGCAACATACAGTGTTGCACCGAGAATGACAAAAATAACAAATAATAAATAAAAATAAAATGAAAATAAAAATTGAAACAACCCCACTTAGGGGAATTTTACAGACACAATAAAAAAAAAATTCTGTCGCATATTCATACAGCAGTCATGTATAACACCCTTAAACATAACCTCATCACTACGAGATATGCGAAACAGAGCAATTTGTATGAGGAATTACTCCTCTCTAATACTCCAAAGATAATCCGTTCAAATTGCAGAGCAGTCTAATCTTTCATGGATTGTGGCACAAAATTAAAATTGTAAAAATGACGAAACAGTGTCTGAGGCACAACTGCATGGGAGACGTGTACGAAAGGCCATTCCTGGTGGCGATGTAGAAGGTATTCCGGCACCTGGGCGGCCGCAGACCGTTTGTTACAAGAAAAATTTTGACAGTGTCTATCGCATAGGTGAGGTGACGAGGCGACCGCCTCAGGCGCCCCATTGAAATGGGCGTCAAAATGAGATAGTAAAAAATACAAATTTTCAACGAATAACGAAAAATATTAATACAATTTAATCTGACGTGTGGCGACATTCGTAAAAAATATACAAATATAAACGAATATTTGGACTATTTTATAATGCTGAATCCTGAGATCACGAGAACTACGTTTTGAATGCATATTTTTCAAATGCTGTTGTAGATCTAAGAATTCTGCTGCTCTAACTGTAGCAGCACTGAGCGCGCAGTTTTCTAGAATGAAAATTTAGAGAATTATCAACGGACAACAATAACCCAAGAGCTATGAATGATCTAATGATCATTTCTATACAAAGACAGTATCTAAAACAATTAATCATAGGCATGCAATTGAGCAGTTACTGCCATAAAGGCTCGAAGAATGATTGTTCATTATTTTTATTACAAAACAAATTATATTCAAATTTATTTACTTTTTCTACTTTTTTAAAAGTTCTGTCATTTTAAAAAAATTGTGTCCTTTTATATAAATAAACTTTTAATTATATTTATTTTTACAAAAGGATCGTTATTCTAAAAGTAGATTATTTCTAATAGTGATACATTTATGACTTATAGTCTCTTCAATGATTTGAAGAGGCGCCTTTTTCAAAACTAGGCCTCAGTGCCCCGATGGCCCTGAATTTTGACAGCTAAAATAATAATCAAACTGTTTTATGATTATTAACCTTTAAGACTACGTATATGTTGATATAAAAGTAAACAGTGCATATCAAAATCTTAATTAAAATAATATTAAATTAATAAGAGGGGCAATATTGCTATAGCACCTGGGCGATCAACCAACCCAAGAACAAGTCTGCGTATACGAATGCTAGAGATGTTTTTTCCTGGCATATACACCCTGCAGTTGTCACCTTTAAAAGTTGCCTGATTATCCGAGATGTATGATTATTTCCTTTAAGTCAAAGAATGATGATTATGAAATTTAGTATTCCTGGTTTCGAAAAGTTTTGGACTCATGAAAGTGCAGTGCAAACATATTTTGCAGCCCAGAAATAGTAGGTTGTAAGTTATTTTTTAAACTTGTTTGAAGTTTCAGAAAAAAGCCTTTTAAAAGAAAGTATTCTAAAGAAAGCATAATCAGTTGAAATTCGAAACTCAAACTATTACAGCGCAACTCGACAGATGGCAGCATCTGTCATGCAGCTGTTTGTTTCTCACATTTACTTTGTTTTAATTTTTACATATCATATTGAAAGTTACCGTCTATTTTATTTTCTGCGAACATGTCTACATTAATGTAATATAAAATTATCAGCTCAAATCTGAAAAGTTTCAAACTCTTCTTCCCACGTTACCATTTAATTTTCTCGCTAACCTTTCATTATTTCTTTCATATGCCACACACACACCCAAAAATAAATAATTAAATGAATAATAAATAAAAAAATTATACAACGGGGAGGGCTGATCCGCCGTCCCTAGTTATGCAATAAAATATGTCGCAGTTTTGTCTCATTACAATTTATAAATCACAATTTTCCCCAAACTTTCTCTTTTCTGGTTATGAGTCCAGAGGCTTTTGTTTATACAGCCCTCTTTAAATGGTGGAATTTGCACAAGGTTTGTATTCACAAACTCTGGAAATGTTTAACAATAAATCCGTAAAAATTGAGGGTTCATATTTAGCGTATCATCGATATTGGAAGGGTACTGCATAAAGGGTTCTGTTAATAGATTCACTCATAGTTCTTGACAGACCGGTTGTTAGGGATATAGATAAGTTTAAGGAAGTTTTAAATCTTCAATCAGATTGAGGAAACGGGAATCTTTTGCTTTACCGAACTGAAATCGAAATTAGATGGTTCTGCTATAGATTCATAGATATGCATTCAATTTAAAAAAAACATATATTCTGGCTGTAGCGATTTTTATCTGCTTTCTAATCGTTTCGAATAATATCTTGCCAAGTGATTAGGAGTTACGTGATGTGTTGAGTGGGTTTATTTTTTTTTTTTTTTTGGGGGGGGGGTCTTGTGGTGGTGGTACAGAGCGCTGGCTTTCGGTGCTGAGGGTGCTCAGATCGAATCCCGACGTCGCGCCACTAAAATACCTGCATTTGGGTCGTCCCTTCATAGGGGTAATGCTGATCCGCCTATATGGTGCCCCCATAATAAAATGGCCAGCAAACTGCGGTGGAATTACAGGCCAATGTCTACACGACAAGTGCCTCCACTGGAAGGGGAAAATTGGCTCATTAGTACATGGGGTGAAAAGTCCCGGGGACTCGCCACTAGAGGGCCTCTGCAATGAAATATCATTGTCCTGTTAGTACTAACCTTCAAAAGACTGCTATCAAAGGTGTGATGACATGTCGGCAAATTATTTATGAGTTGGTGGTCTTGTAAGTGACGCTATTGTTGATTTTGTGTAAACAATGAATCAAAAGGAATTTCGCGGTCTTAATTAAACATTGCTTTTTGATGAAAAAAATACCATCCAAACACCCAAAAATGGCTCGTAAAGCATTAAAGCTCATCTGCTCCGTCGAAAACAATATTTGTAGAATGGTTTAACGAGTTTAAAAGTGGCGTACGAGCACTGACGATACCGCACGTTCTGGACGTCCAATTGAGGCAACAACTCCAGAGAACATAAAAAAAGTCTACCGTATTGTTTGGATGACCGAAAAGGGAAATTAAGGGAGATAGCTGACATCGTAAAGATATCAACAGAATGGTGTGAGGCAGATTTTGCATGAGCATTTAAAGATGAAAAAGCTTTGTGCGAGATGGGTGCCGCGTTTTCTAACAATCGACCAAAAACAGCAACGTATCGATAATTCAGAATCACGCTTTGGAGCTGTTAAAGTGTAATCCAAACGAGTTTTTTTCCGGTGATTCGTAATAATGGATGAAACGTGGATCCATGGCTACACACCTGAGTCAAAAAGGCAGTTCTGTAGAGTCGGAAGCTGGCCGAAAGCCGTCCAAAGCGATCAAAGACGGAACAATCGGCTGGAAAGGTCTTGGCCAGAATTTTTTTGGGATGCACGTACCATAATATTCATCGACTATCTTGAGAAAGTAAAAACAATCACAGGAGAGTATTATGCAGTATTATTGAACCGCTTGAAGGATGAAATCAAGAAAAAAAGGCCGCACATGGCGAGAAAAAAAAGTGCTGTTTCACCAAGACAATGCAGCGGCTCACACATCAATGAAAGCGATGGTAAATTGAATGAATTAAAATACGAATTGCTCCACCATCCCTCGTATTCTCCAGATCTGGACCCCCAGTGACTATTATTTGTTTCCTAACTTTAAGAGAGGATTCCAGGGGAAGAATTTTTCATCAAATGAGGATATGAAATGCGAAAATGATGCACATTTTGAAGCCCTTGACAAATCGTACTACTATATGAAAGGTATTCAAATGTTGGAGGACCATTGGAATAAGTGTATCGCTCTTGAAGGAAACTTTGTTGAAGAATAAAATCAATTTTTGACAAAAAAAATATTTTTTTCATTGCTAGTCCTGGGACTTTTCATCCCATGTAGTATCAGGCAATGCCATGATCAGTACAACACGCGTTCGCGTTGATTCTCAACTTGTCTTGAACATCCAATTCTTTTCTTAGTTTATTCTTTACTATCAGCAATACAAAGAAAATGTGATAGCAAAGCTATTTTGAAAAAAGAAAAAAAAAGAAGTCAATACAACAGGACTTTTTCTAACGAATCTGTATAAATATTGCTGGCTATCAAAAATCTGAGATGGCTTGCTTGCGAGTGATTCTTGAAGGGCCTTATAAGCCAGCCTTGAAAATGCATCGTTGTATGAGATAGTGTACAGTTATCTTATTTCACGAATCTTTTCGCATCTTAATTATCTATAACACAATCTGCGTTTGGAACAACAATTTCCAGGCAAACTGTATATAGAGGCCTAGCAGAGAAGGTCTTCTACGTCCGGTGACCAGTGGTATGTCTCCCTCTGACCATATCGCTGAAGATAGCTCTTTTTCGTGGAGCTGAATAGATCGTTCTTGGACACAACAAGATTGGGGGCGTGTTCTTTTCACTGATGAGTCCAGTTTCAGTACACAAAGTGATTCTAGACGAGTATTCATCTGGAGTCAACTGGGGACAACGTAAGGGAAATCAACCCTTTTGGTGGTAGGGTAATCCTTGTCTGGAACGGCACCATTTTGGGAAGTCACTGCACGTCTTCGATGCGGACAGTGTCCCCGTACAGCTCTATAGGGATGACGTCCTTGATGTATATACGAGGTCATTCCGGGGGCTGTCGGTCCGGGCATCTTTTTTATGGACGGTAATGCGAGAACACACAGAGCTCACCTTGTCAACGATTTTCTAGAGGCAGAGGATATTCGCTGTACGGATTGGCTAGCGATGTCTCCGGACCTAAATCCTATAGAGCAGTGCTCCGCAACCGCTGTGCCGTGGCACACTAGTATGCCGTGAGATGATCTTGACTGTGCCGCGGTGATTTTATCGATTATGATAATAAAAAAATTAACCACCGCATAAAATAGAAATTTTTCTAAGTAAAATATTCCTCTAACATTTTGTTAATATGTAATTTTTCTGGGTCGAAATTATACACAAAGCAAAAACATGTTGTTAGCCATACATTGTATGTATGCTCGAGAGTCATATTTCTGGATTTCAGTTAAGAAAGAATATCCACAAATTTCTGACAAGGCCATTGCAATTTTGCTCCCTTTTTCTACGACATACTTATGCGAAGAAAGTTTTTCGACACTGGTTCTAATTGAAAATGACAAACGATCATATTTAAAGGGCCTTGACCATGAACTGTAGCTCTTTCTAATATAGAGCCAAATACAAAACGTGCAAATATAAAACGCACATTTATCAAAACAATCTCAAATATCTCATTATTAAATTAGTTATATTTCAATTAACTTTGATTTATTAGGCTTAAGTAAAGACCAAAAAACAAATTTTAATATAAAAATTTAAAGAGAAAATTTTTTTACTTGTAAACTATAATTTTATATTTTTCTTCTTGTGTTGGTGTACAGTTTAAAATGATTTATATAAAACTCAAATGATTATAATTATCTTGATACATAGAGCTATTTTGTTGTGTTTTTTTATCTAATAAAAACATATACGTATTTATTGTGATTTATATATTTGCAAGCTTTTTCTTGTGGTGTGCCGCGGAATTATCGAAAAAAAACGTTGTTGTGCCTTGGAAGATAAAAGGTTGCGGAGTTCTGCTATAGAGTATGTTCAGTATGGTTTAAGAACAGCCATTACAGGACATACCCCTCTCCAGCACCTTTCAGGCTTAAAATCCGCGATTTTAGAAGAATGGGATTTGTTGTCAAACAATTATCGACGTTAATTTTGGACCCCACTGTAAATTAAAGCTTTATTTTTAGTTTATGTTTTACAGTTTAGCTAAAAATACTCTGAATTAGTTACTTTCAGAGAGAACGTATATTTATATACAAGGTATGTAGGATCAAAAAGTTTCAGACCTAATTAATTTAAAACAATAAAACACGAAATAAGCTTTATAATTAACATATATTATGAAGTCTGATAATATTATTAATATTTGCCGCTTGATAGCGTTCTTGTTGCGCATTCCCATAACCCAAAATCGATTGATTTATGCAAGCAAGTAACATTAAAACGGCGGACTTTCAAAATGTCACAATTTGAACAGAGGTCATCTATAACATTTTGTTTTTTAGTAGGAAGGAATGCGTCAGATACTGTAGAAACGATAAACAAAGCTTACTATGAAAAGCGTTATCAAGAGGAATTGTTTTTTAAAAGTTTAAACAATTTAAAGATGACCACGCTTCACTGTAAGATGATGCAAGGCCAGGCCAACCGGCGACTTCAATAACTGAAGCAAATGTTTTATGCGTTTTAAGTCCAAAGGTAAAGTCATAATTGAATTGATTTTTGATCACAGGGGTATCATTCAATTTGAGTTTATAGCTGAAGGATGTACTGTGAATAAGGAAATGTACAAGGCAATATTAGGACTTCTCAGGGAGGCTATCAGAAGGAAGAGACCGGACTTGTGGAAAGAAAAAAACTGGAAATAACTCCATGATAATGCCCTAGCAAATCGATCTACAATTGTGGCTGAATATCTAGCTAAACCTGCTGTAACTGTCATGAGACATTCTCTATACTCACCCGATCTCGCACTATGTGATTTCCTTCTTTTTTTCCGATACTTAAAAATGTCTTGAAAAAGAACTGCTATTCAGGTGCAGAAAAGGTCAAGGCTAATGCGACGATTGCTATGAAGTAGATCTCAAAAACTGGATAAGAAACTGCGTTATCACAATTAAACAGCTGCTTGAATAAATGTGTAAATAGCCAAGGCCAGTATTTTCCAAAATGTGACCTATAATTATACGTAAGTGTCGTATTTTATAAAATAAAAAATTAGTCCTGAAACTTTTTTATCCTACCTTGTATCACATCTGTGTGTGTGAGTGTGCATACATATGTATGTATGTATATATATATATATATATATATATATATATATATATATATATATATATATATATATATATATATATATATATATATATATATATATATATATAATATTAAAAAACTAGTAATTTCTTAATTCAACACTCTTAAAAACTATTAATTCCTCACTTTACTATTCAAAATTACATACCCCTTTTTTAAACCCTTAAGTTATTTAATTCCCTTTGGGCATTCGCGTTAAATTCCATTATTACAGCCTTCGGCATAATCATTCAAGATGGCTGTCTTTTTTAAGTAAAGAGACGGCGTCAGTTACGACTTACGTAAAGGCGCGGCGTCAGTACAAATTTAAATCAGTTCTGCACATCAACAACAACTTTAAACCAATCAACTATTAAGACACACCCTTTAATCACGTGATGGATTGAAGTTATATAAGTGTTGACGTCCAGAAATAGGACGGACTCCTGTACATTCTCTTGCTACATTCATCCCGGCGGAGTCGCCAAAGGAAACAATAAAAATGTTCTCGTAAATTACACGTATTCTTTGTTTTAGTCATGAGGTGAATTTATTTTCAAGCATAACTGCATCTCCTCAACGTAGAATGGGAGATTAGATATCTTCTGAACCTGCGATCTGTCTCCCATGTTACATGTTATATATATATATATATATATATATATATATATATATATATATATATATATATATATATATATATATATATATATATATATATATATATATATACATATGTATGTATGTATATATATATATATATGTGTGTGTGTGTGTGTGTGTATGTGTGATATAGAAAGAAAGCTGTGGCAACGGCGAGTGACGAATCAGAAGCGTTCCCGCCTGACAGGGAGCTTCGGCGTTCTACGCGGAACACATGACAACGGAGAGAAAGACACCGCGAAAGAAAAGGGTTATCAAAATATAACGTGGTAGCAGACGGCTACCGTAAAGACGTAAAATGGTGTATAATTTATGTTAATTACAATTGTTTTTATGTCCTGATAATAAATCAATGATAATAAATCAATGTTAATGTAAACAGATGTGTTCGATATTCAACGAAGAACTCCAATTCACATGAGGACTCGGCCGGTGAATTTTTAAAAGTGCATTCTGGGCTTTCGTTTCGTTTTGTGAACATTCCCCTAGCAAGCAGCCACCCTACGACGTTATTAACGGCCTGGATTACTTCTGGATTACTCCGGATTACTCCGATTTATTCTTGCTCATCTACGACGAACCGGTGAGTTTAATTTAATTTGTCAAATGAAGATATTTTTACGATCTTCTATTTGTTGTTACTGAGAATGAACAATTGAAATTAAATGTCCCAGAAGTAACATTCCAGAACAAAAACAATTGTTCTACGGTATGATGTATTATTGAAATATATACTTTTCTGGTATAGTTTTCCTACACGTATTTGACTATAATTGTACTCCATTGGTATAATATTTAAGAACAGAAATTATCATTTTCTGATGAATGTGTGCATTTTTAATTCCAATACAAGAAGTGTTTTGATTTTGTTTTTGAAGATATATGAGCATATTTTTAAAAAAATTAAGAAAAGAAATTATCTTTTTCTAATGAATGTGTGCATTTTTAATTCCAATACAAGAAGTGTTTTGATTTTGTTTTTGAAGATACATGAGCATATTTATATTTTGTGCTGTTTACTTCCAATATGAGTACTCTAAATGATATTCCACATATTTCAAAAGACCTTAAATCAGGGTCAACAAAGGCAATCAGATTATTTCATCAGTTTATATTTGAAAATGATGCTGGGAGGGACAATCGTAAAGAACTCCACATTTTTTCTGGTTTCACTAAATCTTCTCATGTCAATGACGAATGGGATAAAAGACTTAAAGCATTTTCCAGCACCGATTTAATTTTTATTGCGAATTTGCTACATCTTGATTGTTCTACAGACCCAGCTCAGAGCTGTGAAACTATATTCAATGCTTTAAATAACTTTGCATTATTCCCCCCCCCCCTGGGCTCTCGGATACGAGTGAAACCGAAAATGATTCACACGACGTCAACGGACAAAGCTCTACGGTTTTGGCGACTAGCCAGGTGCCAGTTAAAAATTCATTTCCAACCGCAGCTTCACATTCTAACATAAACAATCTTTCGGGCAGAGACAGATAAATCCTATTTTGTCTGATGTTGATTCGCAGTGTTTTCCAGCTTCTAACAGTGGAATACATTTATCGTTACGTGACCTTGCAGAGTGCATTAAGAATTTTAACGGTTCGTCCGATTCTTGCAGCGTTGAAATTTTCATACAGGATTTAGAAGAACTATTTGATCTTAATGGCATCACAAATAACGTCCACAAAATTGTCTTTTCAAAAAAATGTTTAGTTGGTTCCGCAAAAACATTTATTAATTCTCTTCATGGCATAACCACTTGGAATTCGCTGAAAGAAAACTTACTAGAAGAATTTTCCTCCAAATTAAATAGCGCCGATCTTCATACGATGTTGCTGCAAAGACGATTAAAACCCAATGAATCCTTACACGACTACTTCATAGTTATGCGAGAAATCGGTTCAAGAGGTCAAATTGACGTTTCTTCAATTTTTGATTATGTTATCAACGGTATTCCCGATTCTACATCTAATAAAATTTTGTTATATGGTGCTAAATCAATTCCAGAATTCAAAGAAAAATTAACAGTTTATCAGAAATTTCTTTCAACGTCCAAATTAAGTAAACCTTGTAATGATATTAAATTCACATATGATAATCGTCAACGAAATTATACCTAAACTCCCTAATAATTCTCCAAAACCCCCCGTTTGCTACAATTGCGGTTCCAAGGGCCACAAAAGTTCCAGTTGCAAGCATACGACACCAAAATGTTTTACGTGCAATTCTTTTGGACATTTATCCTCAACTTGCTCGCAGCGTGTTGGACAGACAATCCCCCAAAACTCTTTGGAAACTACTCTACCTAATGACGCCTTAGATGTTCCTACACCAACCAATTATATGTCTTATCCAATAAAGATAAACGATGGTGATTTGCATGAGTTTCACGAATCAGGTAGCGAAGCTACAATGATTACTGACCAAACCCACCAACTCAAAAATTTGCAGAGTCAGTTGAAAGATTTTCAGCGAGAAGAAGAATCTCGGTTAGTTAAAGATGAATTGAATGCTCAAACGAAAAAAGCTGAAAAGAAACAAAAAGCTTTGGAATCTGAATTGATTCAGTTACAAGAAGATTTAGCAATGTCTGAAAAGCAGAAAAGAAACTTAAATGAGGAGTTAGAAGATTTGAGGGATAAACTTCTTGATTATATGGATTCAACAGCTACACAACAAGATTTGCGAACTAAAATGGAGGAAGAACTCAATATTTTAAAGAGAAACTTGGAAGACGAAACTGCTGCACATCAAAACCAGATTCGTAATTTGAAGCAGAAACATACAGTAGCCACTGAAAAATTAAATGAACAGTTAGATTCAGTTCAAAAAGCTAAATTTGCTTTAGAGGAGACTAAGCTCAATCTTTAAAGTGAACGTGAAAGTTTACAAGAGCAAGTATTTGAAGAAGTAGAAGCAAGGAAAAACTTAGATAAAAAGTTAGCTATTGCCAAAATCCAGATTGCAGAATATAAAAAGAAAGCTGAAGATGAAGCAGATGCTTCCGCTTTGTTAAAAAAACAAAAGAAGACGATGCTGCCAGATATTGGTATACTGCACCACAAATTAGATTATATGCAAATAGTTCACGAAAAATTGGATAAATCGAAGAAAAAATTACAATCAAAGTTTGAAGATCTTAACATCGAATTAGACAACCAAATTGAAGAACTTGAAGACGAATTACAGTTAACTGACGATTCCAAATTACGTTTAGAAGTGAATATGCAAGAACTAAAGACTCAATTAGAAAAATATTTGCCAGCTCGAGATGAACAAAATAAAGAAAAACGACTAGCTTTGATAAAGCAGGTTTCTGAACTAGAAGACGAGATTATCAAAAGTTGGCCAAACACCTAGTGACTATACCTCCAGCTCCTTTACGATGACGACTTGGACTTGAACAATGGACATTCTATCATGATCCTGAACAATTGTTAATGACTTTCTTTTTTTTCTTTTTTCTTTGTTTTGTATAATGTTTCAATGACGGCATTATACAAAACAACATAACTCATAGTCCAGACTATGGCACCTATGACGAACAATTGCTATACAACGACGATAATGTAACTTTAAGACGACCATGCCATGTTTTTCTTTTGTTTTCTCTCCTTTCTTGTTTTTCCTAGGATTGGTTCCTTTGGTTTTCTTGGGTGACAGGAGGACCTGTCGTGCCAGGATGCCCGAGTGTGATATAGAAAGAAAGCTGTGGCAACGGCGAGTGACGAATCAGAAGCGTTCCCGCCTGACAGGGAGCTTCGGCGTTCTACGCGGAACACATGACGACGGAGAGAAAGACGCCGCGAAAGAAAGAGGTTATAAAAATATAACGTGGTAGCAGACAGCTACCGTAAAGACGTAAAATGGTGTATAATTTATGTTAATTGCAATTGTTTTTATGTCCTGTGACTCGTCGATAATAAATCAATATTAATGTAAACAGACGTGTTCGATATTCAACGAAGAACACCAATTCACATATATATATATATATATATATATATATATTTTCCAATTCGGAAGCACTTGTCGTCAAACATTCGCCTATACTACGCCGCAATTTTACTGTCCATTTTATTGTGGGGGCACCATATAGGCGGACAGCATTACTACCTATGAAGGGACGACACGAACGGAGGCATTTTTCGTGGCGCGGCACCAGGATTCGATCCGACACCCTCAGCACCGAAAACCAGTGTGCTGTACCACTGGGCCGCCACAAGCCCATATATATATATATATATATATATATATATATATATATATATATATATATATATATATATATATATATATATATATATATATATATATATATATATATTATATATATATATATATATATATATATATATATATATATATATATATATATATATATATATATATATATATATATATATGACACGGAAACACAACTTTAAAAAGGCACGTGTGCTGCGACGTATGAAAATCACGACGATGTTATCGGCAAGCAGAGATATACGAGTACAGTATGTCCCATCAAGACCGCATAAACTCATTACAGTAAGATTCCTCGCTTGGAGTACATAAAAAAGGACCGAAAAACTATACCTCTGTAACCCATAGTTTTCGAGAAAAATTGTGACAGAACAGTATGACGTCATATCCGGTGCAAGGAGAAAAAGCTTTATTGGAAACATGAATATTGACGCATGCAGTATTTCTCAGTGTGTCGTCCAACAAGCGGATAACATTGCCATCGTGATAGGTAGTGACGGACATACTCCCAAGCAGTTCGTAAAGTATTATGATTACAATGACCGAAGATAAAGTACATGTCGCAATATTCATGACATTATCACCATGCGAAGATCACTGGTAGCTACTAGATGCAGCTTTTTGTACGCAAACGGCGGTGGTACGTTATTCCACGGCACTCGCATGCAAGCCTCGTTATGCGCGGTGGATATTTTTGTACATGTTCCTCTGTAAACATATGCGCCTTCCAATGTTCACGTTTCCAATAAAGCTGTTTTTCTGTGCATCGGATATAACGTCATACTTTTCTTCCGCATTGTTCTCAAAAACTATGGGTCGTAGAGATATAAACCTTTGGTCCTTTTTTATGTACTACAAGTGGGGAATCTTGCTGTGCAGAGTTTATGCAGTCTTCATGGGACACCCTGTATAGTACAGTTAAGTACGAGTATCAGCTATCCCGTAGTAGTTGTACAGTCAGTGTAAAACAAGCAGTTTTGGAATTAATGAGCATGATGTAAGATGTGAGTGACTTGCAGAATTGTGTAATAATTGGCGTGAAACTTGCGGATGCACCTGTGACTAAAACGGCAGAAACAGTAAGTGTATCACGTGGCATAGAATCAAAAATTATGAAACGGTACAGAAAAGACCAAGATGTTGCCTCTAGACACAGAAATAATGGACGTCACATAAAGATATCAGCGAGGGAAACGCGGTACTTAATGCGCATTTTACTCCAAAAATTTAAGACTCCTGTACGACAAATAACAGCAGACGGAATGCGAGTGAAAATGATCCTGTTATAGTAGTAACGGTTCGTCGTGATCTGCAGAAAGCTGGTATTTATGGCTGTGCCGCAATCCAGAAGCCATTCATTACTGACACCAATGCAGGACAACATGTCGTGTTGTGACATGAATATGAAAACTGGAGTTCAAGTGATTGGCAACGTGCTATATGGTTGAGTGAATCGAGCCCCCAATTTATCTTCTACCATTGGTAGAGAATACGTTTGGCGAACACTTTCCAAAGAATATCGCTCCGACTGCTTGGAGCTGACTGTCAAGCACTGCCGGGGCTGTATGATGCTGTGAGGTACGATCTCTTGGCAATCACTAGGACCCTTTTTAGTTCTTCGGCGTCCTGTGACATAGAAAGATTGGAGAAAAACCATTCTGAAGGTAAACATGCATCCTGTGGTGCAGGCTTTGCCGCCTAATAACCATCCGTTTTTCCATAATTATTACGCACCCGTGCATCATGCTATACGTATCAACAGAAGGTGAAAGAAGCAAGAGGAGGAAGTGCTGTGTCTATCGGGGCCACCTCAGTCGTCTGACCGTAATGTTATTGAACATTTGTAGGAACATTTAGAGAGAACGGTTCGATCACGTCCTCCCCCTCCAACTTCACTGGAACAGTTAGAACATACGTTGAAGGATGAATGGTACCACCAAATTCCATTATTGTGTGTACAGAACTTATATCACTCTATATCACGTCGAATTCTTGCTGTATTGCAAACAGATAGAGAGGGGAGAGATTCTAATCAATATCAAAATTCTAATTAGAAGAGGGGCATGACAAGGGATGTGAATGTATAGTAAAAGTCCAAAATTATGCGTAAATAAAAATATGCATAAATAAAAATATAAAATATGATTCTTTTTCTGGGATAACGGCCACTTCCAAATGTTGGTGAAAGTTTTACAGGCTATGCGTGTGTGTGTGTTTATGTCTGTTGTGTGTGTGGGGGGGGGGAGGAGATGCCAAAATCGAAATAAGCCAAACCAAACTTTCAAAAAGATCCCATTTATCTTGCCTTTTTTTTTCTTCTTCTTCGTATAAACGAGAGTAATACGATAAGCTACTTTTTATAACCTTTTCAACGTATGAGAGGACAGAGGTATTTTGCTACGTAAGTTAGAAGCCTTACAACAACCAGCACATGCCTTGCTTACCTTATCGGATTAAGTTTTACCTTCACATTGTATGATTCACCTTTATACATCTAATTGGTGACTAAAGCCTGCATTCTCGAGCATATCCACCGCTCGTTTCACTTATGAACCATGTACAAACACTGGTAAATAACAAAACTTGAACGAATATGAAATTTCAATGAGAAGAAACTAAGGTAAGTGATTGTAAATAATCTTTTCAAAGCGATCTAAACAATTCAATGTCTCAGGATTTCCGAAGATTTTACTTTGAGATTGATTAATTTGATCGCGATAAATATTATCACTTTAAGCTGAATGATTATAGTGTAGAATTTGTCCTACATTTATTTGCAAAAGTCACACCTGGATAAGTAATTTAAAGTCTTTATCGTTTATGTTTTAAGACCGTAAAACTTACAATGAATTAATGAAAAAATTATTGAAATTAACTTCTTTCGAAGAATATGTGACATTTGCAAGCAAGTGATTAAAAAATTTATATATAATGGATATATTTTGTAAATGGTTTGATTAGAAATAATTTAGTTTTTTTAAATTGAAAATGATATAATTTCTTTTAATGTTTTATATTTCACAATTTTCTGATCATTCTTATCATTGTATGATTTTGTTTATTCTGTTGCGTGTCACAATTTTATCGTATAGATGTGGGGCTGTATTTACTTCAGTACCTGAGTAATAATAGGAGACCCTCTTGAAAGCAATGTAGATGCACCCTGACAAAGCAATATAGAAGTACATTAACTGTATGGTTAACTGTGTTATCGATTGTATCATAGGAGGCAGAGAGTGGCTTCTATGATGTAAACTAACTTTCTGTATTGTCTTGCTGTAAATTCGAAAAGAGTTTAACAATTGAAATTGAGAATAAATTATTTGAAGGGATTTAGAGCTCAGAAAAATTAGAGTAATTTTCAAAATGTTTACTTAAATATCATTCAAATTACAGTATGATATTATACAGTAAGCTATGAATTTCTTTGGAACCATTGCAAATGTACAGTAGGCGACCATTGCACAAATATATCAGTTTTATATTCTGCTGCATTATAAGGTTTCATTTGAACTGCATGGAGTAGGCGCCTTCAATGACATTAGTCAACATTCAGCATTATTTCCCAGTTGATTCAAAATGAGGTAACTAAAGCAAATATTGAAATGAAGGATTCATAAACAGAAGTTTTGAGGGTTTACTCATACTAGAATCAACATATGAAAGTGTGTGCGTGTGTCATTTAGGTAAATAAGTTACAAATTCCTTAAATTATGGAATTTTGTAATAAAAAGAGTGATCTCAGTGGAACTAATGTAGACTCTAAATGAGAAAATAGAAAAAACTACCCTTACAAATACCATAACTTATGTTTAGCAGCATAATAACGTTGTTTTATTTGAACAACTCGCAGAGGCTGCCTCCAAAGACGTCAACAATCTTTAAATATTATTTTCAATGATTTCGAAATGCGTTAATCATTAACATTAATAGTAGCATTTGTTAATTAATTTTTTTTCAATGCGTAGGTCTTGTCCATTTAAACATTCGCCTGTTATCACCATGGTTTTGCTGGCCTCTTTATTATGGGAGCACTATATAGGTGGACCAGCATCGCCCCCTATGCACCGGTCCCATAATTTTGAACCGAGTCAAGTGACGAGACCTTGAAACACTTGACCTTGCACCTCCAGAGATATTTTGGGAACTTGGAGGACATTGCAGTTACGACAGATTTTTCCTGTGCACCAGCCACCATTAGTGTACACGTCAGTGTATTTGTCAGAGACGGGCATTGAACCCGCAACTTGCAGGTTACTGGCTCGATGCCTTTGCCAACTGGGCCACCTGCGCCCCTACATTTGTTAATTCGTTATTGTGACTTTGAAACTGACGATAATCCAAGATTTTTTTTAGAGCTTGCAAAATTAAAGCAGGTTGTAAATCTTTACATCTTTATACTCTATTAGAAAACATAGTGTCAACTTATATTCATATATATATTAATGAAATCGTTCTAATCAGAGTATTTATTTCAACAATATTAGAAAAAATTTAGGAAATAGCCTTGTTTTTGTAAGCTATTTTTAAAACTTGAAACCTGCTAAAATCATCAAAAATTATTTGTGAAAACAGAGCAAACATTATTTAGATTTAGATTTCACGATTTTGATTTATGTATTAAAATAGTTCTTGCACTAAATGTAAAAATCTTAAGAGTGCTGTGGAAAAAATCAGAAAATTAAATTTAATAACGTTTTATTTAAATGTAATCATTTCAACAGAGTGCTATTCAGATTTGCTTTAATTTACTGAAATCAGTTCCAACAGGCAGTTTGAAAGCTATTCTCTTCACTTGTATTGATTTACAAAGACACGCGCATACTCAGTGAAAAAAAAAAAACGTTTAAGTGAAGCTTAAGAGTTTGATAAAATTATAACAATTTGTAAATTGTATTTATATTAATCTTCTAACACAGTGGTCCCCAACCCCCGGGCCGCGGACCGGAACCGGTCCGTGGATCAAATGGTACCGGGCCGCCTAAGGAACATTAAATAATTTCCATTTTATTTACTGTAGTGTATTTCTCTCGGGTTAGTGCGACTTTGTCGGATTTCTGCTAATTTATACCTTTGTAACAGAAGAAATCTTGTAACTATTTTAAATTAGTTTATTGTTTATTAAACATTTCAAGATTATGAATTAAAATTGCTGTCATAGCCCCCCTCAGCGGGCCGCGGTAAAATTATCAAATGTTGACCGGTCCACGGCGATTAAAAGGTTGGGGAGCACTGTTCTAACAGCCCCCCCCCCAATTATTTTGCACCTCTTTTTCTCTGAATGGACTTAAGGTGGTGAGTTTCAGAAGTGTTCTTACACAAAATATTTAAAAAAAAATTAGAACTGTATTCTGATTAAAGTGGTACTACTGCATGTACTCGTAGATGTAGCTGAATTACGTAACAAAACTTTCTATTTCTGAAAAAATTTAAAGTTAAAATGTGTGGTTACCTTCAAAACTGTGGTTATCTGCAAAAGTTTTTTGCAATTTACGAAAATTCGTTTATAGCAGATAAGGATAGTTTTGAAACTCACCGCTTAGCTTAAAAAATCGTTACTACCCTATTACTCCTGTCGTACTCATTCATGTATTATTCTTCATAAATAAAATAGGATCTATTGACACCCATTTTAAGTACGAATCCGATTTTTAATTTAATTCGAGGTAGGAATCAAACCCATCCTCATCGGCATTCCATGTAGACATTCTTTCCACTGAAGAACCGAGTTAAATTGTAGATCATCTTTCCATATGTGTTAAGCTAAATATGTTGAATTCAGTTGCTGTCACTACAGCGTTTCCCTGTTCGATATTTTTTAAACTTGAGAAGCAAAGGCATAGCTTTAAAGTTGGGATACCAAAAACACATTAAAGGGAAAGACCCGGAGGTTTAGGCTCGTACTTCTGGGTTGTCATAAAATGTAACAAACGACTCAATTTTTGAACAGTTTAAAATAAAAAGAAACTTGCTAGGAAGATCACAGCATAGCTTTATTGTGCAATGTTCACTACATCTGTCCGGAAAGTAGAGGGTTCCGGTGTCGATTCTCAATAGAAACATTTATATTTTAAGCGAAAAAAAAAAATGTGAGGAGAAAACGGCTGAGTTCTCGTTATAAATTCATGCACTTTTCAGATGTTGATTTAATTTTTTTTTGTTTATTTTGGGGCGAGCGGCATTGTTTAAATTCATTCAGTGCATTTATAATTTGAAAATGTATTGTTCGTATAGCTATTGTTCAGTCGAATAAGCTAAAATATTATTTTTGCGATATTATAAGTTATCATAGTAAGTTTCTGTCAAAACTGACACAATCAATGCATTCATGCATTGCGGACACTATTATAAAGAAAGGTATATTTATTCCAAAGCTAAAAGCAATATACTTTTTAGAACAGTACACACAATATACCCTTTTTCGCGTAATCAAAGATTTGTACCCCGGATGTTCCCCAAAACGGTGGCGATTGCTTTTCCTGCTTATAAAATCATTTCCGCTTCCGCTGGTGTGGGTTTGACATGTATGTCTTTGAAGCATGATAAATGTGAGAGCGCCAACAATTTCAGTGGAGTGAAGCCATCTGTCGGATTTTGCAGGGACTTATCAAACAACTCTTGCACCCTCTTAATATGCCTATTCAAATAAACATCGCGCTGCAAAACAATGTCAACAATATCTACTTAAATAAGTCATAGGTCTAGAAAATAACCTAAATACTGAACATAACTTTTTTTTAGAATAAGATTAACCTCATTCCAAGGAATCTTCCTTTGTTCTTAGTATATCCAAAGATCTTATGCATTTGCAGGAAAAGTCTTTCCTTTCTTGAGTTTAATTAAATATTTGCATCTAGTTTCTAAAATTCTAGAGTGCGCATGATGAATTATTGTCACTATTAGTTGATTGTTTATCTTACAGATAACAAGATAAGATAATTACCTTTCTTCTCGGGGGGGGGGGATTCGTCTTCATATAGGAGTGTTTTAATTTTTTGTTAAAGCATTTGTATATATTTTAGGACTCCCACTTTTCTCTTGTTTACCGATAAATCATGTCATTGCATTAACAATAGAGGATTCTTTGCCATCTCCTCATAGGGAGCAACGGAGATTTACTTGTACTGTGCTCCAATAATAAGGCAGCCAACAAAAATCGCAGGGGCATGGGTATTTGGAATAAGGGACTGCTGCATTGGAAAATGAAAAAAGATATATGAAAAGATAAGTGGCTTAGATCTTAATCACTGTGTATTGAACTAAATTGAACTAAAACTCCTGGCTCAACAGTCCGCTGTGGACCAAGTCCGGTGGTGCCCATCATCGCTCTCTTGACCGTGGACTTGGGGTGCCATACAGCATATGTCTCAGTCAGGTGGTCAACCTGACTGAGACATATGCTGTCTCAGTCAGGCAACAACAGAGATCAGTCAAACTCATCAGTCAAACTCAGAGATCAGACTCAGTCAAACAACAAGCAGAGATTTCATTAATATAAATTTAAATAGAATGGCTGATTGTTGACACACATTATAGAAGATTAAAACTTAATGTATGTTTCATTAATGTGATTTTAAATTTAAATTAATTTTATTTATTTTTGTAGAAAACCAAAAACAAAATGGCAAAAACTGAGGAGAAAGATGACAAACTGTGGTCATCTGTGACTATGTACAGTCAACATCCGTCTCTACGGAAGCTGGAACCCCTGGAGAAGCAATTTCTTCTCTCAGTTGAACGCGGCGATGTTGAGAGAGTAACGAGGTATATAACGTTCCGCAATTTCCTTGTGCATCCAAGTGATGAACAAAAAAATATTTGACTACTACTAGACGGCTTATTGGTTTACTATGAAGTTCATTTATTATGTTCTTTCTTATAGAAGATAAGATAATATGGATAATTTGCCCTCTAATATATGAATAATTTAAATGAAGCGGATCAGAATATTTTATAAACATTTTCATGCGATGTTTAATTTTTTAATTGTCGTTTTAAAATGATGTTTTAGTTATAAACAGACTTTTTGTATTGATATAATAAACACAACAGTGTTAATACTGGAATATAAAAGTGAACTTTCATTGTTCATTGAAATAGTTTATGGCGAAGTGATTACAAATGCATAAAAACTTGAAATCCTTATTTAAATGAAAATGAAAATAGAAATTATTAAATTCAAAATGTGGGATATTACAGGCCATTAGTATCTTCTTATTATGATTAAACTTCGTGTTATATTTAATAGCATATAAAGGGAGGGAATTCACTTCAGTACAATACTTGGTAAAAAGGACGTTTACCAAGTTTATGCAAGGAGGAAAGCTATACGAAAAGTACTTCAGAATTAGAATGAGCATAGGGTCTCGTTTTAGTCTAGTTTGTAATTCTAACGCATCATTTTTACTTTGAAAATTATCTTCGGTTCTCATTTACAGTTGCGCATTTACGTAAAACTATGTATTTGCAGAAAACTTTTTTTTTGAAAATTTGAATAATTAAGATAAATAGGAAACGAGCTTTGCGAAGTTAAGCACATAAGAACATAAGATAATGCCGGTACAAAATGTGTGTGTGTGAAATGTAAATAATATTGAGTTGCTGTGACCTAAAATATATTTTTAGATTATTGCAAATGGGGGCCAAAAATCTATCAGTAAAATTGGATGCCAACTGCAAAGACCCCGTGGGGCGTTCAGCGACTCTAATGGCAATTGATAATGAAAACCTGGAAATGCTGGAACTGTTATTAGACAATGGTGTTGAAAGCCGGGATGCCTTGCTGCATGCTATCAATGCCGAGTACGTAGAGGCCGTAGATTTGCTTCTTGAACACGAAGAACTTGTTTACAAGGAAGGAGAGCCACATGTAAGTTTATGAGATTTTACACTTTATTGGGGGGCTTGGGGTGCCTTGAGTGGATGACAGATCTGTACTGTTTGTCCGGCATCCTCGAGCCCCACAGCAATGAAAAATGTCACCGAACTTGGGAAATTAACCCTCTACTGCGTATTCAGGTTTTGCTGCGTAGTGACTGGTCTTCAGGTGATTCATGGTTGATAAGCCCTAGAGGCTTGGGGAACCGGTGGAGTATTCTGACTTTACACTTTATTGTAAACAAAGAATTTTACCATCACGTGGATAAAAAGAGATACAATAACATAGAAATCAGTCGTCACACAATTATTTTCCCCCATTAACACCCATAAATTTTAAGAATGTATTTAAGTATTTTTACACCAATTTTCGTGATCACACCTGATTTACAAAATATATTTTAACTTATCCTTTACAGTCTACTTTAGAGTGTAGTGTCAGATCTGAAAAGCAAGTTTATATCTTTCGTCCTCAACCAATAATAATATTTTTAATTCAAAGAATTAGTACTAGAGCAGGCCTTTATAAAGATCCTGACATTATTAAGTTTATTAAATCTGCTGTGTAGTAACCCTATTAGATTCTCTCACCTCAATGTTAACCTATAGAGAAAATTTGTCTATTATTTACAGCTGCATAAATGCTGATAATCAAATAAAAAAGGTATTTTCGGATAGTCTGAACTTTTCTGCACCACGCAACAGGATTCATTTTAGAAATTTCGTCCGGCAAAGGAATTTGCGAGCGTTTAAAACACACTGTACCAGAATATTTCCCCAAATAATTTAAATTTAAAAATATTATTTGCATATTGTTTAAAAAACGAAAAATGCCTCAAAGTGTAAAATTTCTTTCTCTATTACGGAGTACAATTTTTTATTAAAATATCTTTAAATCCAAGTCGGCAATCCTTGGACATCCCTTTTCTCCATTCCTTTTCACCATAGGTTAACATTGAGGTGAGCGAATCCAATAGGGTTTGTACATAGTAGCCTTAAAATACAGATAATGAAATAGAGAGGTCATCTGATGCAATTGCCCGGAGAATAAATCTAAAGAAAAAATATGGTCAAGCCAATAGACAATCGATCCAGAGGTAGACCAAAACAAAGACGGTCTTATTCTATTGATTAGAACTTTCACATTTTAAAGTGCAGGAATTGAAAAACTATTGCTGGGAACAGGGCTAAATGTAGAAACTCCTCTAGAAGGCTAAGGATCACACCGGGCTCCTCTAAGGACTCCTCTAATGACCACGCCGGGCTGTCGGGCCAGTGATTATGATGATGAGTCCTAGAACAGTTCTAAAAAAAGCACCCGTTATTCTACATAAAATATATCTGCATTTCTATAATCCCTCCTAAGGCAACTTGCTCAAAGTATATATTTAAATTGTTAAAAGAACAGTGATGTAATTTTTTTTGTTATTTACCTGTAATTGGAGATTAAAATTGAATCCTCACTTTTTCATTCTTTAGAGCTGGGAGAAAGTGGATCGAGATATATCCACATTCACACCTGAAATCACTCCACTCATCCTTGCTGCGCATAAAGACAATTATGAGATTCTGAAAATTTTACTGGATCGTGGCGCAACTTTACCAATGCCTCATGACGTGCGTTGTCGATGCAGAGACTGCGTCGAAGCAGTGGAAGAAGACTGTCTGTGTCACTCCAGATCAAGAATTAATGCCTACAGAGCACTGTCTTCTCCCTCCTTGATTTGCTTATCTTCCATCGATCCTATACTAACTGCTTTTGAACTATCTTGGGAACTGCGAAGACTGAGTATGGCAGAAAAAGAATTTAAAAATGACTACGTAGTAAGTAAAATCTTTTAGTGGATTTTAAAAAAATCGATTCTATGAAGTAAACTCTATGGTCAAAATATTTCTGTGGGTTCTTCTACTTATGCTAACAAAAAGATCATCTTCGCAGTTCTATCTTGGGAACCGTGAAGACTGAGTATGGCAGAAAAAGAATTTAAAAATGACTACGTAGTAAGTAAAATCTTTTAGTGGATTTAAAAAAAATCGATTCTATGAAGTGAACTCTATGGTCAAAATATTTCTGTGGGTTCTTCTACTTATGCCAACAAAAAGATCATCTTCGCAGTTCTATCTTGGGAACTGCGAAGACTGAGCATGGCAGAAAAAGAATTTAAAAATGACTACGTAGTAAGTAAAATCTTTTAGTGGATTTAAAAAAAATCGATTCTATAAAGTAAACTCTATGGTCAAAATATTTCTGTGGCTTCTCCTACTTATGCTAACAAAAAGATCCTCATATGCCCTCCAAACACAACATAGTTTTGAAAGCTTAAAAAGAAACTTTATTAAATGTGCTTTAAAAAATGTGCCCCACCTAATCTAGTGATATATGTGAAACTGCGTGAGCTTATGACTTGTAAAACTGCGGAATTTATTGCATGGAATTTCGTTAGAGGTAGCAGAGCATTTTGTGCAAATAATGTTCTTGAACTTAGAGATTTCGAATGTAGGTTATTCATCGGATGACATATCAGTAACATTTCCATCAATAATCTATAAGTAATCCTACATAATATTGCTTTCAAACAAGACATATCTAGCCGACATACGTGAGGACATTAAAACATGAAAAAATTACGGCTCCACTACTGAAAATAATAATAATAAATAAATAAATTCAAATAACCGTTGGGACGAGCAAATTCAATAAGCGTGACGAAAGAACCCTAGTATGGATCTTCGAAAAATCTCCATTGCCCATTGAGGAAGTTATAGTTAAACGTTTGAGGTCCTGAATAGGAGTCATTTGTCTGAATAAAATGAGTGCGTAGTTAACAATAATATTTTTTTTTTATACTCATATAATTAAATGACGAATGATTCCGGAATATTAACAAAAAAGTTTTGATGAAAGCAACTATTAGAAATGTCCCCGGAGCATCTAGTGGTTTCCGCGTCGGGATTCGGTGCTGAGATTGTTTGGTTCGTGTCCCGACAAACGCCACTGACTTCTCTCATGCCTACGCCGGGTATGGGCATGTTAAATCTGTAGGTCAGAAAGACACGTGAGGTTGTAGGGTGGAGTGAGAGTACGAGCCCCCAGATGTCGCCCCTGAGGGTACTCGGTCTAAATTGAGGTGGCCCCAAGGGGTAATGTTGGTTCAATTATACTAGTGATTCTCATTTTTATGTCTACCCCCTCCCCGGAGGATTTTCAGACCCTATCCCCCCCCCCCCCCCGAGGCCTAAAAAACGCAAGAAATGCTAGTAAAATATATTCTACATATATTTTTTGCTACCCAACCACACACCCTCCCCTTAAATATTGCTCTCGCCTCCCCAGGTGGGCACTCCCTCTAGGTTGAGAACCACTAGCCTACACGTTGCTCCCATGACAGGCAACAAACTATTCCGCTGTGTGGAATGGGCGAAAGTAGGAGGTGAAAAGTGCATTGGTAAGAAAAAAAATCTATTACAAAAATAAATTAATAGGGGGAAAGAAGAAAAGAAAAAAATAAATAAAAGCGTATTCCTAAATAGCTTGATTTTTAAAATAAATTATTGTTGGTTCTACTGATACACTAAATAATACTACTAAACTTTTCTTATCTGAAGCGCTTAGTTAAATTGTCAGAATCTTTCTCCATTTGACTATTTTACCGTAGCATTGTTTAGTGCTTCATAGGAAAAATATCTGTACGTAAATTTTAATTAATATCGGCTTTTCACGTAACATTTCTTATTGTGATGAACAGTTTTCAGGAACTTTTGTTTCCGTCTAGTGTTCAATGTATACATAAGGCTGATAAACAAAACACCGACAAAGCAACGAGCGAAAAGAAAAAGACCTAATATTACTTGAAGAGGATCAAAAATATCATATTTAAAAACCATCATTTTTAAATTCCTTTGACAGAGATGTAAATCAAGAATTTGGGGGCTTTCAATGTGTAGTTATATTTGAAGCGAAATTCTTGCTTTTCTATGTCTTTCAGTCATTTTCCGTTTTAGAAACTCCGATCCCGATGTCAAGATTTTGCCACAGCCTTGTTGGACCATGCCCGAAGTTCCCGAGAGCTGGAGATGGTTCTAAATTATGATCCAACCCGACCACCATACCAGCATGGAGATCACATGCCTCTCGCCAGATTGGAAATGGCTATTAAATATAAACAAAAGAAAGTCAGTATAGGTCTTATACGTAACAATAAATAATAGCCATCTAATTCAAATAGTATAATAAGGGGAGTTTTTAATTTATTTTGTTTATTTATTTATTTTTAATTAATTAATTTATTTGTTTTTGCATTAAAAAAATTCCTGATACTTTGTATAATTGACAAGCCATTTAGCAGCCAATATGGGGGGTCAATAGCAGGGTGTTTCCTTTCTTTTTTTACTCCCTTGAAAATGGTACTAAGAAAAGGCTTGTCATTTTTATGTCATTTGAAGCATTTGAAAGTTTAGTCATATCAGTTTTGCTACCGTTGGGAAGAGAGATGCTCCCCAAACGTCTGGGCTTTACTGTGTTACATTTCTTTCTACATGGTAAATAGCAATAAAAGTAAGCAATCGATTTATTTTAAGATATTATATATATATATATATATATGTGTGTGTGTGTGTGTGTGTGAATTGATGTTCTTCGTTGAATATCGAACGTTTTCAAAACATCGATGTTTTGATAAAAACATCGATTTATTGAAGCCGATATTTTTTAACATTGATGTTTTGTGCTCGATGTTTTACGTTGTCTCGATGTTTATTTTAAAATGAAAATGTACCATAATAAAAAAAAAAATTACCACGTAGCATAATTTTCCCACTCTGTAAATGTAAGTCTGAATTTTGAAAAGGACGAATGCTAAAAGGGGAACGATTAGAGATAAATGGCAATGACCAACCAATGAATAATATTTATATGCCCCAATAGCCCCAATAATTGTTATTTACAGTAAAGAAAAAATAAGCTTGTTCAGTTTCCCCCCCATACGTTGGTTTTGCATCAGTACTTCAAATTGGTGTAAATATATGTAATTTTCTTTTGTATTATTTAATTTGAAACTAAAAGCTTTATTAATAAATTGCAATAATTTCTTCCTCAATTTTCTGGTAAAAGTAATAAAATGTGTAATGGAAATTCAGCGATACGCGCTGACTAGCAACCAAGTTTTTGTCATTTGTGTCAGCCCAACCTGATAGTAAAATTACCCCCTCCCCTCCATGACTAACCGAAGTAACATTAATCTTAGAGGTTACTAAACCAGTTTTAAAAAATGAAAGTTCATAAACATCGATGTTTAAAAACATCGATGGTTTTGATGCGATGTTTTATTAGCATCGATGTTTTAATATTGAATATCGATGTTTCGAAACATCGATGTTTTATTGTCGATGTCGCATTCCTAGTCTGCTACCACGTTATATTTTTATAACCTCTTTCTTTCGCGGCGTCTTTCTCTTTTTCGTCCTGTGTTCCGCGTAGAACACCGAAGCTCTCTGTCAGGCGGGAACGCTTCTGATTCGTCACTCGCCGTTGCCACAGTTTTCTTTCTATTTCTTCCTATATCACACTCGGGCATCCTGGCACGACAGGTCCTCCTGTCGCCCAAGAAAACCAAAGGAACCAAACCTAAAAAAAAGACAAGAAAGGAGAGAAAACAAACAAAACAAAACATGGCATGGTAGTCTTAAAGCTACATTATCGTTGTTGTATAGCAATTGTTCGTCATAGGTGCCATAGTCTTTGCCGTCACTGAAACATTATACAAAACAAATAAAAAAGAAAAAAAAGAAAGTCATTAACAATAGTTCAGGATCATGATAGAATGTCCATTGTTCAAGTCCAAGTCGTCATCGTAAAGGAGCTGGAGGTATAGTCACTAGGTGTTTGGCCAACTTTTGAGTTGATCAGCGGCTGTACATGTCAAGTTGGGACCATCGTGCAGACTAACTTTTCGGATGTCATATCGCTCATGTGGTCGAACCTTTATGATTTCGTAAGGACCAAATTGGTTACGTTGAATTGCTTCATGATAGGTAGTTGCTTGTTTTCGACGTTTGTTATACTGCTTCTTGTTTAACTCTTGTAATTTCAAAATGTTGTTTTTAGCGTCATTGCGAAGATGATTTGGGGATTGATGTCACGTTGAAAAACTCGTTTTCTAGGTCAGAAACCTGCTTTATCAAAGCTAGTCGTTTTTCTTCATTTTGTTCATCTCGAGCTGGCAAGTTTTTTTCTAAATTTTGTCTTTAGTTCTTGTATATTCACTTCTAAACGTAATTTGGAATCGTCAGTTAACTGTAATTCGTCTTCAAGGTCTTCAATTTGGTTGTCTAATTCGATGTTAAGATCTTCAAACTTTGATTGTAATTTTTTTTTCTACGATTTATCCAGTTTTTCGTGAACTATTTGCATTTATCTAATTTGTGGTGCCGTACACCAATATGTGGCAGCATCGTCTTCTTTTGTTCTTTAAACAACGCGGAAGCATCTGCTTCATCTTCAGCTTTCTTTTTATATTCTGCAATCTGGATTTTGGCAATAGCTAACTTTTTATCTAAGTTTTTCCTTGATTCTACTTCTTCAAATACTTGCTCTTGTAAACTTTCACGTTCACGTTCAAGATTGTGCTCATTCTCCTCTAGAGCAACTTTAGCTTTTTGCACTGAATCTAACTGTTCATTTAATTTTTCAGTGGCTATTGTATGTTTCTGCTTCAAATTACGAATCTGGTTTTCGTGTGCAGCAGTTTCATCTTCCAAGTTTCTTTTTAAAATATTGAGTTCTTTCCCCATTTTAGTTCGCAAAGCTTGTTGTGTAGTTGTTGAATCCATATAATCAAGAAGTTTATCCCTCAAATCTTCTAACTCCTCATTTAAGTTTCTTTTCTACTTTTCAGACATTGCTAAATCTTCTTGTAACTGAATCAATTCAGATTCCAAAGCTTTTTGTTTCTTTTCAGCTTTTTTTCGCTTGAGCATTCAGTTCATCTTTAACTAACCGAGATTCTTCCACTTCTCGCTGAAAATCTTTCAACTGACTCTGCAAATTTTTGAGTTTGTGGGTTTGGTCAGTAATCATTGTAGCCTCGCTACCTGAATCGCGAAGTTCATGAATATCAACATTGTTTATCTCTATTCGATAACACATATAATTGGATGGTGTAGGAACCTGTAAGGCGTCATTAGGTGGAGTAGTTTTCAAAGAATTTTCTGGGATTGTCAACGCGCTGTGAGCAAGTTGAGGATAAATGTCCAAAAGAATTGCACGTAAAACATTTTGGAGTCGTATGCTGGCAACTGGAACTTTTGTGGCCCTTGGAACCGTAATTGTAGCAAACGGGAGGTTTTGGAGAATTATTAGGAAGTTTTCTGTCGAAGGTGTAAATTCGTTGACGATTATCATATGTGAATTTAATATCATTAGGAGGTTTGCTTAATTTGGACGTTGAAAGAAATTTCTGATAAACTGTTAATTTTTCTTTGAATTCTGGAACATATTTAGCACCATATAACAAAATTTTATTAGATGTAGAACCGATAATACCATTGATAACATAATCAAAAATTGAAGAAATGTCAATTTGACCTCTTGAACCGATTTCTCGCATAGCTATGAAGTAGTCGTATAAGGATTCATTGGGTTTTAACCGTCTTTGCAGCAACATCGTATGAAGATCGGCGCTATTTAATTTGGAGGAAAATTCTTCTAGTAAGTTTTCTTTCAGCGAATTCCAAGTGGTTATGCCATGAAGAGAATTAATAAATGTTTTTGCGGAACCAACTAAACATTTTTTTGAAAAGACAATTTTGTGGACGTTATTTGTGATGCCATTAAGATCAAATAGTTCTTCTAAATCCTGTATGAAAATTTCAACGCTGTAAGAATCGGACGAACCGTTAAAATTCTTAATGCACTCTGCAAGGTCACGTAACGATAAATGTATTCCACTGTTAGAAGCTGGAAAACACTGCGAATCAACATCAGACAAAATAGGATTTATCTGTCTCTGCCCGAAAGATTGTTTATGTTAGAATGTGAAGCTGCGGTTGGAAATGAACTTGCACCTTGCACTTTGAACTTGCACTTTGAACTGGCACCTGGCTAGTCGCCAAAACCGTAGAGCTTTGTCCTTTGGCGTCGTGTGAATCATTTTCGGTTTCACTCGTATCCGAGAGCACAGTGAAACCAGAAAAAATGCGGAGTTCTTTACGATTGTCCCTCCCAGCATCATTTTCAAATACAAACTGATGTAATAATCTGATTGCCTTTGTTGACCCTGATTTAAGGGCTTTTGAAATATGCGGAATATCCTTTAGAGTACTTATATTGGAAGTAAACAGCGCAAAATATAAATATGCTAATATATCTTCAAAAACAAAAACAAAGCACTTCTTGTATCGGAATTGAAAATGCACACATTCATCAGAAAATAATACTTTCTTTTCCTAAATATTTCTTATATATGTTCATATATCTTGAAAAACAAAATCAAAACACTTCTTGTATTGGAATTAAAAATGCACACATTCATCAGAAAAAGATAATTTCTGTTCTTAAATATTACACCAATGCAGTACAAATAAAGTCAAATACGTGTAGGAAAACGATATCAGAAAAGTATATATTTCAATAACACATCGTACCATAGTACAATTGTTTTTGTTCTGGAATGTTACTTCTGGGAGATTTAATTTCAATTGTTCATCCTCAGTAACAACAAATAGACGATCATAAAAATATCTTCATTTGACAAATTTAATTAAACTCACCGGTTCGTCGCAGATGAGCAAGAATAAATCGGATTAATCCAGAGTAATCCAGAAGTAATCCAGTCCGTTAATAACGTCGTAGGATGGCTTGCTAGGGGATAAGGAAGGGAGGCCTAGAACGCACTTTGAGAAAAATGCAGCGGCCGAGTCCTCATGTGAATTGGTGTTCTTCGTTGAATATCGAACACATCTGTTTACATTAACATTGATTTATTATCGACGAGTCACAGGACATAAAAACAATTGCAATTAACATAAATTATACACCATTTTACGTCTTTACGGTAGCCGTCTGCTACCACGTTATATTTTTATAATCTCTTTCTTTCGCGGCGTCTTTCTCTTGTAGAGAAATATTATGTCAAGAGATGGCGCTGCAAGCCCGTCGTTTGATTTTATTCTTAAATGTTTGGAATTTAGAATTTCGCTTTCTCTCTTGTCATTGCTAGAGTGATGAATCAGTTTTAGAATGTAGTTTTCTTTGAAGGGGATTAAGATCGCATAATATGTCTATTCTGTTGAATTTAGATAATTCTAGAGGCTTTCCAGCCTGTTATCATCTTCTTGTAAATATGTAAATATATTAAATTCATTAAAAACATGCAAAAATGATTTAAACTTTGCACCACTTTCGTTTTGAAGTTTTTCTCACTCCTTAGTTTAGTTTCTTGTAGAACATAGTAGTTAAATTTATTCATGGTGCATCCGTTTCGGGAAGTAACCTAATAGTTTAGTATAGAGTAAAAATATTTAGTAATTGTTCGTGAGTTCGTGAATATTTCAAGCAATTGAATAGCATTTTATGCGAAAACTGGCAAAGGTAAAGTTTTTTAATACTTTATTTATTATGGATACCAAAGCATTATACAAAATAAGAGCTACTTTACGTTCTTCCATCACGAATATTGTTAAAAATGTTGATAAATTGATTGAAGATCAGAAGAGAGTGAAGTTGGGGGATTGTTTTGAACTGTTAAATTCGAAAGAAATAGAAATACGGGATTTAGATGAAAAAATCCAAAGTTTGATTAAAGATGAGGATAGTAAACTAGAATTAGATATTGAAACTTCCATGGAATATAGTGATAAAATAATAATACCGAAATCAAAAATCAAACGTTATTTCAAAAGCGTCGAATCTCAAAAATTGAAGTTAAATATTTCTAAAAATATTTCTAGCGACTCGCATTCAGAAATCCGAAGTAAAAAAGAAAAAGAATTTGAAAGTAATGTCAAGTTACCCAAAATGTCAATACAAAAGTTTTATGGCGATTGTAATGAATGGAGCAACTTTTGGAATTCATTTAAAATTACAATTCACGAAAATTCAACGCTTTCAAAAGTAGAGAAGTTCAACTATTTAAAATCGTATTTAGGTGTAAATGCAGCAAGTTCTATTCATGGATTTTCGATTTCAGAATCCAATTATGATTCGGCTGTAGAGATTCTTACCAAAAGATTTGGCCAAACCCAGTTCATAATCAATATGCACATGTTAAATCTCTTGAATTTAAACACTGTACAAAACTCGAATGATGTAACAAAATTATGAAAATTATATGACACAATAAATGTTCAAATTAGAAGTCTTTCCTCTCTCGATGTAAAACCAGAATCCTATTCTAACATGTTAATTCCGGTTTTGATGAAAACCATTCCCAACGATATTGCTTAGGAGTTCCATCGTACCAATACAGATAGTCCAACTTTTGATTTAGACAATTTTCTCAAATTTTTACAGACTGAGATAGAATCCCGGGAAAAAATCTCCTGTTTGTCGCTTTCTCATAAATCAAAACAACTTCCGGAATCCAAGAACACATATAACAAATTTGAACCAAAGTATATGTGGAATTCTAATGTTAAAAGAAAAGACTTTAACAAATATTCAAAACAAAAACCGCCGGTTACCACACATGAATTTATTGCGATGACATTACCAAACCGGAAGTGTATTTTTTGTTCTCAGGAACACTTATTGGAAAACTGTGGAGTGTTTAGAGTAAATGAAAAAAGAGACATTTTAAAACAGAGCAATAGATGTTTTTTGTGCACGTCTTTGAAACATAAAATTGTATTTTGCCCCTATCGACAAACAAAGGCTTGTATAATCTGTGGGGGCAAGCACTATGAAGGTATATGTTTTAAATCAAACACGGCAGTCAAAAATTCGGAATCTGATAAATGTGAAGTTTCTTCAATTTCAAAAATTGAAACGCTAGTTGAACCACGAAGTGAAAAAAATGTTTCCGCCGTTTCGCATGTTAACAATGTGAAACTTTTGCAGACCTGCACGATAAAAATTAAAGCAGGAAAAGAAAAAATGTTTGCAATGCTCCTTCTTGATACGGGATCCATGAAAAGTTTTGTCACTCGCGAATTAGCTAACAAATTAAATCTCGAAGTAACTAGGAAAGAAAAATTAACTGTTTACACATTTGGGAACACCACCCCTCTTCAAAGAAATTATGACGTGGTTAAATTGGGTTTGGAACATAAAAGTTCTGATTCTAGAATAGAAGTTGAATTATTAGTAACGGATCAAATTTCAGGCTCAAACGTTCCGACTCCTAGATTAGAAGGAATTAGACAAATTCGACAACTAAAGAATTTGATACTCGCAGATTCGCTCGATAGTGAAGAATCAATTGGCATTTTAATCGGAGCAGATTATTATTATGATATTGTCATGGGACACATTAAACGTTTGAATAAAAATCTTGTCGCAGTAGAGACTATTTTCGGTTAGTGTTTACAAGGAAGGGAGAGTCAGAATGAAGTCTCTCTATCATTCAATGTTGTTGTAGGGGAATATTTAATTTCTAAACAAATAACAAAATTTTGGAGTCTAGAAAATTCAGGACTTATTAGTGAAAAAGAAAATTTAGATTCAACCGAAAATGAAGCACTTAAACATTTCGAATCCAATATAACATACGAAAATTCTCGCTACAAAGTTTGATTGCCTTGGAAACATGACACTTCAGATTTGAATGATAATTGGGAAATCGCGGAACAAAGGTTCGATCGACTTAGAAAACGGTTTAAAAGAAATCCAGATCTATTTTTTTAATATCAAAATGTAATACAAGATTACTTAAATCAAAATATCATAGAACAAGTAACAGATGTGTCAATGTGAAGAAAACGTTACATTTTACTTGCGACATAGGGAAGTAATAAGCGAGGATCGAACCACGAGCGAATTACGTATCGTTTTTGATGCGTCATCGCATCCCCCAGGCTCGAATTCTTTAAATGACTGTCTTCATGTTGGACCTAATTTATTCCCTGAGATATTCGACATCCTATTAAGGTTTAGATATAATCCTATTGCATTCACTGCAGACATCAGACAGGCCTTTTTGCAAATTCTCATAGATGAAAGGGACCGAGATGTAACTAGATTTCTATTCTCCGAATTTCCCTCTGATGAAACCATCCCCCCTAATATATATAGATTTACTTCAGTGTTATTTGGGATGAACTGTTCTCCGTTTCTGTTGGCAGCGACTATTAGATACCACCTGAAAAAATATAGAGAAGTCTATCCTACAACTGTGGACCTTTTAGATGACAATATTTACGTAGATGACGCAATCGGAAGTCAGCTGACAGTCAGAGAAACTTCGACTCTAGAATCGATCAAAATTTTCAAAGAAGCTAGTATGCATTTGCATAAGTTTCGTACTAACTCGGAAGAATTACATGAACTATGGATAAAGGAAGGTATCGTTTCAGACGAAGATCCCGAAACTTTTGATAAAGAAAATCTCCCATTTAAGGTCTTAGGTATGGCGTGGGATAATTCTAACGATCTGTTGTGTTTTGATGTTCGAAGTTTACTGTCATTTTTGTCTAAACCTATAGAAACAAAAAGATTTATCCTACAGGTGTTGGGTCGGATTTTCGACCCTCTAGGAACTTTAGGACCCTTCACTGTTAGAATAAAGTGTTTGATACAAAGGATCTGGTCATCGCGTATAGATTGGGATGAACCACTACCAGAAGATTTGACCTCCCAATGGAGAAACTGGTGTGAGGAGATTCCTCAAATGGCCGAATTTTGCATCCCTCGTCATTACTTTTTCAAATTCTCGAACTTTGATGTCCAAAATATCGAATTACATTGTTTCTCAGACGCAAGCACGAAAGCCTATGGTACAGTTGCCTACTTACGTTTCACAACAAACAATAATGAAATTAAAACTGCCTTCGTTGCTTCTAAAAATAGGGTAGCTCCACTAAAAGATCTCACTTTGCCTAAATTGGAGTTGATGGGAGCATTATTGTCAGCAAAGTTAAGTAACAATATTTTTAAATCGATAAAGTTAAATATACCTTGCTTTTTTTGGACAGACTCGACAATTGTTTAATTTTGGATCAGAAAACAACCGGAAACTTTCAAACCCTTCGTAAAGAATCGTGTCAAGGAAATTCAAAAATTGACCTCGCCTCAAAATTGGCATTACTGTCCAGGCGTGGACAATCCTGCAGATCTCGTATCTCGGGGATCGAAAATATCTAAATTAACGAATGAACCCATTTGGACCCAAGGTCCTCGGTGGCTTCAGCTCTCTCCTGATCTTTGGCCAAAATTAGACCTTACAGACACAATTGACGAAGCCAAACTTGAATGTCGGAAAAAATATACTGATGTACATCAGCTTGAATGTACTACCGAAAATATTGATGACCTCTTTGACTTATCAAAATATAGTAATTTAGAGAAACTGTTGAGGGTCACCGCTTGGATAAAACGTTTCGTTTCAAAATTGAGAAAATGTAGCAGTGTTGAGGGAACTATAAAAACAGAAGAACTACTAGAAGCTGAAAATTTCTGGATTCGTTCTGAACAAAAAACGTTTTTTGCCGAAGAATATAAATCCTTAAAAGAAGGTAAACCGACTGACAAGAATTCCCTTCTGTAGAATTTTGTCCCATATATTGATGAAAAGGGAATCATGAGATTAGGAGGAAGATTAGAATTTTCTGACTTTACACTAGATAATAAGCATCCAATAAGTCTACCTAAAAATTCTAGATTGACCTATTTAGTTGTACGTAAACAACAAGAGAAGATAATACATGGAGGGACTGCTGCAACTTTGGCTAAAGTTAGATCTCGCTTCTGGGTCCCTAAAGGACGTCAGTTAGTCAAAAAGACTATAAAAAGTTGTTTAATTTGTCAAAAATATTCAGCCAAACCTGCAGACCAGAAGACAGAATCCTTGAATCACCCCCATTTGATGTTTGTGGGGTTGATTTTGCTGGACCGGTTTACGTAAAGAATTCAAAGGATACTCAAAAATCATACACATCACATTATTCACATGTGCTGTAACCCGAGCTATACACCTGGAACTAGTTTCAAACATGTCGACGTAATCATTTTTACTTGCATTTCGCAGATTTTTGAGTAGAAGGGGAAACTATAAAATCATTTATTCTGATAACGCAAAAACCTCCAAGAAGGCTAAAAAAGAAGTTGAAAACTTTTCTAGAATTTTAGAAGATGATGTGTTTAAAAATTTCATTACCAAAGAGAGAACTCAGTGGAAGTTTATCACCGAGCGAGCCGCATGGTGGGGAGGGTTTTATGAAAGACTCATAAGATCCGTCAAAAACTGTTTGAGAAAAGTTGTAGGAAAAGCGTTGTTGACCTTCGGAGAAATGTGTACTCTACTCGTCGAGGTAGAAAGTGTTCTTAATTCACGACCTTTGAGCTACGTTTATAATGAAAATGATGAGCCACAACCCTTGACTCCAATGCGTTTCCTGAACTTTGGACAAGCTGATCCTAAGTACCCTTTGACTTTCGCTGAAATCATCGGTAGCGAAAAAAGAAAACGCTATCAAGAACTGCTGTTAAAACAGTTGTGGAGTAAATGGAAACAGCAATATTTGTTAGACCTTAGAACCGCCCATTCTTTAAAAAATCCTGACTTTCAACCCAAACTAAAATTAGGTGATGTTGTGCTGATTCAAGGAGATAGCAAAACAAACTGTTATGGAAACTAGGCAAAATCATTAAAGCCGTTCCTGGACGTGACGGTAAAGTCCGATCTTATGAATTAAAAACTGGAAATGGGACTTTGAAACGAACTCCACAACACTTATATCCTCTTGAACTATATTGAACTCTAACGTTTTTATATATCCTTTTTTTTATTTTACTTAAATATTGAATTGAATAATTTGAAATGTTCTTTAGTTTATTATTCTTTTAAGTTTGAAGTTTCAAACTTCACTATTTGAATTTGTTTAATAATTTACTTTCTAAATATTTGCATTTATTTTAATAATTCCTATTAATTTTTAATTTGTTAAACGCTTTCTTATTTTATTTTAGATAGAACTTTATGCCTATTATATACTCTAGATATTGAAAAGTATTGTTGATATTGATGTGATTAAATTCAAGTATTAACTTATTGTTTATTTTCTTTCTTTTTTTTGTACTGTATTTTTGAAAAATCTGATTGATTAGAAATTTTGCTTATTAGAAATATGAATTTTTTGTTTATGATTGTATTTGAGTAGATGAACTCCTATCAGAGTTCAGGTGGGGAGTGTGTAGAGAAATATTATGTCAAGAGATGGCGCTGCAAACCCATCGTTTGATTTTATTCTCCAATGTTTGGAATTTAGAATTTCGCTTTCTCTCTTGTCATTGCTAGAGTGATGAATCAGTTTTAGATTGTAGTTTTCTTTGAAGGGGATTAAGATCCCATAATATGTCTATTCTGTTGAATTTAGATAATTTTATAGGCTTTCCAGCCTGTTATCATCTTCTTGTAAATATGTAAATATATTAAATTCATTAAAAAACATGCAAAAATGATTTAAACTTTGCACTACTTTCGTTTTGAAGTTTTTCTCACTCCTTAGTTTAGTTTCTAGTAGAACATAGTAGTTAAATTTTATTCACTCTTTTTCGTCCTGTGTTCCGCGTAGAACGCCGAAGCTCTCTGTCAGGCGGGAACGCTTCTGATTCGTCACTCGCCGTTGCCACAGTTTTCTTTCTATTTCTTCCTATATCACACACACACACACACACACACACACACACACACACACACACACACACACACACACACACACACACACATATATATATATATATATATATATATATAAACTTATAGCTAGTTAATATAACTAACAGGACCAACTGAAATGGATTTTTTAATGACCTTTCTTGTCTCACAGATTTTCAACTTTTTTAAAACATATATAACATTTCGATTAACACTTAATTTTTAATTTTTGTTTTAGGATGGTATTAAAAAGTCCGTCTATGCTTCTATATGCACCACGTTTCTATATTCAAAATGCTCTTGGAAACCATTTTGTAAAATATCTTAACACCTTTATCAAAAATCTTGAAAAACATTTTCCTCAAAGGGGAATGAGTATAATTTACTTGCGATTTAATATCAATTCCCTTATTAGATTTCCCTAATGTTACGAAATAATGCGATTTTGGTCAACAAGAAATCTACCTTGCGAAACCTTGAAGCGTTCTTCACTGCTGAAGTTTTTTAAAATAATGGGTACATCTTTATTTTTTTAACTCACCAAACCTGAAAATTATCCAAATACACTGCTGGCCACCCAAATTGCAACACCAAGAAAGACAAGAGATATCACAACAAAATTTATTTTGCAGATAACATGTTGACCAAGTATCAAATGATTAAATTTATAGACTTCTCTGAAGTGTGGTTCCTGCCAAAATCAGTAGCCAGAGTAGCCGCCATTGTTGGAGATCACCGCTGCCACACGCGTCGGCATTGATTCAAAGAGACTTTGGATGAGTTCTTGGGGTACAGCAGACCAAGCAGCTTCCACACGTTGCCAAAGTTGATCTGCTGTGGCAGCTGGGGATGGAATCTGGGTCAATCGTAGAGCAACCATGGACCACATGTTTTCTATCGGCGAAAGATCCGGAGAGCGAGGCGGCCAGGGAAGCAATTCAATCTGGCGATTGACGAAGAACCGTTGGACAATCCGTGCCACGTGTGGTCACGCATTATCCTGTTGAAATATGGCTGTGGGCAAGCCCTGAAGGTAAGGAAGGACAACTGGCACCAACACCTCGGAGATGTAGCGCTGGCTGTTTAAAGTACCGGCAATGCGTACTAGAGGTGTGCGAGAGTGATATCCAATACCGCCCCATACCATAATACCCGGTGCAGGACCAGTGTGGCGGTGCATAACGCAGCTGTTCAGCATCCTCTCTTCACGGTGTCTCCAGACTCGAATGCGACCATCGTGGTGTTGCAGACAGAAGCGTGACTCACCAGTAAAGACAATTTCATTCCATTCTGCCGCCCACATCCTTATGTCATCGCACCATTGGCGGCGGAGACGTCTGTGGTTCTGCGTCAAGGGTAGACAAAGCAATGGACGTCTTGCGGACAGACCACTCTGCTGTAAACGGCGTCGAATGGTACGCGCAGACACTGGATGATGCGTTACAGACTGCATGTGCTGTGCTATGGTTCGTGATGTGACTGAGCGATCCGTCACTGCCATGCGCACAATTTGCCTGTCATCACGTGAAGTGGTGCGCTGAGGTGGATGCGGTCGAACACGCCGGTCCGTCGTACCCTCCTGCATCCAACGATCACATATCCGCATTGCAGTTGTTTGGTTTCGTCCAACACGACTACCGATTTCCCTGAAAGATAATCCCCAATCTCGGTAGGCCACTATCCTTCCTCTGTCGAACTCGGATACTTGATCAAAAGATGATCGCTGTTTTCAACGAGGCATAATTGATCTTTTTTTTAAAAAACCACAAGAAAAGCACAATTGCCGAACTTGAAATCGTTGAAATCTCCAAGCCTTAAATAGCGCTTTGAAGTGGCGCCACAGGCGCGCGTGATGTGCGTCTGCGCTGAAATTCTAATCATTTGCATATCTCACCTCCGCTAATGCATGTTGTAAATTTCATGTTATTTGCATGTTTCCTTCAGGGTGTTGCATTTACAGTGGCCAGCAATGTATAATTGCATTTAAAACACAGTAGCATATTTTAATGCTCTTGTAACTTTTTTTTAATTCCAGTTTATAGCTCATCCGAACGTTCAACAGTTGCTGAGCACTTTGTGGTACGATGGACTGCCCGGTTTCCGGAGGCAGAACCCTATTTACCAGTTATGGGATATCTTCAAAATCGGTGTTCTGTTCCCTTTTTATTCTGTTTTGTACATGACATTTCCTAATACTGACAGAGGACGGCTGGTTAAGAAACCTTTTTTCAAATTCATCATACATTCTTTTTCATACCTGTTCTTTCTATGTAAGTATAAAATTACTTTAATTCCTTACGTTCAATACCTTTTAGCTCGTATAAGTTAAATAACCGGACTGCTTGTTGGATGTTTAACAGAACTAGTGGCCCCCGTTGCTCGAAATCGAACAAATTTCACTTCATTTTCGGAATAACAAATGTTGTTCTAACTGACGTAGCTCAATTCTTATTGTACTTTAGCAATTCAGTCTGTGCATCTAATTTATCAACTTTAACTAATTGCCACGGGCACTCAAACTGAACAGCCAAATGAGCCTCTCAGTAATGAGAAATTTTTTAACTTCTACAGCTTATAAATGAAAACTTTAACACTATGTATTAATAAAAAAAAGACTGAGAACTCCATATCATTGTTTCAAAAACATTTGAAGATAACGTGGATTATATCTGTTTTCAGTTTTACTGATCTTGGCATCTCAGAGAATAGAAACTGTTGTTGCTCAATGGTTTGGAAGTTCAGAAGTGCATAAAGATTCTCCCCACGCTGTAAAGCAACGTGGACAACCTCCTTCAATCTTGGAAACAACGATATTACTTTATATAATAGGTAAGCCAGACATTTTCAATTTTTAAAAAAGCTGTTTTGTTTGGTGGTGATGAAAAGTTAAATTACGGGTGGATGTTACCGTGACATAGTCATGGGTGGCTCTTACATTCTATACGTAAAAAAGAGGATAGATTTAGAAATTATATGTATATATATATATATATATATATATATATATATATATATATATATATATATATATATATATATATATAACATTAAAAACCCCATACCATTTTAAAATCTAACATTATTCTAAATTCCCTTGGGCGTACGAGCTAAATTTCGCTTTTGATTCTAAACTCTAATAACCTCGAGAGAAAATATTAAATGGCGTCCTTTTTCAAATATGCGCGGCGTCCCCAATATTTTAGATAAGCTCTGCGCAGATTATATAAAACCACATGTGACTTATCGACAAGAGCAAATCCCTAATCGCGATGATGATCACATGACAAAGTTTATATAAACCACATGAACGGAAACATGTACGCTTTTTTGATTTTTGTAACTGTCTTGGAAAGACGTATTCTCCGTCTAATAAAATTTAATGCCGTAACTTGCCGCGTCGTTTATTCGAGCCACGACTACTCTTCATTCCCAGTGATGTGCTGGACGCCCATTCTTTCCTTGGGTTGTCCAGTATGTTACATATATATATATATATATATATATATATGTGTGTGTGTGTGTGTGTGTATTTAGAAAAAAAAAAGATAAGCATGAGGGGGTCATAGATGATTTAATAATCGAGCTCGGAGAGCAAAGGATTTCATAGATAGGCTAACATTTTTCGCTTCTATAATGCCAAAACTTATTCATCTTACTGGTCAAATACGCTTTGAAGCATTCCTTGATTAATTTCTTTTCTCTGAAGGATCTTTATGACATTATAACTTAAAATTTTAATTTTAAATCTAGGTTACATGACACAAGGTCAGCATATTTCAAACATATCTTTTTCAAACTCAAAATCAAATGTTTTATTGCGTAACTGCCACAATGTTGCATTACCTGTTGATGGTAATTTATTGATCAGTACTCAAGAGTAATGACAGCAGTGGACAGAATTTCGTTGCTGGTGCAAAATTCCAGCACGTAAATGTGTACAATAGTTTAATCATATAGATTGTTGTAACTATTTTTGTTCTAAAAAACCTTGGAAGTGTAGAAACAAAATTTTTCTTAGTAAAAGCAAGTCTAAAAAAATACTAAAGTTCTTAAGCGAGAGAATTATTTAAATTGAAAATTATTCTCTGCTTTGCTTAAAATATTTTCATGTAATAACCTAAGGGTCTCAAGTAACTTAAATTGCGCCGCTTACAGATACCACCTCTATTTTGTTGTTGAAAAGGAGTTAACTCTTAGAGGAGTATAGGATACATCTCTGGACAATACTTTGTCATTTTGTTATGTGGTCTGGTGGGATTGCTATCGCGCGATATGTCATATGGATTTGATCGCAAAACCGCAAGGTTGGGTCGGAGTATTTATTGAATTATCATCTTGTTAAATAAATATATGCATATGTCTGTGTATTTTATATTGCACTAATAGCAGTAATTAAAATTTGTTCTTATACTCTTATTTTTGTTGTTCTAGCACATATAGGGCAAGAGACTAGAGAACTGTGGACTAAAGGTTTAGTTCAATACTTTCATAACATGTGGAATATAATCGATCTTACCAGAAATGGTTTATACGTGGGGACAGTAGGCATGCGACTCTTAGCTTATATTCAGGTATAAAATTTTCTAGTCTAATTTTTGTTATCAATGTTAGTCTTTTATTAGATAAAATTGTCCAAAATTGAAGACCTAAGCCTACTGATATTTCATAATTGACTGAAATTTCGAAACAGGAACAAAAGACATGTCTATTCTAAAGCTATTGAACAAAGAATACTAAAAAAAAAAGAGTACACAAGAATAAGAAAACGAGAGAACATATGATCATTTTACAAATGTATGTTGCTGTTGTTGTGACTTATGCCCCTTGGCCGAAGCATTGCAGACCAAGTCCATATAGACTGCAGTCTGAGGGCTTCGGCTCCGGTTTATTTTACAAATGTAGATCATTATTATTGCTTCACAATTCTTCTCTGGCTGAAAAGATATCATAACTGACGAACACACCTTAAAATTTGGAAAGGATTGTCTACTGCTACAGAACTAACGTTAAATACTAAATTATAACCCTGAGACCAACTCTAAAGGAAATAAACTTTCTTAGGGCATGGAGTCGCCTCTCAGATCATACATTGAGCTTCAAATATTTCAATCGATTTGTAGCATAAAATGTATTGATAAACTGAAACATATATTAAACATAAACTGAATGATATATTTCTATTTTAAAATTAAATTTAATAAAGATAAAAAAAATTTATACCCGATCAGGTTGACTGATAATTGAAATGTGAATCAAAAACTAAAATTTGCAGAACAAACTTAAAATCTCTTTTTGAGGTCTAAACTTATTTGTCTCGAAATATGTCATCTAAGTAAATTAAAATGTAATTAAGAATTTAAATACATTCGGGATTTACAATATTTTAAACAGCTATATTTAGTTAATATAAAGGCATCAACGTAAATTACAGAATAACTATAAAGTTGGCATTTTCTTTAAATTCTTAAAAACTGTCTTTATACTCGTATCAATTATATGGCCTCATTTGAAAGCATGCTTTGTAAAACCAGTACAGAAAACTTTACAAAAATGTAGTCACTTAAATTAATTCAATTTGTATGCTAAAAACATTCTCAAAACAATTGGAAGAAGGAATATAGGATGCGAATTGATATTTTAAGCAAAGTGAAAAAGGATTTCAAACAGATAAGTAGATTCCTTCTGATTCAGAATTCCTATGAGAATGAATCTAATTATTTAATGAAAGTCTTAAAAAAGTTCTGGATATTAAACTGAATAGTTTGGATATTGCAATGAATTTATACTACCAAAATCAAGTTCTTTTAGTCTAGCGTGAATATCCGCACTTTTCTTTCATTGTAATAAATCTCATTTGCTCAGTTTTATTCCGATAAATTATAATATTTGCAGTTTTAAATTTTGAAACAATAGTTTAAAAATGTGATTTCACCTTTTATTTGAGTACGTTTAAATCAAATAATGGTAATTTTTAAATTAGAAAATAATGCTATTTATTTCATTCTGGGGAGGAAAAGTGTGCATTTAAACTACATTTTAAAAGAATTTCAGTAATTTTTCAGTTAATTCATCGGTTACTTTGACCTCCAATTTGCAGAGACACAAACTCTTCTACAGACAACAAAGAATAAACAAAATTCGTCTATTAAATCTCTTTATATCACTCGTCTTTTAAGGCTATTTATTTGTTCCTCCAAAGATAAGTATTGGTTGGAGAGTATAAAGTTGTAATATTCCACAAGAGTGTTGGCATTTGTAAAATATAGACTAATCAAGAACACAGGAATGAGCCAGGCAATTATAAACAATATTAAATCCTTTATTACACCTTTTAATACCTTATACACACATTACCGAACCGAAGATAAGCTCAAATGCAGATATACATACTCAACATGCTACACTCCGGTGCCAAATTCTTATTTTCTCTCTCAGTTCCCATACATCCTCAGCCCGAGTGCTAAAATTCTTTCTTTACTCATCCAAGCAGCCTTTAATTTGCACAGCTAAGAACTTAATTACCTCTTTAAAAACGGGCTGTGACTTAAGAGGTTTAATGAATTATTAAAAGCTATATACCTTACAGGCTCAATCTGAAATATCTGAAAACCCGTTGGCTGTTTACATACCCAGAGAAGCTTGGCATCCGTACGATCCTACGCTAATCGCAGATGGATTGTTTGCTGCGGGAAATGTCTTTGCGTACGTATATGTATGTCAGTCTCCCTCTCTGAGTGTGTGTGTTATTTATTCTAAATATATCTATTAATCTATTTATATAATCTGTAAGAAAATATTTATAAAACTACAAACCACTCTTAACGTTTGTTTAAATACAGTTCCGTAGCATTATCAACGTTTTTCTACTTTAATCACTGATGGACCAAAGTCTTATTCTTAAGATCTTTCCGTTTAGTTTCTGGAGGTCATTATAGTAAAATGTAAAACCTTATTAAGTATTGAGTTATAATCAACCTAAAAATATAAGCTGTTTTAGGTAGAAAAGATTAGAAACTCTAATTCTATGGACTACGACGAGAATGTTCATTCAAAGTTTAATCCCTTTGATTTCCCACTTTTCTGTTTCAATATTTTTGTATCTCCAATCCTGAATTCTAGAACATGGATAATTACCCATGTTCTAAAATGTTCTTGCACTGCCTAACATTAGCGTTTTCTTATAATTAGTCTTTATTCTGTGCCGACTAAAATGAAATAATATGAAATGAAAACGTGGTTAGTCTGTTTTTTTAGGTAAAAAAGACTAGGAACTCTAATTATATGGACTTCGACGAGAATATTCATTCAAAGTTTAATCCCTTTGATTTCCCACTTTTCTATTTCAATATTTTTGTATCTACAGTCCTAAATTCTAGAACATGGGTAATTACCCATGTTCTAGAATGTTCTTGAACTGCCTAACATTAGTGTTTTCTTATAATTAGTCTTTATTCCGTGCTGCCTAAAAATAAAAATTTATGAAATAAAATCATGGTTAGTCTGGTGTGTTCATGTTCTGGTCACCCCGAACTTAATATTCCTTTGGATTTGCCAGAGTTAAAATGTAAAAGTTAATAAGAATTTCTTATGTTATAAATAGGATTATATGATTTATAAAACATTATATCTGAGGTGTAAAAAGGGCTAATCTTAAACTCAGGGAAGTTTTGAATAAGTAAAAGCACTAAGTACTTTTCAGTGATAAAATAAAACTGGAGAATAAAAGCAAAAGAACTGAAAAACAGTTGAGTTTCGACATTTATGAGAGTCCTGCGTCTTGTAAGGAAAACATCGTTTTAATACCCAACACAAACTGCATTTGTAAATGATACGCATTATAATAATACTGTATTTTATTGTTAAGAACTAACTATTTCTCCTAAATCAAGAAAAAAAGCGATGACTTGAAAAGGTTAAAAAAAGCTTGAAAGTTATCAGATAACACTGTATACTACTATCTCTTTAGCATAGTAATCTCAACTTAAAGGTGGATATTTCAAATCAAACTGATTAAGAAGTCGAGGGATTGAATTCGGGAACTAACTCAAAAGAGAAAGGGAAAAGGAGGAATACTGAATAATTTTAAAATCGAAGTTCCTGCTATTCTAATATCGTTTTTAGTCATTCATTTTATATTAATTCCTTATTACATAATTTTTTTTTCAGAGCACTGAAGTTAGTACACATTTTCTCCATAAATCCTTATCTTGGACCTCTACAAATTTCTTTGGGAAGAATGGTCATCGATATTATCAAATTCTTTTTTATTTATGCTCTTGTGTTATTTGCCTTTGCGTGTGGACTTAACCAACTACTTTGGTATTATGCGGACATGGAAAAGCAACAATGCTTCAGTGGACCGAATGGAACAGAAAATTGGACCCAACAACGAGACTCTTGTTTAGCATGGAGGAGATTTTCAAAGTAAGATAATGAAAAGAAAACTTTCACTTTTACTACATGATGTCATCCATGTCTCAACTTAATGGGATCATCTCTTAAAGTTAGTTACAGTATTTCATTATGAATTCCATCTCAAACATTAAAATAATCCCGAGAATGTAAAGTATTAGGTTGCTTTAATTTTGAATTCAAAACAACTCATGGACAATTTGCAGATTTTAAATATAGACTCATAAACAATCGTTCAGTTTTTACAGACATACACGTTACCACAATTTCTCACGCAAATTTTTCCTTCTCCTGTACAACAGCTCTTCCGGCTTCGGAATGAAACTCCTGTAGAGCTCCTGCTTTCTGATCGAATGAACTGTACTATTACACAACAAGGACACGACATGTTCTTTACTAACGAATCTTAGAAGCTTAATTATTTAATTAATTTTGCCATAAAAAATAAGTAACACAAAATCCTATATAATAGTAGTCGAAAACGCTTACAGTTGTGTTTCGGAGCAAATAGTAATCAAAAATGCTATACGTTTTCACTTTTCTCCAGATGTTTTCTGCAAAGTCTCTTAAAAAAAGGTAAAATTGCCAATGCCCTAATTTTCTTCAATTACACTAAAAGTAAGCGGGGAAATAAACCATTCAATCCAGTAAATACATTGGAGGCAGTCTTTTAGGAGTAATCAGTGTAAAATGAATCTACAATTAAATATTTAGCATTTATAACAAAAAAGTTATTTTGCATTGCATAACTTTTCAAAGTTAAGAGTGATGCAAGTGGATTTTAAATTATCTTAATTTCGTAAAAACAGAGAAATGCGATCTCGATCTAACAACTACATATGTGGTACTCTCTGAACTACAATTTTACGGAACAGTACTTTTGTTTATTTTTTTATTATTATTTCTGTGCTCAGGTGGAAAAATGTTGTAAAAAAGTTTCGTGACAGCAATTCTAAGATTAAAGATGTCATGAAAAATCAGTAATTTGTTTTACATGAGCAAACGTGGTACCAATGTTTCAGAAAAATATTTGGCTATTACAGTAGTTACAAAATAGAAAATATCGGCGAATGAGAATCCAGTATGTGAAAAACTCAATTTTTTTTAAGAAAAGTTTCTTATAACATTTTGCCATCTAAGCACAGATTTGATCCTTTGAAGCCCAATTAACAATTTTGTTCGTCTAATTTTCAGCCTTTTTGAATCGTCGCAAACGTTATTTTGGGCGAGTTTTGGATTGGTCGATCTCAGCAATTTTGAACTGACTGGCATCAAAAGTTATACACGCTTCTGGGGTCTTCTTATGTTCGGATCGTACTCCGTCATCAATGTGGTGGTGTTACTAAACCTCCTCATTGCCATGATGAGCAATTCTTATAACGTCATTTCGGTGAGTATAAATATTTTATTGAACTTTTAAATTTTTCTACAATTATATTATCATTCCTGTTTCCAAGGAAAATTATACATACTTAAATTTCAACAAACGGTATTTAGCTTGTAAGACGAAAGTCCCTTACCTCGTTTTAAATGTCACATACATGGAAAACATAAATATTCAAACAATGTAATAAAATAATTCCGACAAGATGTATGGAGAGTCTAAAATCATATAACTAGAGCTTTTCTAATACATATTAGTAAAATATTTATTGATGTCAACAGAGGCGATAAGCTCTTGGTATAACGCCTGTGAATAAGTTGGGGCTCACAACCTTTGAAACTTAAAAAAATCAATTTTTGGTTTTTGCTATATTTCTGATTTTTGCATATTTCTGAACAATATGCAAAAAACCGCATAAAAAAATTTGCATTATTTCTCGAGTTATGATAGTTTATGTAAACCTCAATCTGTTGCCATAGCCATGTTATTCCAACTTTAACTTCAGTTTTCTCAAATATGTTAATTTTTGGATTGCGCGCACTGTTACTCCCAAACTATGTGTGCTAGACACACAAAATTTTTATCAGATTTGTATTATAAGCTTCTTTACACACTAAAACCGGAAAAGTAAAAAAAAAATTGTAAAAAATTTTTTACACTTGAAAATGTTTTAAAAAATTGCTAAATTTAAAATTTTTTAAAATTTTATGTAAATTTTTCAATTTAAACTATATATTTTGTATATTTTTTGGTTTTACATTAAACTTGAGTGCATTATTAATTTAATTTGACCAAAAAATAGTTTCTGTATGCATATTTCTTAATTTTATGATGCGCGAAACATCCAATGATTTTTTTCCCTTTTTAGTAATGTGTACATTTAGAAATAAAATCTAAAAATTATTTATGGCTTTAGAAGTTCTATTTTTGTATAAAATATAACTGAAGACTTGTAATTTTGATATAAAACAAAAAAATTATATATATATATATATTAATATTATTGGAGTTTCAGTAGCTCGATTTTGATCATGTTTAGGGTCATTTCCCCGTAGTCAAAGGTTGGCCCCTTAAGAAATAAAGAACCCATGTTATTATGAAACTTTATAATCATTTCCTTTCTTTTTCGCATCTCTCAAATTCGATGGGGATTTTTAGCACAACATCTCTGTTCAAGAGATTTTATTTCCCTTGTTCCACAAAGAGTACTTAAAGTGACGTCGATTAGACAAACAAGAAATCTCCTGTAAAACAATTCTTATTCGTGCTTTTGATATGACATTCAGGAGGTATGCAATTCTTCAGTCTTATGATCAGCTCTTTGTACTTAGAGGCACAGCCTCATCAAGGGCGCAAATTAGGAGGCCTCGAACTCTAAAAGTAAAAAAAAGACATTTTGAATGTAAAATTTCATCAAATTCTTAAGAACGAGAGCCCTTCTAGAAATTTGTTCCAGTTGAACCATTGAGCCTCATTAAAATGCATTCACTGAGGAAAAACATCTTTAAAATATCTTCAAACGTTATACAGTAAAATATGAATGATACAGAAGCAAATGCTTTTTTTTCTCGCAATCAGGACCATTATAAAAGACTACCTCTTACAAATGAAGAATAAAAATTGTAATACAGGCTATTAACTACAAGTTTCTGTAATAATAGATATAATTTAAACAAAGCTTAAAACCTTTGAAAAATATTCACTTAATTGCAAATGCAGTTATGCTGAGGGTTAAATTAAAATCTAAAAAATTGTTAATAAAATAAAAGAATAATTTATTTTAAGTAAGCGTTTCGGAATTTTAGCTTCAATATGGAAGGTACTTATCTTAAGACCCTTTAGCCATACACACACTGAATTTTGTTGGCAATTTCATTATTATAAGTGCGGTCAGGAGGTGATCTAGTGTTGCTTCCTACGAGAGGAAATAACAGACACATCTTCCCCTACTACAATTAAAAAATATGCCCAGTTGGAGTTAGCCTGCGACACAAACCACCAGAACAATGTGGATGGCATGTTTCTAAAATTAATTTTAAATATAACATCATTTCTAACACGGGGCATTGACTTTTAATAGTAGGTACCAGTCTAATTTGCCCTCGTGAAGCAAAAGATTATCATAGTACTTCCTACCTACCAACCAACCATACAGGGCATGGAAATCCAACAGCAAACTACTGGGAACTTTCAAACTAGGTTTTCTCTTTAAGATTCAGAACAAAGTTCCTCTAATCATTCCATGGTCAGTATTCAAGAGATGTCTGCAGTCTAAAATATCTATTATTTTGGGAGTCCCTAAAGCCTACAGGGTTTCTTTGAGCCAAAGGATAGACACCCAATCCCGTTACGTTACTATATACAAATATTAAATCCATATTTATGTACAAGCAGGGAAGAAGGTACTCTTAAATAGCCTCTAGACTGTAAGATATTAAATAATTCTGTAAGATATTATATAATTATTTGAAAGAGGTAGTGTATCTATTGAATACATCGGGGAGTTTTATCATGCATTCCTGTTTTTTTTTTTAAATCCTCGCAAAACCGAGAACAAAAAAGCTTCATTAACCATAAAAATTTGACGATAATATACGCAGTTCTCTGAACAGTACATGCTTTAATTAAATACTTCAGACATTCTCGTTTACGACCAGTTTCACTGATTAAGATTAGGATCCTTATTAATCTGTTGCATTTTTTAAATCGTATTTCATTCTTTTGATATAAAATGGATTGAAAAATGTTAGTTCATAAATACTCTATTTTTCATTTTAAAAAACAGGAAAGAGCAGATGTTGAATGGAAATTTGCTAGAACAACTCTCTTTATGAATTATTTTGAAGAAGGAAATACAGTGCCTCCACCTTTCAACATCTTTCCAACGATAAAACATGTGCTTAGACTATTTGGTAAACGACGCTCTTTCAAGGATATGTCAATAAGAGTAAGTACTGTACAATCAAGATATTCTTAAATAACATATTTTCTTGGTAAAAGAAAATATAACTATATAATGTTTCGCGGGATGTTTGTTTCTCTTCAGGCTGGTGCAGCTGTTAACAAAAGCTGCGTCACCCCTAGGCCAGAAAATGATTCATTCGGATAAGTGACTCCTTTATACTATTTGTGATTATAACAAAACTTAACATCTCTCCACAAAAATTCACACATTCAGAAAATCAGTATATTTACAATAAAGTGCATGGCAATCAGAAAACATGCGATAAAGGAATATAACTGAGGGTTCTCCAAGCGTGTATCTAGTCCCCATTCAGACATGGCTCGGAGGGAAACATGAACACTAGCAGTCTTCACGGCTCCTAAATAACGCTACATGTATGGTTGTTTTGTTCGTTTTGTCGAAGCGGTAACTTACTGCTCCTCATTGGGTGTTGTGAACCTTCCACGATCACCTCAGCTGTCACAGCTTCTTGGGAATACAACCATTTTCGAAACATGAAACCGCTCATCCACGATCATAAGCATTCATATGAAGTCGTTTAAGTCCTATGCTCATAGATTTCTTGAAACTTAGATACGACACAAAAAAATTACGATATTGTTTTCACAGCTCTTTCATTCTTTGACCAGACGAACCCCTTTACTCGTGTATTTTTCTATATAACATTTTACCACTGACAGAATTTCATGAATAATGGTAGACCTATGCCCATTAGAGCTCAGTCTTCAAGTATTTTTAAGCAGTATTAAAACTGATGGGAAATGATACAGCCAGAAAATATGCTGTTCTCCAACAGTTATTTCTGATTATGGCAAGTAATGAAGAGATATGTAGAAATGCTTTAAGAAATAACGTATTATACTTAGTTGCGTCTAGAGCTGCCTAACTTTTTTATCTGTTAATACATTCAATTGCCAGAAATTTATTCAAATGGAACATCGTTCAATAATCTTACAACGGAGACGGGAGAAATTATTTTTATACCCTTCCATAACAGTAAACAGAAACTAGTGCCCGTTCAAAATTTTTCGATCAAACGATTATACTTCTTTCACCTTTATTGTCCTTTGTCATCGACATTATGTTAAGGAAATTTTTGTATGTTTATACACGACGTGATAAAAAAAAAAAAAAACAGCTGAATATAGCGTATCTTGTTTCTCGCTCGAACTGGAAAGAAATTGAAGGGTCTCGTGGGTATTTCTTTTACTGCTATTACCAGCCTCCACTTCACTATCTAAACCATTCCTCGCGGATTCCCTCTCTATTCTTTGAAAAGAACACTGGTCAGTACATTCGAGATGCTTCTAAATTCGATACTGTAATGTATAACGTAATGTATAATGGTAATGATTTAATACCGTTAACAAACATCATGGATTCTTGATTTGCTAATAAGTAATTTACCATTTTCACTTCCATTCATGCTATAACAAACGTTGCAATAATTCTTTCTTAGATGCATTCAATATGACTTTTATGATTAAGTGGCATGATCAGGAGCAGCTTGCAAAACAATATAGTTTCATTTTTCGGTGAGTAAACAGGAGGATGATTCAGGTAATTTCCTGCAAAGGGCAATGCAAACCTCTGTAATTGTCTCGGTCTCATTCAGTTTTATCGAAAATAATTTTCATTATATAAAACCGAGACAGCCAGCCATCACTACATTTAAATTGGCTATTTTCACGAGACTTGCAAGTTGACTTTGCTACATATGAGTATCAATGCATTAATACGGAGGATTTATTCGTAACGAAAAGGCATCCACTAAGTCCTCATCAGCCGTTGTTTTCACAATTTATTTTTTTTAAACAAATATCATCTTTCATAAGCATACTCTATTATTTTGACACTTAAAACTCCGATTCTTTAGCTTAAAATGTCAGCATAAAAATCAAATTAATGTACCATCATTTCTCAGCGATGATTTACAACCACTTAAAGTATAATCCTTTTTTTCTCTCTCTATTTCTATATTTAGAGAAAGGAGACCAAGATGAAGGAGAGGGATTCAATTTATCAGGTAATATGTCTCAATATCTATTCGAATATTATATTGTTACGGGTAATGTCTACATGAAGAAAAGTTTTTTAACATGTTGATTAAACCCCATGAAGTAAATATTTAGCCATTCAAGAGCATTAACTGGCTTCCAAATTTTTGAAAGCATTAAATTAATACAGAAAAGTGTCAAAGAGAAAAAAAAACCCGAAAAAAAAAATGAAATAAATTTCGACTTAACTTCATGAATCATATCAGTAGCACCCATAATGTGGGAGGACTGAGGTGTGTACTAGAGGAAAATGAAATATCGCCATGTTGATCACATTTGTCGAAGACCTGCTATACCTTACGATTCTTTGTACATATAGATTTTTCTTCTTAAGGAATATTTGTGTCAAGCATATAACTATTTATCTTGATGCGTGTGCTAACCAAAGTTATAATGCACCCATTAAAAAGCTGTACAAAAGGCTCTAGAAATTTAATAATTATAAAGCCTGAAATATCTATCACTCTCCTATTTAAAAACTTTCTTCATCTTTCTTTCTTTCAAAAAAAAAGGGGGGGGGACTGAGGTTATAACAATCAAAATTAATTAAGTACTCTTGAAATCACCGAATCTGTATTAAATCCATATGAAACTAAATAACAGTAATAAATAAAGGCATACAAAACTTAGCTAAAACTAGAGGGACAGCTAAATATATAGCAGTACGAAAGATAACTTGAGGAAGTGTTTGACCAATAATAATTTATTAAACAATTCACAATAACGTCAGTGAATTTCAAAGAATTTAATAAAATTTAAGTTTAAAACAATAACAACAAAAAAAGTAATACTTTTCCGTATTTACTTTCGGATACGTAGCAAGATTAGCTTTATTCAGAGCTACAAACGATTTTAGCTTATAATTTGTACTTTCTGCACCAGTGATTCTCAACCTTTTTATGTCTATCCCCCCAGGCCTGAAAAACGTAAGTAACAGGCTAGTAAAATACATTCTACACATATTTGTCGCTAACCATCCGCGCCCACAAGTTGAGAACCAAAGTTCTGAACAATGCAGAAAACTCGATTTTAAACGAACTCTTAAAATAGTAAAGTTTGAAAGGAGATTCGAACAGTTAAAAAAGCATATAAACTAGAAGTCACCCATATTTTCTTCTATTTCAGGGTGTTATGTGCAACCTAGTCTGGAGATATGTCACTGCTCAACAAAAGGATACAGAAAGCCACCCAGTGACAGAAGATAATATTAATGAATTAAGACAAGATGTTTATACATTTCGACATGATCTCATGCGAGTTCTCAAGGGCAATGGCATGAATACTAAAGATATAGAGAAAGACCACGTTGATGGTAAAATTTTCCTCTATTATTTCTTTTATACAAATTTAAAAGTCCCTTAACAGCAGGAGCATTAGAATATGTTGTAACCGTTTTTTACCATTCTGAACAATTTAAGCATATCCATAGCATCAAAGTATCCTATTATACAAGGTGTGCCCATAAAGTTACCAGACATTTTTTTTTATAAATAAGAAAAATATTACTCACCTTCAAATAAATTTATCTCCTTCAAAATAATCGCCAAAGGAGTCCGCTAATTTTTCCAGCGTTTCTTCAAGTCATCGAAACACTGCTTACAGGCGTTGGAACTAACCGTACGCAGAATACGCGTAACATTTGATTCAATATCTATGACGTTTTTAAATCTCTGTCCTTCCAGGGTCATGAAAAGCTTCGGAAAAAGGGAAAAAATCAGCTGTCGATAAGTAACAACTCATCAACTTTCAGACATGCTTGGGATAAGCAAAGAAAGCTGTACAGATTAAGTTTAATTGAAAATCTGAAAATGAAAAAGTTTGTGCTCGATTTGTGCCTCGGATTTTGACAGAAAAACAAAAACAAGGCAGAAAAGCTTGCTGTGAAGATTTGCTGATTACTGCGCAACAGGACAACAATTTCTTAAAGTGTATTATAGCAGGAGATGAGACCTGGTGTCTACAATACGACCTAGAAACAAAAAGGCAAAGTGCACAGTGGAAAGGTCCATCTTCTCCCATACAGAAAGAAGCACGGATGTCAAAATCAAAGACTAAGGTGATGCTGATTGCATTTTTTTATTACAAAAGACTTATTCACCACAAATTTATTCCTGAAAATCAAACAATTAACCAGTATTTTTACAAGGAGGTGCTTTTTCTATTAAGAAACAGAATAAGGCGAGTTAGGAAGGAAGTGTTTGATTCTGGCAAATGGTTTCTTTTACACGATAATGCTAGGCCCCGTACAGCCATTTCTGTACAACAATATCTTGCTAAGCATTCAATTACGGTGATAAATCACCCACCATATCCTTCCGACCTATCGCCAGCTGATTTTTTTCCCTTTTCCGAAGCTTAAGATGGTCATGAAAGATCAGAGATTTGAAAAAGTCTCGGATATTAAATCAAATGTTACGCGTATTTTGCGAACGGTTAGTTCTAACGCCTATAAACAGTGTTTCGATGACTTGAAACGTTGTAAAAATTGCATGGACTCCTTTGGCGATTATTTTGAAGGTGATAAATTTATTTGAAGTTTATTTAAAAATTGTCCGGTTACTTTATGGGCGCACCTTGTACTTCACCACAAATCTTGTGTTTTGGTCCTAAAACACAGCGCGATAAAAAGATCGTACGTACAAAAATTAATTCAAAGTTAAATAAATTGTCGAATCCCGCAGTAGAAATATTCGCTTAGAAATCTAAGCGAATTACTACCAAGCAGAGCCAAGAGATCTGCGATGGAACGAAAGTAACATCATTTGGTGAAAAACCATTCGGAAGTTCGGGATATTCAGTCGAAAAAGTTTAGAGATTTTTCCTCGGAAACCCCCGAGTACATTAAAGGAGAATCCTCTTACTCAGTTCCATATCTAGTAAATTACAAGATGTTAAACATTTTATAATAAAGCAGTTAAGATGTTAGATAATTTTCCCCAACCGAAGACCTACACAAAGTGCTCCAAGTACATTTGAGGTAGGTTAGACAAAACCATGATTCTCGGTCGGTTACAATTAATAAATGAATTTTCAGGATACGATGCGTATATTGGGACTTAACTCAATCAAAATTCGAGCGCGTATCAGCACACATAGCCCGATCACACTCTCTTAAAACTGTAGTACAGAATGTGAAAATTTAAAACAGCGTGAAAACTTCGTTTTAAGTTCCATCGCAGGAGTGACTTTCGATTCTAAGGCCGGGCGCAAGTTGAGACGCAGCTTGGTGAGGTGAGGTGAAGAAGGGAAGCAGGATTCAATCAACTGCGCGCAGGGAGAGCGAAAATTGGGAAGCAGTTCTATCTCAACTGCGTGCCAATGAGGGTGTTTAAACGAAAATGTGAGCGATGGCAATGTATATACAATCATAACTAAGTTTGGAATCTGATTCCGATGAATTCGAAGACCAAGTAATTTCAACATTACTTCGTGAAAAGCTTCCGAAAGCAATTATCTAAAGAAAAGAAAGACGCACGGAGAATTCATTCTCAAGAATGAATTTTCTAATGAAAAATATAGAAATTACCGTGTAAACCAGGGGTGTCAAACTTGCGGCCCGCGACGAACATTTTTGCGGCCCGGCCAATATATTGGCACACAATAATATATAATAAAATAACCGACGCAGAATTATAATAAGATAGGAAGAATTCACTGAATGTTTATTATACTCTTTTTCTGCTATTATTAAACAAAATGCGTATATTTATGTTGAATATACTGAAATTAGGTAAATAAACATACGTTTCTATTAATATTGATTTTTTTTTGCGGACCACCTATAGTTAAACCTTGTTTGTTTGGCCCAAGTTAGCCTTTGAGTTTGACACCCATGGTGTAAACTATTTCGCGGGATAGGCAAGTTGTGGAGTGCTCTTTTGGTATTCTTGCTTCGCGTTTTCGTGTTTTTCGTTCACCTTTTGAATGTAAAGTAAGCACTGTAGTAAAAATTGCAAAAGTATCTTGCTTACTGTACAACTATTTGAGAAATTCTGCAGTATTGCAAACTGGAGGTGATATCACCGAATAGGCTTTGCCACAGTATCAATTACGTCCACTGCATCAAACCAATGCACGAAGTGGATCTTAAGCGTTTTGGATTCGTCAAAAGTTCACGGAATACTTTAATTCACCCGGAGGTTCAGTTCCTTGGCAGAGAGATTGCGTGTTGAATGGAAAGTGCTGAGAATGTATAATAATTAAACTATAAAAATTAATCTTTAAAGCATTATATATTTATACTTTTTAATAAATATAATACATTTTTAATGCTTATTTTTTAATGTTGTAACACCTTTCTTTTCTCAATCATTTAAATTTAAATTAATATTACTTTTAAAATTCCGGTTAGATAGTTTCTTTCGGAAAAATTTTAATACCTACCTCCGAACGGAAAAACATGTTAAAGGGGAACGTAACTAATTGGTAGTTCCTAGTAAATAAAATCATTCCGAGAAAATGCATCATTTCGAATCGTCGGTACGGAACATGGAGCAATGTTATAATTTTACTGTACATGATTATAAAATATTTGTAGAAGTTGAAATTAAAGTTCAAGATTACGTGTTCATTTTATTTTTAATTACAAATCTACATCTTTTCAACTAAATAATTCTTGTCATTTATTATACTAACTACGACACACATCTGTATAGAAAATAAAGAAATATACCTACAAAGCAGTTTTGTTTTCGCCGAAAATCTGCTGTCCATAAAATGTTATCTAAAACAAATAAAAGGTGCAGCGGAAATCGGTAGTAGTCCAAAAGGATGAATTAACACGAGAACAAATTGAATACATTGTAAGCAAACTAATTCAAGAAATACTTTTAATTGAAAAGAGCAACCGTTTTCCCGTGTACACTTCAAATAAATTAATCTTAAGTAAAATTATTATAAAAACTCAGCAGATTTCATTCCAATTTCTTGGGCTATTTCTTCACAAATCAACAATTTTAGTCATAATGTGACGTATCGTATAGTACTGATCTCCCTCGAACTGCCTGTATTAATTTTTCCTCCATCGTGGACTTCACATTCAACGCAACTTTTCACTCGCAGGTCGTAGTCACTAGTGACAATCTGCGGTACGACCACAAACCTCCGCAGCTCACGGGCGCTCTCAAGCTGTGTCACCGGACCCTGCGTTCCAACATCCGGTGTAGTATTCACTTCTTTGTTTCACAGAATCTCACGGTGAGTCACCCCACCCCACCTCACCCAGCTGCGTCTCAACTTGCGCTCGGCCTAATGGATAGAAGCACACACACATAGTCCAGTAATGTGAATATGATAGCTAATTGGACGAACCAATATGGTGCAAGCTTATCATGTACAGAAATAACACTTTAGAATGAAAGGAAGAGTTTTATCTGTTAATAGCCCCCTCCCCCCTTTTTATATCTTATTAATAAACCGAATTCTGGACAATATAAGTAAAACTGAATCAATAATCGGTTTGATTTAAAAAAACTGAATTAATATAATTCGCTAGATAATACAATACATGAAAAGAGTAATAAAAACGAATATGACAGTTTCTTAAAATTCACAGTATAACATAAAATGCAATTATAATGAGGTTATTATACGTTATCTGGGGTGAATTTTAAGAGGATACCATTAACTGTTGAAACTTAACTAACTTTTGATTTTTCAGTGACGGGAAAAAGAGTTCAAATTCGAAGGAGACGACTGATAAAAGATTTCAGCATTGGTTTAATGGAAGTTTGCACAGATGAGGCTGCTCCCGAAGTGGCAAGCAACAAAGGGGTATTGGCAAAGATTGTTGGTTTATCAGGAACAGAAACGCGAGGTTCACAGAGATGGAGAGATCTTATTCAAGCAGCAAAAAAAAACAAAATCATAGGTAATGGCTATAACGATAGCACTCGTTTTGGAAGCCTTAAAAGAAGTCGAAGTGAAGACAAATCCACAGAAAATTTACCAGAAACGCTAGAATTCCAAAAGTCGGAACAGACAGAAATAGAACAGTCATCAGAAAATAAATTATACCCAAATATTCCAGAGGAAGACTTAGCCCAAGCAGCTGAACATTCAGTACTATCAACTATAGTGTCCCAACCTAAAGTCAGTAAGCCCCAAGCTTCTCCAATAGCACCTAAAAGTGAAAGCTTTGCACTTCGAAAGGACCCTTTGGCTAAAGGAATCAAGCTTTCTCCAGAAGCTCTCATAAAACAAGTAACTAAAAAAGAAAAGTATCAAGCTCCGAGACCAAAAGCACCAGAAATCAGTAACACCTCCCTACCAACTAATTTCAAAATTACCAGTGTTAATGTAAAACTTGCTGAAAAGTTACCCCATTCTTTAGATACATCAGCAAGAAATGAAGTTAGTGCTGGCAAGCCTATAAATATAAGTACAATATGCAAGGATACAGCAATAACTGTAACTTCTTCACCAGAAAAAGCAGCTTCTGTAAGAACTAATTCCATGACATCAGTCGACCTTGGACAAGAGCAAAATGCAAATAAGTTAATTGATCTAAACGAAAATCAAGATTCCTCAGCAATCTTCAATATTTCTGCAATGAATAATAATTCGGGTGATAACAGTAGAATTTACATTTCGGAGAAAAACGATAATGTTGAAGGAAGCATAAGCATGGGAAGATCCCAACTTCCACACCAAAAAGTTGAAAGCTACAGTAGTTCAAATGAGGCTCAAGTGGTAAATTTAGATGGTTCAACAACTTCCCCTCAACCCCCAACATTTGAACGCCAAGGTTGGCTATAGATAAATACAGATGAAATTGTTTCTTGAGCTACCAACTGTTGGGAGAATTAAGAAATTTTTACATTAAACCTATTCTTAGAGAAGAGAAGATTCAATAGTTATATATTGACAAATTATTCATCAAAATTTTCAGTTCCATGGTTGGAATATCTTCAAAAGATAAATTATAGCTGACAGAAGTAATGGTTGATAAAGGAATAAAATAAAGGAATGAACTATGCAAAAATAATAATAATAAAAATAAAAAAATTCTATTTATCTAAAATGTACGTAGAAAGAATAGCTAAGAGAACCAAATAAAGTAGTACAATTGCTTTCTAAAATCTTATTTCTCATAAAACAGAATATTACCACACAAATCATAAACAAAAAGAAACAGGTAAAAGAAATAAAAAAAAAAATCTAAAATACACATTCAACACAATTAATACAGTGCTTTCAAAGAAAAATATGATATCCTTTCATTACAACTGGTTTATCAGGGCACTGGGTTTCTCAAAGCCATTTTTGTGATCTTTTGGGGAATTTCTAAAAAAAATCCAAACTCCTGACTTTAAAAAAGATTTTTAGAGTTGCCTGTTCAAAAAAATTAAAAATTTACATAACTATCAAACTTCAGCTTCAGATTGAAAACATGAAATTATACAATGAAAAATAAATAATGGTATAAAAATATTTTAGTTTAATGAATATTACACTAAAAATGTCTAGCAAGTTATCAACCAATTTTAAAGATACATTTTATACTAGTATTTTTTACTGGTTTACACACATTCCTAAATGTACTGTAAGTCATTAACTGAAAAAAGTTTTGATATTTTGTGCATATTTTTTTCAACAATTCTTAGAATATAGGAGTAAAAAGAAATATGGGTACTATAAAATTTTAATGATTTACAGAGATTCCTACTCAATACCAAACACCGTAAGAATTTTTGTACTGATCATGTTTTGGTGGTTAAATTTATTTTAAAGACAAAAATGTATATCATTATCTACAAACAAAAAACTTTCCTTCACCAACTTTGAAATGTTTTACAAAATAAGGAGTTTATTTTGTTTACTGGAATTTGAAAATTTTAATGAAGTATTGTATTGCAAAAGTAATCCAGTAAGTTAATGTAAATATATAAGTAATCCAGAAAAAATCTTTCAGTCTCAGAGTTAATAAACTACACACTATATGGTAGAGTAAAATAACATTTTAGACATACTCCCATTCACCCAGAAGTTAAATATTCTCAATAAGTTAAATATACACCTTCTTAAAATGTAAACTGACATTAAATAAAAAATAAATATGATTTCCTTATATTTGCTGTAAAATAAAAGGCTATGAGAGAGTTAATTTCTGAATAAAATCAGAAGTCTAATATGAAAAAAAAAAAAAACTTATGTAGTACATAAAATTAATCGAGATAAATAATTTACAATATAACATGACTAGAAACTTTTTACTACAGAGTTCCTTCTTTCTTTTTATAACATATTCTCATAATATGATCAAAATTAGAAGATGAAATATGCTTGCCATATGCTACTACAAATACACTACTCTACAATAATGGATCGGACAGCAAGATGTGATGGTATAAGGCAGGGTGTCCAACCTTTTAGCTTCCTTGGGCCACATTGAAGGAAGACGAATTGTTCTAGGCCACACAAAAATATACCTAACATTAAATGTAATTAATGATAAAAAAAGTATAATATACTGTTAGCATATTTCACTATAAATTTTATTTATATATACAAAGATAACTATAGGAGTCATACTAATGCATCAATATCTGGTCAATTGAAGAGGTTTCAATTCTCAGGGAGTTCTCAAGATGTTCATTCGATATTTTGGTTAATTTGACTCTTAGGCCCGTTGCACACACGGCGTTTTTATCCGTGGCGGGAATTACCCGTCGACGTCGTTCCAACAGTAGACCACAGAAGTCAATTGGAGCTTGCATACTGGGCGGAAAAAAAATAAGATCGGTAAATTTTCCGTCGACGGTAGTTTGTGCAGCTGTCGAGTGTTACTGTGCGCCGGCGGATGTTTTGACTACTGTTGGAACAGATTTTTTCCGCCACGGATAAAAACGCCGTGTGTGCAACGGGCCTTAGTATGCTTCACTCTTGAAAATAGTTGTTTACAGATGTACGTGCTTCCAAACAATGATGACATGAATAACGCATGGCTATGCAATGAGGGATATTTATCTCTGGGTAGGTATGATTTATTAACGTCCAAGAAAGAGACTTGATTGAATTTCTCTTTAAGTTGGATGTCAGATTGCAACTCTATGAATTCCATTTGTAAATTTGCTGGCAGCATATCTATATCGACTGTAAAGGGCGTAGCAAAGATATAAATGAATTGTTTATTTTTCCAAAAGTCCTGAAATCGGTTTTTAAATTCTTGTACTAAACTTGAAAGTAAGGCTGCGTATTTTTTACTATTTTTTAGAATAATGCTTGGTCAGCGACTCGAAATGCAAAAAAAAAAATTTACATTTACTTGGGCTTGCCATGATTTCAATTTCATCTGGAAGGCGTTTATGGTTTCAAACATTGTATTGGTAAATCTGGTTTTTACCCTAAAGATGGGTGTTTAAGTTATTTAAATGGGCAGTCAAATCTATCAAAAATGCTAAATCTACAAGCCAGTTGTCATCATCTAGTTCTGGCAGTTTTTTTTTTTTTTGGTAATGTCATAAACAATTTGATTTTATCCAGCAGGCTATAAAATCTTTTTAACATTTGCCTTCGACTGCGCCACCATATTTCTGTAAAGTATACGCTATCGTCATACTCAGCATCCAAGCTTTTAAGAATTTCCTGAAACTGGGATGATTCAATCTCCGAGCCCTTAAAAAATTCACAGTTTTGATGACAATTTGCATAACATTGTCTATTTTTAAAGCTTTTCTGTATAAATTTTTCGGGTGTGTTAGGCAATTATACTTCATAAAACGAGAATTTTCAACAGCAATGGCATCGTCTTCTATTAATACGGAAACGGCGCCAACGCTATACTTTCGGGTTTCTAGATAAAAATGTTTTGGATTAATAGACATTTACGTTGAATTAATGGAGTCTGTAGTGCTACTTTTTGCCAGTAATGTGCCAAAAAACGATAAATTCGGAGACGTCATCGCTTTCCCGAGTAACTTGAAACCTGCGCTCCCCCCCCCTTTTTTTTTCGTTTTTGCGATGTATTTGGTAGAGCATAGTTCTCTAGGACTAAAAAAACTTTAGGAAGGACTTTCATGAAGTCTGCAGTGGTATGACGTCCCTCGGAGAGTTCGCTAGCTTCGCAGACTTGGCAGAGACCGCATCGCCCCGTTCACTTCGGGATTTTAAAAATCTCGCAAATTAGAGTACCCTTGCGGCCTCCGACACCCGACGAGTGAGGGATACGTGGGATCGTCCCGAAAGATCCGTGTTTCTTCGATTTGTAGCGAGAAAATCGATAATTTCGATTATCTGACGTCACCTCTTTCATAGTTAATTCGGAATCGGTTCTAGGATGAGGTTAATTAATGTAATAAACATTTAGCAGGAATTACAGACGTCTCCTAGTGCTATTTTTTGCCAATAAGGTACCGAAAAAACGGTAAACACGTACGGCGGTTTCGCTGAAGTCATCGCTTTTTCGAGTAACTTGAAGCCTGGGGGCCCTTCTGGGCACACTTTCAACAAGGTTGTGATACACAACTATGGATATTTGTGTCCATTCCTGCTGCAAGAATGTCGCCAGCTCAGCTGTAGATTTCGGACGTGGTTCCCTGGTCCGTAAGTGGCGCTCTAATTCGTCCCACAAATGTTCTATGGGGTTTAGGTCGGGACTCTGAGCAAGCCAGGGAAGACGTTTTACATCCATATCTTCATAGCACTGCTTGACAGAGGCTGCAACATGACATGGAGCATTGTCGTCCTGGAAGTAACATTCGCTCATTCCATAAAATTGCCAGAGCGTAGGAAGAACCTGATTGTTCAAAATATTCATGTAGGCATCGGTGTTCTATGTGCAAGGAAGAACATGCAAAGGTCCCAGGCCATACCACGAAAAACACCACCAAACTTGAGAGTTGGCACGATGCACTCAGGCAGGGGCGGCTTCAGTCCAGAGCTTTTTTTTTTTTTGGGGGGGGGGGGGAAGGAACGTCGGCTCTTAGGGTTATATATATATATAAAAGAAATAAACATTGTCTCATTTTAAATTTAAACTCATTTAGTATTAGGTCTACGATTATATAATTTTAGGCTAAGAAAAAAAATATATGTCAGGCTTTTTTTTTGGGGGGGGGGGGGGCAATTGCCCCTACTGCCCTATCCATAGTTCTGGGTATAAGAAGTTACTGTAAATAAACTAATATATGAAACTCAAAACAATTTTGTAAGCATAATATATATAATACTTTAGAAAAAGTCGTAAAATAACTTTGTGTGAAAGGAAATAAAACATGTACAAGAGAAAGAATTTCATTTAGGGGTCAAAATGATCCCTACCATAGTTGTAGTGTTAAGGTGTGTGTGAGACTTATTCCCCCTGCTCTAGTCGTAGGCTAGACCAGAGTGTTAAGGTGTTCACCATAATTAGAAGTTTATATTAAAGCCTTATTTCACCCCCAAAATTATTTCTACATTAAGCATTTTAACAATGAAATTTCCAATTTATACAGAAAATTCTAAAGCAAATTGGATGAAAAAGTTTCTTTCCAAAATGACCCACATCTTTATGCCAATGCAAAATTAAAGTCCTATTTAGTACTCCTGCAGCACTTTTTAGCCCAAAAGAGCTGTTCATATTGAATCCGGAACGTTAGCATAAATTTTTTTAACCAATCATGTAGCTGAGCACTATGACATCATCCACTGATTCAATTTCAACACTGATGAAAGAACACACAAAATGTCGAACCAATCACAGGTCATTTCAACAAAAGTCTGCTATGGAGCACAAGTTGTTCTTTGTACTGAAAAATACACCAAGTAAAAAACCCCTGTGGCCATCAGCCAATCAGATGCACTTGATGCTTTCTGTAACGTAAGCAATGTGAACAGGTTTCTTCTCAGTGCCAACAGAATCTTTAAAGCTGATGCTGACGAATTTAATGTGAACAGCTCTTAATAAAATAACAGTAACAAAAGAGAGAAATCAATTCAATCTTAAAAATCTGATTCTTCAGAAAATTTTTGGTCCCGAGTTTGTTCTATTAAACATAAGAGATGAATGGAGAAAAATGACATAGATACGAATGTGAGTGAACATACAAGTCACATACTATAAAAAAAATCAAATTTAATAACTTTAATATCTACTTTTGAAGAGAATAATATTACAAACTCTAAACATTTAACATTTTATTTATTTTTTCTTTCAGTATCAGCTTCTAAAGAAATCTAGAAATTGGAATTCAATAAGTGGAATGAACTATAACACTAAATGCATAGAAATAATTTTCATAAACTTGCAGTCCTATATAAATTTGTATCAAAAGTGTGTCAAAATAAGTTTATTATTTAAAACACTAACTACACTTTGTTCATTTGTATAAAAGTTCATTGTATATACATTTGACTATGTATGAGACAACATGCAAAGTAATGTAGCCTTCACAATATGAAATACCAAGATACAGCTCTTTCTGAAGTGCAATGGATGAATTCTTTTACACCTAGAAAAAAAATCTAATAAGTAGTTAAATACACTACTGCATATCTCAACAAATATTGAATACATACACAAACTCTAGTTATTTAGAATATCACTTGAATTATCAAAAAAATGGATGAATTTTCATAGCTATTACAATAAACCATTTTGAATTTAAATTGTAGGACAAAATGCAGAGACACAAAATATTGTTGTGTTTTATGGTTATAATGTTGTTTTATGGTTCAGTTCCGGCACTTATACAGAATCTTGCCGTTGGTGCGTGGATGCCCAGAGTGCTTGATTTCTGTTTGTTTCTTGTCTATATTCGTATTATTTTTATCTATCTCTGTTGGATTATTTATTTGTAATTTGAATCTAATATTTCACTCAAATCTTTATTAAAGCAATAGCAGATTTTTATCTTCACACACCCACTTGCTCTAACTTATAACATGCATTTTACAAACTGTCTTACATTCAAATAGGTTAAAAACAGTTACAATAATAACAAACATTAAAACATCTTTACTAAAAGAAAACATGAAATTCAATGAGAAGAATAACATATGAAAAATTAATTTATATCTTTACTAATAATATATTGAAATTTTTTTTAAAAAATTGTGCATACAAATATGCAGTGTACATTTTTGTGTATGTATGTGTCTCTCTCTCAGAGAATTTGAAAAACAGTTAACTGTTTATAAGTTATTGACAGATAATTTGCTCATTTAACATCAGTACATTATGCTGTTTTTTTTCTACTATATACTTTTATCTTCTTTCAAACCAAGCATACAGACAAATATTTGTAAATAAATTTTTAAAAATTCAGGCCAAAATAAACAGAAAAAAAAATCATTGCACCACATCATAAATAACTACAAAATTTATGGTATCAAAAATATTTTTATCACATTAGGAAATAAAGGTTTCACGTGCAACTTTCAAAAGACTGAGAAATTTATAGGAGAGAAGTTTTCAAGATCTTACAACAAAAGCTATATTAAAATGACTAAGGGAGAAGGCAGAATTTCTCAGATCTAAGAAAAAGAAAATATTAGTCTGACTTCATACATGCAAACTTTGACAACAGTTAACACAATTCAATGATGCAGTAGCACTTTGATAAGACAATACACATACTAGAACATCAGTTTACATTTAACACATGTTGAAATTTTTTTTGTTAAATTATTTTGTTTTTTAAAAAATTAATCATTCCTACAGGTGAGTAAAAATTAAAAATGAAAACTTCAGCTCTAAATGAAATTAAAATAATCATGTATATTAGTACCAAAGAAGCAAGTATCATATACTCTTTTTATGTAATACAAGAATATTTTAAGAACCAGGCATTAAAAGGAAAAAAAGCTATAATTGATATATCAATTTTGCTTTTTTTAATGACTTTTCTATGACTTTGTTGCAAGCAGTATTTTTTACTTGAGTCACTATTCAATGGTGATGTGAGAGCAGGTTTACAGTTGTGAAGAAACTACAAGAAGTCTCTCTAATAGTTACAGCTTTTTCCTCTTCACACTTTCTAAAGATAAAATATCACTTTTCAACAGTAGCAAAGATTTACAATTAGCTCCCCAACAAATAAAAAAAGATAATGAATTTGTTAATGTTTACTAAATGATCATCATCCACTGACATTAGCAGGCATTCTAGGCAGAAGTCCACATAACTTAATACTATTTTCAAACTGTTTGAATTAATCAAAACATGTGGTACAACTAAAACATTTGTCCTTCTGTGAGCTTGTAACATACACGATTTTTTCTTCAAAGATTTTAACTTCTTTGACACTAAAAATTTAATGTTTATACTCAACTCAGGAAAAACAGCCTACTTAAAAATTGCAAACCATGCATGGCATGGTATTAAGGAAACTGGAGAGGTGATAAATGTCAATTAATTGCTACTACAAACATGAACCCAAGAATGTTATAACAACACGAGGACATCAACTGCATCTATGAAGTACAGTAAGAGATGAGTCCCAGAGTTTGGATCTTTTTGAATGGATGATGTATTTGTGTAACATAATTTTTAAACAACTTCTTTCACTTAACACATGCAAAATTTGCATTTAGTTTACAAAATGTATTTCACATTCCATAGCTGTTTAATTTTGAGAAAGTATATATACAAAATATTTATATACAAAAATTGCCATTTTTAGCAACATATACCCCATTTAAAAAACATTTATGGCTAAACAAAAGCTGAATTGCTAGGGTACTGTTATTCAGTCCAGAGCCAGTGGATTTGAGCCCCACTGTTTGCATAGAGGTTTGTAGCCATTTGGAATCAGCTTTAAACTGTAGTTCCCAATCTAATTTGTCCTTGTGTAGCAAAAGTTGATTGAAATGCTCTAAACCAACAAAACAATAACCTTTATGTGCAGTTAAGAGAAAATAAACAAATATTACTACAAGTATATGTTACAACAAAAAAAGTTTTCTGGTGCGATAATTCAACTTTTATGCTTGAACTGTTATTAAAGCCGTAGAAGACAAACTCAAACTTTTTTCCTTGATCTATTTCAAAACAAAAGTAAAAATTATATTGAATACTTTTAAGATGATGCAATACTGTGGAACACTAATGAATATTATTTTGATACCTGTAACCTTCCTACTGGAAGAATGAATGCAATGGGAGCACGGTACCATTTTCGTTTAAGTACAAAAGCAACATGCCATCTAAATGAGATACTTTAATTAAAACATTCACATGACATTTGTTTCTGGGTGTGAGTGAAATTTAGCAAAATTTAGTCTCAGGAATTGAAGATCAATGTCATATTTCTAGTGATAGGAAGAAACATGCATCTCCATAAAAGTGTATTTTAAAACTATCACTGATATATTAATCTAGGGACTACATTTAGTTTTCTGTTCTTTAATCTAGAATGCTTACATGATTCATAAATACCAGGCATTTTAATATTGGTCAAAGTATTAATTTATTCCTAACATTTCTGTGAGTTGATATTTTCTATGTTCCTATCTAGCCCTCTAATGTTATTGTTACAGGCATATAATTTAGCACATATCTTAATCAGACAAGTAAACAAGATATGAGTTAGCCCTTCCCAGTATTGCAAATGTTATGCAATGATATGCACTCAATGTAATCAAAGAAATTCTGAATGATAAAAGCACTTTGCAGAATTATTTTTAAATGATTAAAAAAATAAATTCAATTTAAATGACCTAGATGAGAAAATTTTGGTTACACTAATATAAACTAGATATCAGTGCATGTGTATGTGCAAAAAATGCTTTAGATTTCTTTTCTCAGAACATGTGAAGGAAGCCAAACTGTGGAAACCTTTCTCACCGTCTACTGATAGTAAAATTTACTTTGTGAAACACACCATTTCTTTTTCTGTTTTGAAAAGAAATAACATACCAAAGAAGATTGTTTCTTCCATCCAGTAAGAAATTCTATACAAAATTTCTTCAATAAGTAATGTTGGTCTATTATATCAAAAACAGTGTAAAGGTAATTTGTTCAATTATTTAAAAATAAGATTTGTCATATAGCTGAATTTTTAACTTATTTCTCCTTTGCTTTTCACTTGAAAAATTTTTGCAACCTTCTATGGATCTATTATTTCTTCAGATAGAAAATAAAGCAAGAAATACCTCCTAAAACTATTTTTATAATTTTTTTGAAGTTAAAAATAAAAGATGTTTTAAACAGTAAATCATTCCTCTATTTAGACTGATTCAACTGAGGGGAAAAGCCATATATCTATTTCTCAATTCAACACTATCAGATATGACTAGCAGATAGTAACAGTGATGAAAATATGTATTTATAATGCAGTGGCATCAGTGAGGTGTCATATTAGCTCCAATGGAAAGTTTGGCTGGCATATAGTACTCGTACCAGAGTGCCATAAATAATAAATATTTTATTGTGATAACCTCTGAATTAATGGCATCCCTACTCAATTGTTTTGTGGAGCATGGGTATGTGTTTTCAAATGGTCTTAAGGTGTATTATGTCTTACTTCATAACAGTCTTTACAATTATTAATGTATTGACAACAATTGTTTAACATTGTAATCTAACATTTGAAAGAATTATTCCATTTTTTATACTTATTATTCAGTAGAAAAAGTTTTAGAATGGGTGTTGTGGGTGTTTGCTGTTAATTGATGATCTTTAAAATTAAAGTTTAATTTTAGAGAATATAACATTTCTTAATATTTTCTTTTAAAAAAAGATACATCCTGATTTCCACACATTTTTCATTTTTTACTTTTTATTGGTGGATGTTTCTAAGTTTTTTATTCAAAATTCTATTTTTCTTTAAAAGAAAGAACTTCTACACTACTGATTTTTTAAAACTTTGCAATCAGTTTTACATATCTTCATTTCCTCACATTTTCCCCTTTATTCATTTATTTTAAAAAAAATTCTTTTGCATGGGTGGATGTTGAAGGTTATATAAGTTCTTCAATTAAAATTTATTCTAAAGAATATTTCATTAAACTTCGATTCTTGACGCACTTTTTTTTAAAACTATATAATCAATTTAGTTTGCATATTCTACCATTTATCTTCCATCTTGCATGTCACAATGTACAGCTTTACTGCAGAGCAAACTCAAGAACCGAAGAGAGAAAATTAGACTAGCATTTTGAAGCCCGATAGCTTAGGGGTAAGCATGTTAAATTGTTTCTCCACACCAGACTGAGGTTGTCAAAATTAGCATTCCTAGTGAAATCGCAGGAAAAACTTGCCAGGCCAGTACGAGGAGTATTTGTCAGCCAAATGTTTTGCAATGTAATAACAGGGTAAAAGATACTGTATAACAGAACACAATCAATAAACATATCACAACCATATATCCAGATAGGAATTTACTGCTATCTTTGACAGAAACTCTGGTTCGAATATTACTTTCAAGTACAAATAAAGTGAAATAATTCTGTCATAGAATTATTTAATATGGCATTTTTTATTTTTACAATGTTGCATGAACAGTCAAGTAGCAGATAAATGGATTACTTCTGTCAACACAAATTTGTTATGCTTTTATAAAAAGAAATTTAGAACAACCATATAATTTTTTAAAGAAAACAATAAGTGTCTTAGTTTATTCTCTCATTACGAACAAAAGAAATGTATGTAAATGCAACTAAATTGAGTCATTTTATCTAAATGAGTGTAAAAATAAAATAAATAAGTTTATAAAAAAACTATATAAATAACATGCTAATCATAAATTCATAAATAACAGAAGAAAGGTAACAAAGATGTTAAAGCACACTTACAACTGACTATGATTATAAATCATGAAAGGAACATTATCAAAAGTTTGTAATATTTTGATTTTATCTTCTTTCCTGATATTTGTTAAGAAGGCTTTCTGCTGTAGCTTCTAAATGACTGTGTATGGGGTGGGATGAACTTTTATCTCCAAATCTATCAAGGCCTTGTGTTCTGTGGAGAGATTCATCAGGCTGACTACTTGACTGCTGGATGGAATTATGTACATCAGAATCATCCTGCATTATAAGCATTCCTAATTATGAAAGCACATATTACACTAGTCTTAAGGCTAACAACATAAATTATTAACAGAAAGAAAATTAAATAAAGCTTAAAAAACTATTCGTATTTCAAACACATACACAAAAACTAGCGATTGACATTTGGAAGATACATTAAGGAATAAGCACATTTAAACATTTTAATTATTTACAAAAATATCTATATATTTAAGTTGCTAAGCAGATTCTTTAGACAGTCTGTGAGAGAAAACTACAGCATCAATTTATTTCATTTTGGTTTTAAACAAAAGATTTTAATCATAGATGTGTCAAATTTGATTTTTGTAGCCACAATTTCTATAAATTAGTAATAATTTATAGTAAAAAAATTGCTTTCTGCTCATGCTCAGTGACATGTTTAAATCTGACTTTAGATACTCACTAAGCAAGAGTCTGCATAAACACATTAATTTGTTTATTCCGAGAAATCTCTCTAGCTCTCTCTCTGCCATTTTTATTTTTAATTATGTTTGTGGGATATAGAACTAAACCTGTCGGAAATTATTTTGCTCTTTTGAGTAACCCGAATTCTTTTTATTGGATTGAATAGTATTTTTTTTAAGCATATCCCTCTATTCTTAATATTATGATCTTTTACATAATATTAAGAATATTATGTGAACATTTGGTAATGATGTGTTGAGTACAATTCATGTATTAGTACATTTATTTACTATCCAGCCATCATGTTTTGACGGGTACCAACTAGTAAATTGTAATTCAGTGGTCAGTAATGTTTTAACAGTAAATAACAGTCTTTGAATACATAATAGGAATCACATGAAGCTGTTATTTACAGATTTCTTGCACTTCCCAATTTCCATTAATATTTTATATTGCTCGTGAAAAAACAATTTTAAGATTTCTTCAATAGATGAAGGAAGTGGGGGTAAATAATACATGGTGCAACAAGAAACTATTATATACAAATTCTTACCCAATGACATATTTCACAAATTTTAGTGCAAAATTTGACAGTTTGGAATTCAGCACTTTCTTAAAATTATATGCACTACTATCAGCTACATAGAATTCTAAACTAAAATATTAATTGAGTGACTTTTAACAAACCCATTCACCTTCAATAAAATTTGAGACAGTGATTTTATAACTCCAAAATCTTAGAATTTGCACAACAATTTTCCTACAAATTTATCACCAACTTATGAAAATGTTTAAAATGAAAAGCAGTTCAAATCATTAACATTCAGGCAAATTTCCAATCTTAAAACAGGGCAAATATCCCCTGGCATTCAGTATCAGAGTTTGAGGGTTTGAATCCTGCTGTAGGTATGGCTACTTGCAGTCTCTTAAAGCCAACTATAAGTGGTAGGTCTTGGCCCAGGAGTTGAAAAAGATGACCACAACACTCTCAAATAATAAAACAACTATGAATTTACAGGGCAAGATTTAGAGCTAAAATATTTAAAACATCTAAGTTTTGAAAATTATGTCATACTAACAGTAAAGAGTAAAAAGAAAAAGAGAAAAAAATAATATTGTACATTTAGGTTTTAAATTCTGTAAACAATTAAAACACAGTGCTCATGTATTGCTCTCTCATAATCTTCTTTTCTTTCATTATTTAAACTGACAAAAATACCGACCTAAAACAAAATAACAAATATTCCATTAACCTTTAGCTTAATGGATTCCCTATTTAGAGCAGGAAATTTCATACTCCTTTGTAAGAATGGCCATATATATATATATATATATACACACATTCTTGGACCTGTATTCTTGGGATACATGCTATCACATCCCGTAAGGAAAAGGTTAATACTATGTGGTACTACTTTAATAATGAACTTACCCGAGAATGGCATCTGATATCAATGTGAACTAATAGACAGGCTAACTCTAGTTCTTCATTGTATTCATTTCTCAATGCAATAGATCGATACCCTAAAAATCAATAAATGAAAAAAAATTACATGAGCTCAAAATATCAAAATCACAATAAAGTTGAGCAGGATAGCAAGATTACTTTTAAGTTATCAAGATCTTTTAACTCTATACTTTATGCTATTAAAAGAGAAACTGAAAATAACTTTACTATCACCCTGGTATCTTCTTTTAAAAAAATAATATTAAATACTGCAATTACAAAGGAATATTGAATCCTATCAAACTTTTCACAATGAAGAAGCTTGAATTCATATTTTATCCTTGAAAACTACCATAGTCAAAAAGATATCTCTCTCTCTCTCACACACACACAAAATAAATAAAAATAAATAAATAAATAAACATACACTTTACTATTACGTCAACAACTACAATAACATGTCTATAAGATGAACAAAATCCACAAGATCAACTAAAGAAATCGAAAATTTAAATTTAAATATGATAGTGATGCTAGTGTAGTTACAATTTTAAATATTTTTTTTTTTTTTAGTTAGGAAGAAGGTATTCAAACAAATGACTCTTAAAAGATAAGATAAAATTGCATCAAGGAGGGTAAAGGATCCTAAATGTGTAATTAATTAATATAAACCAATAATAAATGTGAGCCTATTATTATGCTTTATTAATTTAAACAACGAATAACTAAAGTAAATAATAAAAAAAATCTTTTTTAAATTCACACTTATTAGTTTTAGGCATTTTAAAATTTTGTTTCACAGTTAATACAGTAAAAATTTTAATAACAGATCCAGCTTTTGGGATACAAATTTTTGTGACAGTGTTTACCAATGTGTTCCAGTATTTAGGAAGATTGGCTGACTTTTAGTAAATTTTAATTAACAGATGAGGAACAAAATACTTTTAATTTTCAAATTCTTAATGACTTCCTTCTAAAATTCTCGACTGAATTTCAAGGTTGATATCAAAAATATTAAAAATCAACTCTTTTATAAGAAAGAGTCGGATATTAAACTTTCATCTTTCCAAAAATCAGAGATTAAAAAAAGTTTCAAGGTAGACTGCATTTAGACAAAAAAATTTTCTCAAAACATTTTAAAGATTTCTATATCGACTAATTAAGCTATAGCAAATGACAGATGATATACATCTCACCAATGCCACTAATGAGAGAGTGCTTTTTTAGCTTTTGCATAATGAGCTTTTCATGTATGAATATATATTTAATGCTTTATATATTTATACTAGCTGAAAACCCGCACTTCACTACATTCAAATTAAATACAACGGTCAATGTATGCAATTAATGCCAATATATATATATATATATATATTTATTTATTTATAATAAATACGACGATCAATGTATACAACTGTTGTAAAAAAACAAAAAAATAAATTTATAAAAAAATCATAAGGGATATTTTTATAGACAAAATAATTTAGAAGAAAATATTCAAATTAAATGTAATAGGAGATACTAAAGAATATAGTACAGTTTGAGGAACATACAGTGGCTTCCAAAAGTGTTCGTACACTTACGATTTTCAATGAAATAGGGGTCTATCCATTGATTAAAATGAATATTTCAGAATGGGTATTTAATAATAAGATCTATAATCTATTCTTAACAAAACTACATGAAATATTTTGAAACATAGTAAAACTTTATTTTTAAGAAACCAGTAATCAAAAAGTAACAAAAACTTTCTCATAAAAGTCATCGTACACTTGTAAAAAATCTCTACAAATTACTAAATATTCTAATTTTTCATGAAATTAATATTTAGTAGGATATCCTTTAGCATCCACAAAAGCTTTTAAACGTCTGGGAATAGATTGCTTTAGTTCTTTTGTAATTTTTGCATCAATGTTCATTCATTCTTCCATCATAATTGTTTTTAGTTCGCGTTTCGTGTGAATGTCGTGTTTTCGTACACAAACCTCCAGTTCTCTCCAAATATGTTCTATTGGATTTAAATCTGGCAATTGAGGTGGTGTTTCCAAAATTTGTGGACAATTATAGAGACACCAGATGCGAACGTTGAGAGCCGTGTGCTTAGGATCGTTATCTTGATAAAAAACAAAGTTGTTTCCAATACCCAAATTTTGAGCTGATAATTTTAATTTGTCTCTTAAAATATGTATAAAAACAGTGTTCCAAGCTATTTGTATGTAGATGTCACTTTTGTAAGTATTTACATTTTTCAATATTCTTCTGTAGTTACTCTGCTCTGTGTGGCAACACTTCGTTTTTGGCGGTTGTTGTTGCTTAGCCATGTGACAATCGGTCGCATAGGTTTTGTTCTGCAATAAACTTAAATTGACTTCATTCCGCTTTTAATTTTGTTTCTTTAATGTACCACACGGTCGTGTACAAACAGCATGATTCATTATGCCATCAATAAATACCAAATTTCCTAGTCCTGATGCTGACATGCACCCCCACACAAGGATACCTTCACCATCATGCTTAACTGTTCCTACTAAGTTCTTGGAATTAAGTTCCTCATTTTTTTCTTCTCCATACAATTATACGCCCATCAGCACCAAAAATGTTCATCGGCAAATAAGACATTATTCCAATACGTTTGGGGCTTATTTATCATTGATAGTGCAAAGGGTAACCTAAACTTTCTGTTTTTCTCACTCACAAAAAATTTTCTATGGGCAGAACGCCCATGTAATCCAGCTGTTCTGAGAACTCATCAAAAAATTTCAGTGGAAATTGAAGTACAAAATGTTTCATTGAATTCTGCAGAAACTTACAGCACTCAAACGTGAAGTTTTCAAAAATTTTCTAATTGTAAATCTCTGATCACATTTTGTTAACTTTGCCGGACGGCATTTTCTTACCTTGTTTTCGATCCAATTTTCTTCTTTAAAGCATTTTTTCACATACTGCACAGTAGAATGGGATAAATTGAGTAATTTAGCAATATTTCGAACTGATTTACCACTACTATGATGAAAAATAATCAATTTTCGAATGCTGTTTGTTGTTTCTTTACGACTACGAGCCATTTTTAAATAATAAATAGAATATTACGGAGTAGGCAAGCAAAAATTAAAGCCAAACGATATTTTTAAATGCCACCACAATTCAAAAATAAAAATAAAGTGCCAGACTATAATTTTAATTATGAATTTATCCGGAAATATTTCAGTGTACGATGACTTTTGTGAGATAAAGTTTTTGTTACTTTTTAATTACTGGTTTCTTAAAAATAAAGTTTTACTATGTTTTAAAATATTTCATGTAGTTTTGTTAAGAATAGATTATAGATCTTATTATTGAATACCCATTCTGAAATATTCATTTTAATTAATGGATAGACCCCTATTTCATTGAAATTCGTAAGTGTACGAACACTTTTGGGAGCCACTGTAATATCTTTTATTGTATTTTAATATTTTTTTTTGTCTATTTAGTTGTTATGCACGTGACGATAAATTTATTTAAAGTAGCAGAAAAAGAAATAACATGATCAGCATTTAATAAATTAAATTCTAAAAATTAATCTTTAAAAATTCACCAAAAATCAGAAAATAGAGGTAAAGATTCGAAAAAGATCTCATTTTAATGAAATTTTTATGATCTTTCTCGTGATATAAATTTTATAACCCTCAAATTATTATATTAAATGCAAACTTAAAAAGTTACTAAAACAGCATAAAAATTTAATTTAAAAAAAATCTAAGAATTTTTCAAAAATCTTTCTTAGTGCCCCCCTACACTATAAGAAGAATCGCAATGTAAAATTTCAGCCCTATAGGTCCAGGGGTTTGGTCTGTGCGTTGTATGTCAGTCAGTCAGTTACGGAACTGTTTTATATATATAGACTAGCTGAAAACCTGCACTTCGCTACGGAGTACATTCAAATTAAATACAATGGTCAATGTATGCAATTAATGCCAAAAAAAAATAATATATTATATATATATATATATATATATATATATATATATATATATTATTAATAAATTTGACGATCAATATATACAATTGATGTAGAAAAAAATAGATATATTTATAAAAAAATCATAAGGGATATTTTTATAGACAAAATAATGTCCAATTGTCTGCCGCATAAGCAAGGGAAAAAAATATTTTTTTGTCTATTTGGTTGTTATGCACATGATGATAAATTTATTTAAAGTACCAGAAAAATAAATCACGTGATTAGCATTTAATAAATTAAATTCTAAACATTAATCTTTAAAGATTCACCAAAAATCAGACAATAGAGGTAAAGATTCGAAAAAGGTTTCATTTTAAAGGAATTTTTATGATCTTTTTTGTGATATAAATTTTATAATCCTCAAATTATTATTTTAAATGCAAAAAGTTATTAAAACAGCTTAAAAATTTAATTTAAAATAATCTAAGAAGAATTTTTCAAAAATCTCTCTCAGTGCAACCCTACACTATAAGAAGAATCACCATGCAAAATTTCAGCCCCTTAGGTCCAGCGGTTTCGTCTGTGCGTTGTATGTCAGTGAGTGAGTGAGTGAGTCAGTTACAGAACTGTTTTATATATATAGATAAAAGCCATCTCCAGAAGTAATTAACATAAATTCACGGAAAAATTGAGACATATTAAATAATTCTTTTGATATGTCACTACAGATTTTTAAATTTATAATGGCTTTATCACAATTTAAGTTTCTAAAAGATAGTTCTGAAAATATTTAATGAAAAGCACCCATAAACCTTTATATAACAGAAAAATTGTAAATCTAGCTTTAAAAAATTATTGTAAACAAATAGCAAAAATCTCCATATACAAATACCTGTTCTAAGACAATTGACAGGATATGAAGCTTGAGCAAGAAAGTTTGGATCACCGAACATGTCTTCATACTCCACTACAAATCTGATGAGGGCTAAATCAGGATTTGATATTGTCCAGGAAAATGACTCTTTCCAAACTGGATTAAATCCATTGTCCTCTGTCATAAGAAGAGGATGCATATGAACAACAGTAAACATTCACTTTTGCTAAACTACAGAAAATTTGCTGTTGTGATATAAAGATGATTTTGAATTACAAAATAAATAGTTCATTTTTATAATCTGTCTTATACTAAAATAGAAATGATTTAATGATCTTACAAATAAGAACAATAAGTGACAAGCATATTTTCCCTTGATTGCTGCATTTATATACTCAGAATGAAATTTGAAACACTAACAGTAATAAGAGACCAAATAAACTGTAAAGCAGCTATGGGTGTGTAACGGCATAAAATGTAAATAATTAATTTAAAATTAACTCTCAAATATTTTTATAATTTTAAATGTTACTTTGTAATAATTGTTAAAAGTAATTTTTTTGGCAACAGTTATACACACGATGTTCTTTAGAATTCAGTTAAGTTGAAAAGTAAAAATGGTTAGGTGTTGATAAGTTGTATTATTAGTTTTTTATAGTTAAATACCGTTAAAGAGTAAGTTCTTATTACATTGTCACAAATAGGAGACAATAGGTGTATATACATATACGAATGCTCTTTTGTAAGAAAATATTTAGTTTCTGCTGCATCTGCTGCATTGGAGAAAAAAAAAATACTTAAATACTTTTACATTTATTTGGCATCTCTCAGGACAGAATAAAAATTTTCTAAAAAGAATTTTTCACAACAAACATTTAATTAGAAAAAATAAGAATAAGAACTTTTCGGAAATTTTCAGAGAGTACTATAGAGTTGGCCTTAGGGATTTTACAGTCATTAGATGATATGAATTAATCCAATCTTATAAACTTAAAAAATTGTATATTAAAATACATCACACTAGTTTTTGTACATAAAAATGAAAATAATTTAGGAAGACTCTCTGACAAAGTATTGCAGTCATGGGAACAACATAACAGAGGGAAAATACTACATTATATGGAGCAGTACAATTTGGCTTAAGAAGGGGGATGAAAAGAGTTGGATTTCATTAAAGAGTAAAGGCTTATCCACACTGAAACCAGAATGTTATGTAGCATCAGCATTAGAAATTTTAACCAATCACAGAGATCAGTCCATTGACCTTGGGATGCATCAAACCAATTACAGGTCATGTTAACTCTTAGGCCATTACAAACGTCCTCAGAGCATCCATCTGAGTCTATCCCCCAATCTTACAGATGTGCTGTATGTGTCTACCTGGATTTTTCAATGAACATTACAAACATGTTTACCCCGTTCTTAGGTGATTGTTTCTTTTATCAATAGATGGCAGCACTAAATGACATTCAACTACAATTTCTCCCGATAAGACATGGACTTTTGTGATTGTTTCAAGAATACAAACAGTATAAAATGGAGGCAGTTTTGTGTTTTCGAAACAAGGTGCCCTTCAAAACAAGGTGATCCTATTAGACCCACAGAAAGACATTTTGCAGAGTACATAACTGAACTGCAAATCAAAATGGACCAGGTGAAAATGTGCAGAAAATTAGTACGTGGAAAAAAAGTACGTAAAGAAACAAGATTATGGTGTAAGACTGTGAAGCGGGTTTAAGCATATCGCCTTGCTTTAAAATATACCATACAGTAAGAAATTTCTGAGCAAAATAATCTGTAAATTGTATAAATATATTTATATATGTATTCTTAAAGTTTTGTTTCACTTATTTTGATTTAAATAACTTAACTATATTCATGTTTTTGAACGCTCCTTAAAAAAATAAATAAATAAATAAATGAATAATAAAAAAAAATGCTGGGGAAAAAAAAGGAAGGTGAAAACTCAATGACCTAAGGTTAACAATCTTGCAGCCAATGTAGTAATATAATGCAACACTCCAGATACAATGAGCAAGCAGGACTTTAGTGTGTGTGCAAGTAATGCTAGCACAGAACTTTTGTTCATATTTATTAGCTTCAGGGGAAGGGGTTATAATACATTTTTACCCTCTGCTTTCTAACTTATTATAAGCCATATGCTCATTATCAACAGGTAAAAACCCCCAATTAAATACAAAAATGTTTTTGAATAATTTTCATATAAACTCATTTAATAAAATATACCTTTAGTGCTTGTCTTAAAACGGTAATAGTCATATTCAGCACCAACCAGTTCAACATCAATGAAAGGACTTACAATACCCTTACTCGTCTTAGTCAGATGGCGTGCAGCAATAATCTAGCAAAATGAATATTTTAGTACATTTATAACATTAATTAAAATACATGAACTAATTAAGAAAGGAAGGAAATCAAACACATTAGTTTATCAATTCCCACAATATTCTTCTAGAAATCAGCTGTTTACCTTATTTATACTAAATAGCTTAATGATCTTTGCATTAGTGAACTGTCATGAAGACAATCACACTTAATGCTCCCTGCCTTGATGAAGAACTAAATTAATTAGTTCAAAACTAGTGGCCTTATTTTTTATTGTAGAATATAAGATGTGTATTCCTATTATCTCAGAAATTATTGCTTAGAGCTGTAATTTTCAATTAAAAAACTTATTATACACTTACCTTTCATCACATTAACATTAATTCATTTAAACAGCATATTGTATGCAAAATAAATACTTGATCATTACACAGAAAAAGAATCAGAATACTATGATTACCTGGACGGATAGAGTTATTGGCTTTACTCCAACTAATGTAGTCCGATCATATGGATCAAAATTTTCATCAAACATGCACTTGGGTTTTAAAATATATCCACACCTGATTAGATAAATAGATAAACAGAAAAATTACTTAAATTCACATTACTCAAGATCACATACATAAAATATTGGCAAATTCTTAATTTTATATTGCACTTCTACATGAAGATTAAAATGCTTCATGTAATCATTATACCTAACCAGTGCAGTAGCTAAGATAATAATATAATATAAATAAATCATTCAGCACTATGATGTTCTGATGGTGGGAACATTTACAAGGTGAATCTGTATGTAATTGATTCCTAATTTGTTTATTTAACTTCAAATAAATTTGAAATCACACTTTTCCTATTGATGACTTGAATATATTTAGAAAAGTGTGTGTGTGTGGGGGGGGGGGGAGGAGGAGGTCCTATAAATAACATATATACCTCAAAACCATCTTAGAAAAAATCTATGAAGTGAAGGTATGTTAAAGCTAAATTATATAACATTTATTTATCTAATGATACAGAGCATTCCAAATTTCTGTTTCTACACAATTGATCACACCTGTTGACACAATGAAACTAGTGAGCAACAAAAGAAGTGGAAAAAAGTAAAGAATTTTAAATTTGATTTTTATACAGTTTTAAATTTTAATCCAATTCAATTGCATGCGACACACCTCTGGTTGACACCCTAGGGCCTCTGCTGAAGCTTCAATACATTTCTTACTTCACAGTATTGGAAATATGTGTCCTTCCCATTGAACCTTGTCCTTCAAATTGAACCCATATTCAAAAAGACTAGTTTCTGATACCTTTAAATTTAATGTAGGTTTCAGCCAAATAAAAATGCATATTCGTGACACACACACACACACACACGCAAAGAAAAAAAACTCTCCCCTCTCCAGTAAGATAGGAAAGTAAGAAGATAACATATTTATACAAGAATATCCAATAAAAAGAACCATATAAAAATAAAACAACACATGACAAAAAATAATCTAAGGCTAACAACTACATAATTTCTTTAAACCCTACCAACAAAAAGAGTGCTGACAAAGTTCTTAATCACAATAAGGAAGAAAGAACAAACCTTCCATTTTGCATAAAACGAGCTTGATTCAATTGCATAGCTCTATCTGAAAAAATAAATTTGAAATTAGAAGATCAATAAACTTACCCTTAAAGGGTAACAAAAATTAAAATACCAAACAGTTATCTTTTAACTATAAAACAGTATTAACTTATTTAGCAGAAAAATATATTATGAACACAGAGTTTCACTTAACTGATTGACTTCCATCAAATACGTAATTAATTACTTTCAAAACTGTGAACAAAGATTTATCATGACATAAAAAGTTTTTGATGAACAAAGCTCTGAATATTACAGGAAAAATGGAGTTTCCAAAATTCTTATATTTAAATTGAAGCATCTCAATTAACAATCTTTACTGTAAGTATTTTCTTGAAGTATTATACAGAGGGTAAACACACATTTTTGTAATGATTTTGGAAAAAGAAATATATAAACAAAGATAAGAATTTTATTTTCAAATATGTTCGATCTGATAGCCCAGTTGTTAAACTATCATATTACATCTTGATTTCCACAATAAAGAGCTTTTCCTAAAATATCAAGATTGATTTTGTTCCACTTCTCGACCACAATCTTCCAAGCCCATCCAATGTTTTGGAATGCCACTTATAAAGAAATTGTTTCGAAATTCCAGACGCACAGTAATCCATAGAGACACATTGGGGACTTGGATGGGATGCATTTAAATGGAATAGCCTGAATTTCGGTTTTATTTCTCATTTTTCTAAAATTATAGCAGTAGAATTAGGAGGTATGTCTGGTAGCCTATCCTGATGGACCTTAACACAATGAAGATGTTTGGGTAAAAGAGATGGAATGTCTTTATGAAACAGGTGTTAAAATATATTTCTCAAATAATCGGAGTTAATTTTGGCTTTTTTTAACTTTTCCTATTTTAAGGTTTTCTGTTATAAGAGAATCCAAAATAACCCTAAACCTTTAGCAAAACTTTCCTTATTTTCTCTGAACCAACATTTTTAGGCCTTTTTCCTCCTCTTGTCTGTACAAATCAAACTTTTCTATTGAAATCAGATAAATATAACCAAGCCTCATCAATTGTATCTACATATTTCTATTTTTCAGATGGAAAAATAGAAATCATTGTAGATACAATTGATGCCAAATAATATTCATACAACAATCTGCACATAACTTTATTCTGAGAAACATCTTTTCGCATTAAAACATGAACATCATGTTTTTTTTGTTTTGATTAACTTTAAATCAGATTTTATAAATTTGTTTACAGTTCCTATAGACATGTTTAAAGACTTTGTGATAGTTCTTTGGGGGGTTGGATTTCCTTTTAAAACATGAGATGCGACTTTAGATATAATAAGCGGTGAACGTACCTTCGTTGGGTATGCATTTTTTACCTTTTACACAGTAAAATGTAAACTTTGGCATTTAATTCATTTTTTATTATGTCGCTTATTTTATGTGTAGAAACCTTAAAACCATGCTTTTCACACCTTTTTTTATTAATCGAATAAGAGCGGAAAAAGCAAATACACAGCCTTCGATCCAATGTTTATTTTCCAGCAATATTTTAAAGCAAAGAATGATGGAGACGATAACTAAACTCTATTCTGAATTGATACCAGATAGGTTTTATTTTAATTCATTAAAATTTAAATCATAGACAAAGTCAAAATCATTACAAAAATGTGTGAACACCCTCCATATTTCAAAACGGAACATGAGCATGTTTTTTTACAAACAAACATATTTTTCAGCCCAATTTTCATAGGAGAGGAGAGCAATAAACAAAGTCCCCCCCCAAAAAAAAAATATATATATAAATCTTTAATATGGCTCTAAGGATATAATAAGAGTCTTTAGGTCCTCCCCTCACCCCCCAAAAAAGGAGGGGGGATTTTTAGGAACTAAGATGTATTTGGAAATTAAGGCCTCGCTTTAAAAATTATGAAAAAATTAGTTAAAATATATATTATGCTTGAATAATTGTTACACTTTTATATCAATAAAGCATTTTCTTGAAAGTCTAAGACATTTCAGAACCTCCTCCACAGATGCAAAAGAGAAAAAATAAAGACTGGGTTGTTTCAGTAATTCAGTGCTTTTACACTACAACAGTCATAGAGTTTTCATTTTGATCACAGTTTCTACATCTCAGAAACAAAATGGCTATTAGGTTATTTACCAAGACAATATAGAATGTTTTATAGAAGTATTGAAAAAATAAAACCGAGTCACTAAAACGAGTCTTCTAAATGGTTTTTCTAAAGGAAGTAATTACTTCCTTTAGAAAAACCATTAGTTTCTTTTTTATTCTTACTAACTTTTACACAATAACTTCAATCATTAAAATAATAAAAGTTACAATATATTTTTACAATAGCATGCATAGAAATCCCCCCCCCCCAAAAAAAAAACTGTCAAAAGAATGCAGTTCCTTATTAATTTCAAGGATTTTTAAAAAATTACAATAAAAGTTCCACAATCCACATACAAATTAATTTTTGCAAGCAAAATTATTGAATAATTCATTTACCTGGAGTCTGATAATTTAAAGCAACCATTTGAACACCACAGTTCCACATCTTCATAGGATCATAATTGGAAGAATCAATTCGACTTCCTTTAGGATAAACACGGCTAAATTGTAACCTATGATACGTTCAAGGAAGTTAAGAGAAAACATAAAAGATGCCACATTAATTTACAACATGTACAGAAGCCATATTTACAAATCAATTCCATAAATTTTGAAAAATTACAGCAAACTAACACAATTAATTTAAAAGAAACACTCATATTCAAGGATATCTTAACAGAAATTTGCATTTATCTTGATTGATCCACTTCTGTATTTTTGTCTCAGGAAAGGATGCCATTTCTGTATAGTTACCAATTTCTACAAAGAATATTAATGCAAAATTAGATTACAAAAATATAAAAATAGTAAAGAAGAAATAAATTAATGAAATGGATGTAAGCTGCAGTAAAATGAAAAAAAATATATTAAATCTTCAACCTTAGCTATTTTCTTGCATATCATCAACCTCAAGTATTTAAATCACCTAACATCCTCTTGCACTTAACAAATTCTTAAACACGAAGTTCTGATCAATGACGTGCATAAATTAAATAATGGATTAAAGAATGTATGAAATCAAGTTTTTACATTACATTTTTTTTATTAACATGACAATTTTTATATATAAAAGACAATGATATATAAAAGAAGAATTTGGAATTCAAGGGGGAAAACTTAAGTTTAATACTAGTAAGCCTTCATTAAACCATAAATTACTATTTCATTAATACAATGGGGCATTTATTTGAAGGCTTGATATTTCCCCTTACTTAGAAAGCATCCAAAAAATTTCCTTTAATTCACAATAAGTATCAGATTGATTCCATGCACAGTTTTCAAATTGATGATTTACCAAAAGCATAAAAAACATTACCTAAAAGCAGAATTGGTAGGACTAATATTATATGCTTGAAAATTGCAATAATTTTTTTATCTAGACTAAGGTCAATATCTCCCACTGACTTACTTCTAAGGGGATTAAGCCAAAGGAGCATCATTTGAGACTTGAAAGTTCAATATGGATATTTCCTTAATGATTTTTCAAAAACAATTATGTAATAAATTTTGAAAAATTATTTAAAGTGCATATGATAAATATACTTACTTTCTGGATTAAAAGGCATGGACCTACAATAAATAATTAGAGCTGATAGCTCTTTGGCTATTCGCAATGTTCTCTCCATCTTTTTACTATGTTGTAACTGAAAAAAAATTAAAATATTCTTATAAGTACTTTAACATGCAAATAAAATTAGTGATAACACCAAAATATTCTACTCAACACTAAAACTTAACTTTAAATAAATTATGAACAATTTATTGTTACACCAATAAATTGTACTTCAGTAAATAAAGATTTTTCTTCTTTTTTTTTTTGGCACCATTAACAGCACAGTCAGCTAATTTTGGTCTCATATGAGTATATACAAAATCCCATATACCTAAATGTTGCTCAGAGTAAGTATTGATGATGCAGATTCAATTTTGAACAAGTTAAAAGCTCTAATTTAATCCTCTTTTTATCTGGAATAAGGATATAGGATAATGATAAATCTAGCAAAGACTAGTAAATCAATGATATGAAACCTCTCACAAACTACTGATGACATTTACATTACTAACCAATATCTTTTGCTAGGAAACCCATATTTTATCAAGAAATTTTTTGTATGATGTTCAGCAATAATAAAAAACGATAAATGAATGACACAGGTGAAAATCTTGACAATTACTTACTTTAAATCAACTTCACACATTAAAAGGTGTTTTCTAAAAAACCAGTCAATAATATTTTGCTTTGAATATTCCTAATGATGCATAACTACAAAGTAAACCAATATTAAATTAATCTTTAATTAATGAACGATTCTAATTTATACACAGGATTGATTCAATCAATAAAATATGTAAAATTATACAATCTATCCTTCAATACATCTTGGATGTTTCAAACTTTCCACTAAATTACAGTCCACAATTTACCAAGCAGCTTTGATATGAAAAAACTCATAGAAAAAAAAATTACAGATGATCAGGGGGGGGGGGGGTTATTAATCCAGAATAATAATCAGGGTGAAGAATGTAATATCAGTAAGTGATAAAATGAACACATTTAAACAATAAAACAATAATTGTGTCTCATGGAAAAAGCTTCTCATAAAAGATAACCAAAAATATTTCCCACATGATTGCTATCAAGACTCAGTGATAAAAGATAAACATTGAGTTATATCAACAGGTATGACTTTTTCATCCCAGAGGACTAAGTAAAATTTCACAATAGAAAATATTAATGATTTTAAAAAGTATTGGAAGAGAAAAATAGATTTAAAAGGATCAAAACCATGGTTTCTAAAGAGTCTTGAGTTAAAAATAAATTGAAATAAGAAATTGAATAAGAAATTGAAAAAAAAATCTCAAATTGTGAAATGACAAAATGCAATGGAATTTTCTGAAGTATAGTAAGCTTCAAGCATACTAAATTTCACTTATAAGTAGTTTTTATATTCCTCTCATATATATAATTTATAAATCTTTAATCATGGAGTACTCTGAATGTATGACACATAAGAAATCAGACAGTAAGAAAACATTCAGAAAATACTATAATTTCGCAATAACTTCATTTCAATATAATTTCATTTAATTTTTTTTAATACTGTTTGAACATTTAGTACATAATTAAGGCCTATATTCAAAACAGCACAATGCTCATGATTAAAAAAATCTCATGATAAATATATAGACCACAAAGGGAGTAGCTTCCTCCACTGTTTTACGTGAAACTTTAATGTACATTATCTAGTTTCACAACAATATTTCTGATAATAATTCAGATCATGTCAAGAAAAGAACTGCCATTTACTATAGATAATTTTCTGCTTTAAAGTGTCATTTCACTAAATACTGGAAATATTTCTCACAAAAAACTACAGGCAAATGAAAAAAGAAAAATACATGAGACACACCTTTTTATTATTCAGTGTTTTCAGCTAGTAAGGATAAAATTAAGCTTTTAGCCTAGAACCTTGTTACCTAGTACCTACTTCCCAATGCATTTCATTAAAATGAAAACATTTCTTGTATTAGTATCCATATCAAACAAAATGTGTACCTTTAATCATTTTAATCATATAATATTTATATTTTAATGAATAAATCCTATGGTTCAATGCATGTATAATAAGAGCAGTCCAAACACTAAAGAAATAGAAATTAATAAACTGTAGGACAATATATAAAACTAAATTTTGATGAACTGATTAAATATTCATATTTATCAAAACCAAAACAACATTTAGAAGTATAAAATAAACTGAACAAAAAATTTCACAATGCCAAAATTTTACAAAATTATCATTGTGAATATATTTATCAAGAAAAATATTCACATTTGGTGAAAAAAAGTAAACTAATACATAACAATTAGTAAGACTATAAAATTTTTCACAAAAATATTCCTAAACAAAACATAGTAACCCTCTCCATACACCCACTTGTTTGTTTATTTAATTAATTAATAGCTAGACTGTGTGAATACAATTGTTAATGGTTTTAAAACTCGTCAAAATTACTGAAAACTCATAAACACAAAAACAAAACACAATACTGCTCACTTAAATAAACATAGGATGAAAAGTAGTTTACCAAATCATTAGCTGATTGTGCAGTTGTTCTAATTTTCTGAATCCAATCCATCATGTCATCATGAGATGGAGCAGCTATTTCAATAGGGGTAACCTGTCCAGGTGAAACTATCCTAAACACAAATTCTTTGCCCCTGCTTCCAATTGGTGCTAACTGATCAACAGTACAATTCACAATATCAATACTTCCTTCCTGCAGATTTCCTAGAGGCATTGCTTCACCAGTCTGAAATAATATTACATTCTAGCTCATTAATCATATCAACCTAAATACAAAAGGGGCAAATGTTTCTATTACACACAAAAAAAATTTCATATTTTAATTAATTAAAAAATAATCATATTTAATTATATAATATTATATTCAAATAAAAAAATCTGATTTAATTAAATCTAAAACAAGTTTTCAATGGGATGAATAACAAAATATCAATAAAATTTTTGATGAACAAAGTATATGCTTTCAATGTTAGTATACTCATTAAAAACTCAACATTATTATATATATAGGTGTAATAATAAAAACACAATGAAGGATGCTTAATGAACACAAGGAGGAAACACAGTCATGGAGCACAACAATATAGTGAGGGCAGAGATGCAGTTTGTCCAAAGAAATTCATTGACTTGTAGCATCATGAAAACAGAATTCAGCACATACCACACAGTGGAGATTAGCACAATTAATAATAATGGAGAGAGATTAGCAGTACTGGCCACATTATATATAGAGAAGCATTAGACGTGCATTAACAAACCAGAAAAAGCTGTGACTTTACATGTTGGCAGTTAAGTTACAAGAATGAAAATGTCTTCCGTTCAGGTGTATACAAGTCGAGAAATTGCCTGTTTGACTGCCACAGTTACTATTATTCAAATCATTAGAATTTATCATGTCTATACTCACATGATTTTCAAGGGATTACAATTTGCTGTACTATATTCCAGATTGGGTCAAGCACATGTTAGTAGTCTGTTAGTGAGCAATTGTTTGAAAACAGATCTAATTTATTATATATGTCACCAGCAATGTGTGAAAAGCAGACATTGTATAGAATGCCTAGGAAATCTATAGAATGTGTGACCTTTTCAGGCAAAGCATGAAATGTCTGTTACTTTAAAATGCTACATATTTTTTCTAGCCATTGTAAATAACACCTTGGCATTATACAGAATGACGAGAACTAAACAGGCAAAGTATGAAGAGAGTCATGAAAAGGCTTTTTTGAAAAGATAGGGAAATGAAAGAAGAAATATGAAATAAAATATGACTTTCTTACTGAAAAAAAAAGCGAAAAAGATGAGTACTGACCAACTTGTTACAACAAAGACTAGAACGACATTTTGAGTTGCACTTAATAGTCTCTTTCACACAAGAACACTTCATATTTTGGAACTTGGGCTTACGCATACACCTCATGAATCCTGGGCAACTTCCTGTGGACTAAGTGATAGCAGCTGATCGAAATGAAATTTTGTGGTCAGAAAAATCTTCCACTCTTGAGTAATATATCATAATTTTGCTACCATATATGGGAATGATACTGAAATTTAAGCTTTGTTTACAGGGTTAGGGTGTTTACAGTTCCTGGGAAAAATGACAACATGTACATTAAGGGTTTAGAACAATTTAATCAAATACGTTATTACTAGATCATGTTATAGATAAGGGGTTACAGTTTGATAAAAAGAGAATTTGGAAAAAGTTTTAGGTTAAAACTAGGAGCAAGCATTTTTTTCATTACATATATTAATCTCAGATGTAAATTATATATATTTCCCTATTGACAGAAATAGATTAACAGCTGTTCATTTTAAATCTGTTTCAATTACTTTAAAACACATCTATTTTTAAAAGTTTATTCATAAAAGGGTCTTCACATATTTTAAGTCTTATCCTAGTTAAATATGGAGAGGAGACAAGAAGACTGGCCCTGGAAAACACAGTGGGTTTGCTACATTATTTTGCTCCACACCAGTTTTTTTCCTAGTGTAGGCTTTAGATAAAAATGGTTAAACTGGACTTCACTCAACAGTCTCACTCATAAAGGAAAGAACAGTATTCTTAGTACCCTCCCTAAAGCCGTGTCACCATAACTAAAACCTTCAGAGCTGAGCAGAGATGTACCACTTGTGTTCTCAGTAAAACTTAAGTTTCAAGCAATCCTTACTTTTTTTTTTAATTAATTTTATCTCTTAGACATGAGGAGCACTAGCAAAATTCCCTGAATGGTGTTTTGACCACTACACAGAAACGTCTGGCCTATTCTTTTTGAAAATGCACTGGAGCAGAACTTACAGAGACATTTGAAAGAACCCTCTTAGGATGTGTAACTTATTTGTGTACTCTGATATGCAATCCAAAATAAATATATCCTTTTAGTAACCATTTTCAGGGTCAGACTTTCTGACAAATTTCTCAACATAAGGTGACACATTGGTGAGGAAATATCAGATTTTTAAAATTTTCTCAAAGAGTTGATTTATTTTAAATTTATTTCTTCCTTTTCTGTGCAATTAAAACGTGTAAAAACTTGCAAACAGCTTCTTCACACACACATATTCAAGCAAACTAATGGATGATAAAAGGTTTATAAATGCTACTACTGACTGGGCTAGATATATTGAAAAAGAGAAGGTAACTTCAAATTATTTATAATATAATTGCAAAAATCCACCTCGCTTGAAAATCTGGCATTGATGAACATATAAAAGTCACTCATTTTAACAGACAGAAAATTGGTACTAACCATAGTTAAATGTTTATTTCGGTCAAGCATAAGGTAGTTTTCAAAGGCAAGTTAACATAAATGATGTACTCACACTCTCTCTATCATCGTGTCCCATATTGTTTTTCTCCCTGTTGTTCAAATCTTCAACATAATTTGCAGGCAACCAATGCTGAATTTTACCACCATAATCACCTTATACCATCCACCATTTTCTTTCACCACATTAGTAATTATCGCGTGCTTACAAAAAGATAATTCATCAACCCGCTGAGCCGATAATCATAAATGGCTTTTACAGTTATCTAGAAAATAGAATAGATATAAAAGAAGCTCTTTTGAAAAAGCAAGGAAATAAAGTAACACATAACATTATATATGATAAACTGTAAAAGACAAAATAAACCCAAAAACTAACCGCTTACATAAAATATAAACACATCATATATTTAGCAAATTATGCATTATATTTATTTTCAAATTACAAACTATTGATTACAGCTGCCTATGAAAATGAAGAAATATAAGGGTTGTCAAAAGAACAATTTGTCATCACATTAATTTTTTCATAAATTTAGGACAAAAGTTACTTAATATGAAGTTCTAGAATTAAAACTAGAGAGAAGGTAACTGAAATAACTCATTTGCCCTAATTTAAAAATTTAGGGGAAAATAAAGCAAGCTAAGAAGAAGCAGCCAAGCTTTTTGAAACATTTCATAACATTGAACAACACTTATCTATTATATTACAATTGAGGGTATTCAGAAAAAATATTTTTAATTCCTTAATGTATTACATATATCATCTACAATTCATATATCCTTAAAAAATTTATACAGCAACACAAGAAAAGAGCTATATACCATGCCATCAAGATTAAATTCTCAAGGATATTCTCCCCCTTACACCATAAAGGAATTTTCAAACTCACAGATTTAACACATCTGTATTCTGGATAGTGACTGAGATTATCTACCTCTCCTTTATAACTGAACCAGGGGCTAGTCAAGATTCTTCCCAAATAACGTAACTATAAGTGTATATTCATTAGTCATCTGTTCCAGAGCCATTGTTATAAAATAATTGACTACATAATGCAAGGATTAACTGAAACTTAAGAGTTTTTTTTTCCAAATAATGGAATAATTTAATATAAACTATTGCATACAATGGCCTATTTAACAGGCTTAAGAATGAATAAAAATTTATATAAGAAAAAAACCCCATTTTAAGAGGATTAAATTGTCTGTTTAAAGTCTTTAGCATAATTCATAATATATGACTGAAATAGCAATTAGAGTAAAATACATTTATGTCCCTATGTGTGTATTAATCATTCTATAATGAACTATGTTTGTATTATTATAAATAAAACATCACAGACTAAGATTCTTTTTTTCCATATTTTTATTAACTCGCTTTCTTGTTTGTTTGTTTGTTTGTGTGTTTGTCCAGTAACTTGCAATCGATTTTTAACTAACTTCCCGATTAGCTAGACATTTGAAACTTTTAGAATAGCTCAGAACATGATGACAATGCATGCATTCTTTTGATACTTTTAGCCATCTTTAAGCAGATTGAATTTGAATTTCGTTAATTTTGTTTGTAGAATGGTTGCAGCATCTATCGGCCGGGGATGGGAACGAAAAGTTAAACGCAAGTTAACTTCGAATTAACTTCATTTTCTTTCAAGTTTATGGGGTAATTCATCAAAAATAATTTTAAAAAGTATTTATTAATACATAGAATTGTCAAGTTTATATGATTCAACAGAAAATTTAAAAACATGGTATATAAAAAGTTCTTTTTATCTTGTAATTATTTAAATATTATACCAACAGAGAATTGGTATCTTTTAAAAATTGTATTTTTACTTTATCAGCTATGATGCTAATGGACAAATGTCCTTAGGCAGAGAGACAAAAAAACAGAAACAGTACTAAAAAAAATATAAATACAGAAATTAGAAAGAAAACATAAGGTTTTTAGCCTCCCAGTAGCTTGAGAGCAACGTACACGAGGATAGCACAGGGCCAACATTAACCCTTTCGCGATGGCAGATCTGATCACGCTCTTTCCTCTGAGGCCAGAAGTTTTTCTTGTTAACCCCCCTCCAGGCCGGTGAACTTTTAAGCACTAAGCTTAAATTTACAAAAAATTCCAAAATACAGTAACCACCACTTATAGTGATCAGTGGTTATAAGAATCAACCGTTTATAAGAATCAATATCACAAAAACAAAAGTATTATTTCTATGTTAAAATTTTTGGTTTCAAGAATCAATCCACCGGTTTTAAGAATCAGTTTACACTCTTCGCTTTCCTTTCATTTTTCCAAAAAAGCCACTTAAACCCTCAAAAGGCACGAAGTACTTTCTTTTTTTTTAAAAGAAAGAGTGATAAGATGGGATGGAATACAGATGTAAAATGCATTTCTTTTTTCGTTATACATAACATAATAGTTTCCCCTTAAACGATTTAGCTAAACACTGTCCTATTAGCTTGACCCAGGGGCATCCTACCCATCTGGATCCGATTTCACTTTTCTCCACTGACAAACAAAGACAGGGACTCTTTTTCCCACATCCTGGTTGTGACTTCCTGGACCCTGAAACACATAAAACTTTGACGAAGTGTCCACTATCACTTAGGCAAACGTGGCATTATTAGATTCAGCACGTTATCAAACCGTGAAGCGTAATCTAGAAGGTGAATCTTGGTCTGAGACTATTGGTATTGAAAGAGGTATAAACAGCCTACAGAAAACTTCATTACGTCAAACTACCATAGAAAACTTTTTCTTGCACCCTTCCTGTAATTGATATGTTAAACTGTTAAGCAGGAATGTTGTAACAAATATTGGATTTTTTTCTTCTCTTACTAAAATCATGTGTATCTACTTATAGGTCTAGAAATTAAGTTGTATTTTTAAAATTATAAAGAATAATTTTAATAAAAGACAATTAACATAAATTAAAGAGTATTTTATGGTAAATTATCTAATATATGTATATATATAGGTGTGTGTGTGTGTGCCTGTCCAAAAACCTAAATTTCGGCTATAAGAATCAACCACTTATAAGAATCAAAAACAGCAATAACAAATGTGATTCTTATAAGCGGAAATCACTGTAGTAACATTTACAAACAAATCTATTTATTTAAGCTATATATGGGTTACTTATACATTATTTTATTATTTCTCCACTAAAAACTTTTTGTTATACAGTTTAAAATATTTTTCGCTGGGACATACTGTCAAAATCCTACTCTCCCTTTCCACAATAAGAGACTTTCATCAACTGATATATTCCTATCAGGAATATATCAAGAACTCTGAAAGTTTTGAATGATTAAATCTTAAAAATATTTAATTTTTTCAATCTTTTTGGCATCAGAAGAAGTAAAATGCAAGTATCAAAGAATTTTGATGCATTGGTCCCGACTCATAACCTTACTGAAAAAAGGTGTTACAAACATGGGATTCGTTGAGTAGTACATCTTAATTTTCGGTTTTTTCATGATACCCATTAAAATTGTCAAAGCAAATTAAACAAGCATTTCTTCTTTAGTTACAGGCAAAAAATACTTCGAGGATGAATTCTGTTCACTTTCCGGGTTTATGTACCTCTCATACACACTAATTTGGTTAGTATAATAAAATACGCATTAATTTAGTTATTAAATCCATTACAATTTCATCAAAAAACATCTGAAAAAATCCAATTCATTTGATGCAGCATCATCGACTTTTATTCCGCATGCTGCTGTGAATGTTAGTTGAGTTAAATCCCTTACGTGAGAAGACCACAAAGAAGTACCGTCCCGCGATATACTTAGAATAAAAATGTCTGGTATATCTTCATCATCACTCTGATCTTGGTGTTCCAAATAAACAGATTCACCCGATGAGATTTCTGTATCACTGTCACTACTTTCATAATCACTTTCAATTTCAGACACATTTCTCATCAATTCAGAAATTTCGTCTTCTGTTAAATATTTTCTTCTTTTTGCCATATTAAATCATCAAAGGAAAGAAATCTCAATGCAACAGGATCTGATTCTGACTCAAAACTAAACGGTGAATCCATAGAACCCAATGCAAAAATCCCACTGCAAAAGAAAAATAAACAAAGGTATCTCATAAACAAAGACTATGTGCAAAGTTTAAATGCTCTATCTGCTGACAGCCAAACACAATACATCCATTCCTCAGTTTGTTTACATAAAACGATAGACAGCATGTGATTCATACTAATCTTGTTTTCGAATAGAAGGTCCCAACTATGTGTACTCCAAATTTCATAGACATATGTTGCCATCTTGTGCCCCAAAAATTAACTAATACAATGTTCCAAACTACTGGCACATATATGTGACATTCGGACAGAAGCGCAGATAACTGCTGGCACGTATAGGTGACAGTTGGCTAGAAACGCAGATAGCTGCTGGCACGTATACGTGCTGTTCGCCATGAAAGGGTAAGGTGAAAGGTTAAGGTAAGGTGAGAAGCATCCACAACATCAGCACTTCCACAGAGGGGACAGGACAGCACACTGATGTAGATTCAAACATGGTGTCAGGGCCGTGCTTAGGGGAGGGCGAACTGGGCCACTAAAAATTTAGGGCCACCATTTTTATTCCTCATCGCAACACTTTTCTAAATGTTATGGGTTTTTTTTAAGAAATCCCTCATTTTTCACAGTTTCTATAATTCAACTTAAAAAAAAAGTTTTAATTTTTTGAAAAGAATCGTAGAAAGAATCTTAACTTAAAAACTACCCTTTTGGTTTGAAAAATTTCTCGGTTAGAAAAACATGGTTTATCTTCAATTCAGTTAATAGTAAAACCTGGATTATCAATCCTTTTTATCAATATCAGTTTCTACTATCTGTCAGTCACTACATGCAGTCATTTGAAGATTTATAAACCATTTTGTTCGAATCTGTCCGTTTTCACAGAATAGTTGCTAACTGAGAAAAATGTGAACATATGTTTGTGAACGAATACTAATACCATTTGGTCAAATGTTTGGTCTATTCTAAGCAAACAATAGACATTTCTCCAGGGAGCGTAAGACAAGTAAGTAAATGCACTCCAAGCCTGTTGGGAAGAAAGGGGTCTGAAGGCTGAAGGAGTGAGGTAAACAAAAAATGGCTTCCACTTGTTCTCTCTATCATTATAATGGATTTTATTTCGCTCTTCTCGAAAAATTGAAAATATTACAAAGCAGGTACAATCAGTATGCTTTGAATACGGATTGTATGCCTGTCCTCCTTGGCACTTATTTCAAATGAAAATGATCTCTCATCATCTTTGGACTTTTCACTTATAATAGACAATTTTGCTGCTCAAAAAGAAAGAAAAATTGCTCTAACCAACAAATTCATACATGCAAGTATTTGTTTTTAACAATTAAAATTTTCTAAATTGTGTAAATAATTTTCCATTGTTTCATTATTTATACAAATTGATTAATTTTATATTTTAGTGGACCAATTTTAATTTCATGTATAATTTTCTTTTACATAGCTAGAATGTAGGTTTTTTAGCATCAAAACATAATGCATTAAAACTAATAATTAATAAAATCAGCAGTGGATGCATTTTTGGGGGGGAGGGGGGGGGGGGAAATCTGAGTTGTCTTACAAGATACATTACTCAGTACATAGAGAAATTTGATTGCCAGTAAATGTGTTTCGCCCAGGGCTGCTAAAATGCTAAGCATCTCCCAGGCTGACCTAAAACCCTAGCACACCCCTGCATGGTGTAGATGGGTTGCAAGACCCAACCAATCACCAATGAAAGCAGCAACAGCCCTTTCCTTCAGATGATCTAGCAGTTCGGGAGCTACAACCTTCCATAGTTTGTCATACAATACAGTTTGATATTTTAACATAAATATATTGATTTTTACACAAAGAAAGAAAGAGCAGATTGGTATGTCATCTTGACAGTGCTCAAATGGATGGCGCTCTGAACCCCTTACAGCTAGGGCATCTGCCGCCTTATCTCCTAGACATAACAATGGAATGGATTACACTGTAAAATGATTTTTTGATGGTAATTATAAAGTAAATGTAGTATAACCTGCACTTTTCAACTTGGGGGAATAAGCAGGTTACTCTGTTTAGCAACTGCCAATATTGCTGTTCTAGAAAATAACAGTGTCAAGAAAATAACTGCTTGGAAAAAGGAGATATTTGAACTAGCAAGTTATGCAGAGCAATGCTATTGCTTCAACTTCACTGTCAAAAGCCATGTATATTTACTCTCAGCAGCAGGAAGTGGGATAAAGGTAACAAAAATTCCTACCATGGCCCTCTCTAAAGCCCGTCCTTGAACCCATCAGTATAAACATGTAACCAAGTATCAGATGGATAGCAGTGGGAGATTATATCTATGGCAGAAGGAAAATAATTTCTTTACAACATCCAGATTTTAACACGGCAATGATAAATCTAAAATGCATATAATTTCTTGAGAGTAGTAAGGTTGATAGGTTGGCAAAGAAAGGAGAAAAATTTAGATTGTATTTTAACCTCTCTTACAGGACCATCTGGATGAAACCTGCCTATAACCCATCTGAGCAGGACTGACAACCATTTTTTTTCCATGAGTTTAGCAAGGTATGCTAGTCAATTAAATCGGTCTATAACTTCGCAGTTCAGATACCGATTTATTCTTTTTCAAGATTGGTACAATGCTTGCCTTTCTCCATATCGAACGCAGAGTACAGTCCATTCCTGACCCTATAAAAAAGTAGTAGGGAATCCTAGCATTAGGAATTGTCCTACTAACTTGTTCTTAACGAATTCTTAACTAAATCATTTGAATGTTACTTTAAGTAATCATAATCTATTACATCTATTATAGTAAAACCTTGTTATCTGGAACTAAACTAGGACCATAAGCAATCGGACAATCGAAGATCCAGATAATCCAGGTAATATGGGTAATAGTAAAACAAATGCTTAACTAAGTAGACTTACCATTTATTACAATAAAAAAAAACTATGATTTGTAACAAATTACATAACAACATTTTTTGTACAAATTACAAGGCATTAAAAATTATAAAAATAACTTTTCTGAGTCAATCCACGTCAACGCCCTGTGAGACTCTAGTAAAGCTTTCTAAAACTCAACAATAGCATTTTATTACCATAATTTATTGTACAATCTATGCAAGAACTATACATTGAATCAAACTAAAAGCAAATATTTGGTTGTACTTGTAGTTCACATTCTGCTATCATACTTAAAAATTATTATCTAACGTGAACATTAAATAAAACTAATGTCTACAAATCTGATCCAAATTATCCAGAGATCGGGATCAACAAGGTTTTTACTATACTTAAATTTTTTGTAGAGCTGATATACGAAAATACATAGGCTTAAGTAAAACTATTGCTTAATGCACAATACATTCACTGATAAGAGTAACACAAAATAATTAAAAAAAAAATTGAAAACATAGTAGACATACCGAGATGTTAAAGCAATTGGATCCATATATGTTCCAGCTGGACCATAAGCAGTGTAATCAGGTTCCTGAGAGTAGATATCATTCTATACACATCATATTAGAAAACAACTCTCACAAAACATTTTGAGTAGAAATAATAAGTATATCAATGCTGTAAGTATATGCTGTTGATTATCTCTACGAAGAAACAAAATACTCAATTTTATTCTCAAATTTAATATCCATCACACTTTTAATACTGGGTTCAATAAACAACACTAAACTAGGTCATGTTAGCAGACAGAAAAAAAAAATTTATGGTTAGAGCACTAAAATATTACAAAAGTAGATATAATTCCTAAAGCGGTGCAGGTGGCCCAGTTGGCAAAGGCATAGAGCCAGTAACCTGCAAGTTGTGGGTTCAATGCCCATCGCTGACAAATCCACTGACATGTACACTAATGGTGGCTGGTGCATAGGAAAACTCTGTCGCAGCTGCAATGTTCTCCAAGTTCCCAAAATATCTCTGGAGGTGCAGGGTCAAGTGTTTCAAGGTCTCGTCACTTAACTTGGTTGAAAATTATTGGACCGGTTCATAGGGGGCAATGCTGGTTCACCTATATGGTGCTTCCATAATACAGAGGCCAGCAAAACTGAAGTGATAACAAGTGAATGTTTAAAGGGACAAGGTCTCCACATTGATATATATATATATATTATTCCTAAAATCATATTTACACAGCAATCATAAAATAGTAGTCAAGATATCACGTAGAATGAATCCAATAAAAATATATGAAAATATGTCTGTCAGGATACAAATAGCAACTTTCAGTTAACCTTTTATTACATTCCCCATTAGTAAATATTATAATGATGAGACATTACTGTAATATTTTAGAGCTATCGAAATACTAGAGAGGCTCTTGGAGAATTAAGAGAAAACAAAGTCTGCTTGGCACAAAATTAAAGCCTTTTGCCTTTTTTTTTTTTAAAGCTGCAGAAGTTTTTGGTATGAGGAGCAGTGACATTATAATAACACTAAATTAAATACAGTGGAATCTTGATCAATCGCATTCGGATCCATTCCTTTTTCGTATGTTTGTTCCTTTTTATCCAGTCCCAACGATCCTATTGCTTTGTTATGTTTTCGCATCTATCATTTTTCCGCATTTATCATTCATTTCAATCGGTCCCTTGAAAAACGATTGATCGAGATTCCACTGTACATAAGGTTAAATTAAAATTACTAAAAACAGGTGTGTCTGTTGCCATGAGTTTATTTGAAACTTTAATCATATACCCTAAATCTAAAATTCAAAACAAAGTTAGAGGATTTTGGTTTTGCTGAAACAATATGAAATTACGATTCCTGAATAGAATGTTAAAAGTAAGAAATCCAACAAAGAGAAACAAATAAAAACTAACGGAATTTACTTACTCCTCCAATTTGGCGCACAACTTCCTCATTAACAGGATACTTTAATTTTACTTTCCTATATAAGGCATGCTTTTCATAGTAATTAACAAGTTCAACAAGGCTCTCAAAATGTGCAGTCCCTATCGTAAAAAGTCTACCTTCTGACTTTATTCTGCAATGCTTGATTTTGTTTTCTGCTCTAGAAAATTAAAAGAAATGTTTTTTATACAAAGGCAACCAAATATTATAAAGTAGAACAAAATCAAATCTAAAACATCATAAATGAAAATAAAGCATTCAGTTAATTTCCAAGGTACACAGAAATAAAAAGTTGACAATAAAATATATAGGGATACCTGAAAGAAATCGCAAAGCAATTTGCCTCTTTCTCACTTGGTCGAACTAAAAATGCACCATCATAATGAACTCTTTTTAGCATATCTTCAGCCTGAGCTCTAGTCATATTAGAATGATACCATCTGGATATATAGAAAAATTACATAAATCAGAAATAAACTTCTTTCAAAATTTGATACTTTAGACCTTATTTACAATATTAAAACATATCTATACTATGTATCAAAGAAATTTTTCATTCCTATTTAAACAAATTACAGCGAATATAAATTCAAAGAAAGACTTTCTAAAGGGAGCTAAATTTACATTTTACTTTTTGTATCTGGCCTGAAATATGAAACTTTATCCATGACCATTTAAAATTGGCCACTGCAAATTCAAAAAGTAAGGCCATAACATGAGTGATACTATCCTTAGAACAAAATATGATGAGTGATAGTTATCTTCATGTTATGGTCCATCTTTTCAGGGAAGATGAGACTAACTAAGGCACACAAACTTATTTTTTTTTTTAAATATCAAGCTATCAAAAATACACTTACTCTTTTCCTTCATGTTTATTTGGTTGAGGCACAGGTTCTGTGAGACACATGCAAAATTCAGGACTTCGTAACAGATTTGCTTGGTAGTAAGTTATAAGACTGTACAAAGTATCAAAAGATATTGTATCAATAAGATAATATTTGGTTTGGCCCCTTTCATGCTTCGATCTGATTCGACAATGATTTACAGTTCCTTGCCGCCTGAAAATTATTAATCATAAATTAACAGTTATCATTTTAAAATATTAATACGAAATCTTTACTAAGTACACAGAGTATAAGTTTCCCATAAAATAGTAAAAGGAAATGCTATAAAAACTGAAAAATTAAGAATTGTGAAAAGCTGACAGCAATTATAGAATGCATGTAAAATTAGGAGCATCAGAACATAATGAAATGTACTTTTTTAGAAAAGTTTTTAGAAAAGAGATTTGCATTAATTTAAACTATTTCATTAGTGTTTTTATTTAATCTCTTTGTGATATTTCTATACAAACTGTACATTTGAAGAGTTAATATTTAACATTTATATCAGTTGGTAAGACCCTGTGAGTTTTCATTCCAGTATACCAATCTATGAAACAAGCTTCACCGACACTGACTTCATTAAATGAAAAATGGAAGAAACAGCTGTGTAACAGTGTGCAGCAAAGTTATTTGATTTACATTTAAACTACCTCAGAAATACATGCTACAATGCATAAGGCATACACCGATAATAAAATAATTCCAAGGTTCCCACTCTTTTTCTATGATAAAGTTAAGTACGTTTTAAGGATTTACCTATAGGCCTATTTTTTATTTTTCTTTTTAAAGAAACAGCAAAATCCTATCAATCTAATTATAAATGTGACATTTTCATTTAATGTTTCCCAATAATTCAATTTGCTTGTTAAGAATAAACATGATTGTTATGTAAATGCATAACCAACCTCAGTATTCTTCCTGCTTTTACAAGGCCATTTAATTCAAGAGGTTATATTTACCGTAAAATCTCAACTATAATACGTACCCGAGTATAATACACATGCTTGATTTTGTACGAAATGTTTGAAAAAAATTAAAATTCGACTATAATACACACCTATAACTTTTCAATATTTTATTTAAAAATTCCACAAATATTTATTAACATAAATAAAATTTGTAATAAAAAGAAACGAAAATGTCAAATTCGGTAGGAAAAAAAAACTTAAATTATTAATTCAAAACAAACAATACTGTCAAATTACCAGTCTTAATCACTTTCACTCAAAAACAGCTCATCTATTGTTGTTGCTTCCATGTCATATTTATTGTTGCCGTCGTAATATATAATCGCCATCATCATCCTCACTTGACAATACGAACTGTGAGTTCCGTTTGTTTAAAAGGAAAACCTTCTTTTAAACAAACAGAAAACAGGTGGATGAATCACAGAGTGCAGATTCACACGCACCCGTGTTGTGACTATGTCTTACAGCTGCTGTACGTTCATTTATCCAATGTTTAAAAATACGTTTTTTTTATACGCAAGTATAATATGCACCCTCATTTTTGCAGACTAAAATGTGAAAAAAAACTGCGCATTATACTCAAGATTTTACGGTAATCTACACCAGATAGAGATTAAAGTTAACGTCACTGAGTGAAAATTGGCTGTGATGTTAGGTCTGCAGGATGGCATGGCTAAGTTGGCAAACCACTCTTCACAAACTGTGTTTGGAAACTGACAATATGCAAAGTTAATTGCCTTTAAAAAAGCCAACAGTTTTAATGCTAGGAGAGATGATGGAGAAGTCCAGTCGATGGGAAGTTAAACAATTGAGCAATCAATATGCAGAGTTAATTGCCTTTAAAAGATGATGATGGAGAAAGATGAAAGAGATGATGGAGAAGTCCAGTCGATGGGAAGTTAAACAATTGAGCAGTCAAAATGCCATAGAGTCTTAGTATATATAAGTGCTAAAGTGTCCCGGTATGAAAAAGATATATTAACTGGCAATTTATTGATATGGTGCTGATTTTAAATATTTGAAAGTACATATTTAATAAGCTTATGTCTTGAAAAATAAAGTTTTTAATTCTCTTATATAGATATATATATAATATTATAAATATATATATACAGTGGACGCTCGTTAATTCGAACTCGGTTAATTCGAACTTTCGGTTAATTCGAACTAATCCAAAGGCCCCCAAAATCTTGTATTGGAGTTAATGTTAAAAATATCTCATTAATTCGAACTAAGTTTTTTATCACTTCGGTTAATTCGAACTAAAAATTTGACAAAAAAAAATTCTTTTTCCTCGTTTAATGGAGAAAATACACACTGTATTTATTATTTTGTGTGTCACAGTTTCTTTTCTGGTGTAAAGAGGCATGTGCCTGCATTCCTAGACTATTGCATGTCCGCTAAACGTTAGTAGCTATTGTCCTTCTTATTAGTGCTAAATAGAAAAAGCAATTTTCCTTTATTTGGATCGATTTTCTTAGAATTTCAGAAAAAACTAGTCTTTACTATAGATTCAAGGGAGCTGCATCAGTTATAACTGCAGTGCAGACAAGATAATGGGGTCTAGTTTTCCTTCCTCATTGTGTGGTGTGAACATGTAAAAATTCAGCATGTCAACACGTGGAAAGTACAGAACCCTAACTTTGGAGACAAAGGTAAAATTTTAAAGAAAGTAGAGAATGGCGAATGTAAAACAAAGTTATCAGCTGATTATGGAATTAAAAAAAATACCTTGTCAACTAATTTGAAAAACAAGGAGTCAATTTTAGATTCATGGGAAAAATCAAAATTTGATAGAGGAAGTAAACGCATGGGAAATGCGTCGCCAGAAGTTTTAGAAAATGCTCTACTGCTAAGGTTCCAGGATGTTAGATCTCGAAATTTCCGAAAAATGGACCCTAGTGCTGACGAAGGTTGATCAATTGGCAAGTCGAATGGGTATTGAAGATTTGAATGCAGTGATGGATGGCTTTCCTCGATTTAAGTCAAGGCACAATAGTTCTTATAAAACTGTATGTGGCCAAAGCTCTGATGTAAACGAAGACGTATGCACTAATTTCGGTAGGAAAACTGCCATTGCTTTTCTCTACTTACCTGCCGAATGATATTTTTAATGCGGCCATAAATGGACAAAGCCATAATGGACTCTATTAAAACTCTGAAATCATTTATTCAGATGGAACCTTCCTCTGAAAATGAATTGAAATGTTTACTTCAAATCGAGAAGCTGGCTGAACAATGAGGCATCATAAACAGAACCAAACATCCATTTTACAGTTTTTCCCCAAAGTGTAATTCATATTTTTAATAAAAGTTTACTTTATACTGCATATCTTCTGCTTCATTTTATGATTAAGGTAAGTCTGTATTTCTTTTTAATATGTTTAACTTCAGATAACATAGTATAATATATTTCTGGGGTTATACATACTAGGAGAGTTTCTTCTTCAGTGATACACATTTAAAGTTATATATTTTCTCTTAACATCGGATAATTCGAACTTCGGATAATTCAAACTTTTTTCTGAGAACCTTTGAGTTCGAATTAACGAGCATCCACTGTATATATATATATATATATATATATACACACACACACACATATATATATATATATACACAGTGGAATCTCGATCAATCGGTTTTTCAAGGTAACAACTGAAATGAACGATAAATGAGAGAAAACGATTGATGCGGAAACATAACAAAGCAATATGATGGTTGGGACTGGATAAAATGAACGACACATACGGAAAAACGATGGATCCGAAAACGATCGATCGAGATTCCACTGTATATATATATATATATATATATATAACTCATCTAAATTATTTTCCTACTCCAATACACAGCAAAAAACTCTGTGATATTAGACCAAATTAAGGGCCAAGACCTCAATAGCTCAGAGAACAATGATTTATAATACTTTTGGTTTAAAATACAATGGAAGCAATAAAGAACTCATAAATATATAAACTTTTTCGAAAGTTGATAACATTTAAATAGACTAAAATAACCTTAAGATATATTTGCATACTTGATAAACACCTGATATTTCAGTTAAACCCAAGAGGAATGATTTTGTGATGGTGCTTCTCTTATAATAGCATTTACGAATTTCCAAATTTCAATTATATTTTATATTTAAAAGAGATTTTCTAAATAAAATGATTGACTCTATCAAATAACAAAATAATATGATAGCTGGACTGATTTCCTGGTAGGTATTTTGCTTAGCTGCTTTACTCAGGTTAGCTTGGGACCCTAGAGCTCACAGGCCCTGGGTACATAACATGATGCAAGAACTCATTGAATTTTTAAATGCAAAACAGCATGCTTATATCTTTATTGTGAGAAAAGATTACTTTGAATAATTTGTTGCAATAGCTCTGTCACAGGCCTGCAACCTATAACATAAAATAATGACTCCTTTTGTGATTCACAAATGAAAAAAAAAACTATTGCTTCAATATTATGACACCTAGGTGAATCTGTATGAACCAAGATATGGATGAAGTTAAAATTTCTCTTATACAGGTTTTTAACACCTGGTAAGAAAAAGGAATACTAAAATTGAAAATTAGGCTGTTTTCATAATTTTTAACAAACTAATTTTCAAAAGTTCAGATCTCTGCCTGATAATTTTGTCGAGATAACATGTCATATGCTATAAAGTAAAATTTATATGTTTAGAGATTTTACAAATGAATTTTCAACTCATATAAAATATTTAAGATATTTTAAACTGAGCACGAGAAAGTTAAGGAAGTGCACTCAACAGCTCTATATTAGAAAACAGAAAAGCAATTACCAAAACGATAGAGAATAATCTCCAACAAATGTTTCACTTTCCCTGACCAAAAATGTACCATCTCCTAAAGATGAATATTGATTCAGAAGCTCTTGGGCTTGGTTTCTACCACCTGGCAATTTTCCATGAAACCATTTTTCACCAAAATGCAGTTCATCACTAGGTACACCCTAAAATAATCACAAAAGAAAGCAGAAGATGAGAACAATAAAAATATGATTAAAATAATTTATGAACAAGTTATACAAATTATTATTAGCTTTCTTCTTTCCTGAACATCATTTACAGGATTTTGTTTGCTATAATAGCCAGATTCTATTCTATACCTCACACAAATGATATAAAGATTTTTAGATTTATCTTTAAAAGTTGAGTGCTAAACCCATAACTAATAGCTACATGCATTTATAAAATATTTTACTAAAGAATTCGTTCATTTCAACAAGATAAATTCACAATATAATCGCACACTAAACACTAATAATTTCGCATTTTAAAAAGGTTCCATTCAACATCCATCTCAAAGGAAAAATAAAATTAAATACTCATGAAAGGGGGGTTATAAACAAAAGCAGAAGAACAGTACCAGATTGTTCTGAAGTGTCTTGGAGAGATTTACATCCTGCAAGGGAATGATAATTGTTCATTATGATATACAGATGGAGTACAAAATAATACAAACACCTGTGAAAAAGTATGACGTATTTCACACAGTACAGCCGCACCACCTGCAACAGAAGTCTGCCACCTAGTGAGCGTGAAGAGGAAGGTATCAGTCTCTCAACAGCAGTCACCTACATTGCATGCTTCTATCGAACTGTCTGGGATAAGTTGAAATGTTAGACCTTTCAGAGTTCCAAAGAGGAATGATAGTTGGAGCGCATTTAAGTAGAGCATGGGTTACGGAAACAGCAAACCTTTTGGGGTTTGCAAGGAGTACGGTATCAGCCATTATGAGAGCGTACACGAAAGAGGGTAAGACAACGTCTTCAAAGCACAACAGTGGCCAAAAGTCCAAGCTTGCTGATAGGGATAGACGAGTCTTGAAGCACATAGTAGCCCGAAAGCACAAGCAATCGTTATCCGAGATAACATCCGAAATGAACAGTCATCTCCAGGACCCTGTTTCAACAAAAACTGTCAAAAGGGAACTTCATGCTGCGAACATTTATGGCAGAATGGCAATTCGTAAACCCTTGGTGACAACAACTAATGCTTTCAAGCGATGCCAATGGTGCAGAGATCACAAAGGCTGGTCCCCACAGCAGTAGCAACAGGTAATATGGTCAGATGAATCGTTATTCACCCTATTTCAGACGACCGGACGTGTTTATGTCTGGAGAATGCCCAAAGAAGCGTTTCATCCTGAATGCCTCTTGCCGACTGTGAAGCATGGGGGTGGCTCCATTATGGTAAAGGGGTGCGATATCTTGGCGTAGTCTTGGGCCACTTGTTATTCTGCATGGGAGGATCAAATCCAATCACTATCTAAGCGTTCTAGGGGATCATGTCCATCGTTTTGTCCAGACTGTATTCCCTGGAGAGCGACCGCTTTTTCAAGACGACAACGCCCCTATCCACACTGCTAGGTTTGTTCAAAATGGTTTGAAGAGCATGACGATGAAGTTGAACATCTCGCCTGGCCCCCTTAGTCTCCGGACTTGTATATTATTGAACATTTATGGAAATATTTGGAGTCCAAACTTCATTCCCAATTTCCACCTCCATCCGGACTTTCGGAATTAGAGATCGCTCTGCAGGAGGAAAGGCTTAATATTCCTTTAAATATTGTCCATGACCTTTATGCATCTATCCCATGTCACATTAAATCTGTACTTCACTCAAAGGGTGGTCCAACCCCCTATTAATAAAGATTTTACATTATTTCACAGGTGTTCGTATTATTTTGTCCACCATCTGTATAAAAAAATATAACAGAAAAAGTCAAATTGAAGAACAGGCTGAAGAGCAGTTGTTTTTCTTGATCAAAATGAAAAAATGTGGTTCAACTGGCATCATGCAAAATAAATTTTCTATTAGCTGCAGAGATCAAAAGTATCTTTATGGTCAAAAATTTTTTAAAGCACTCAGGCATGCTCAGAATTTTAAAACAAGATAACCCAAAAATATAATTTCAAATATCTATAAAACATGAAATATCATATAAAACAAATTAAAGATTAGTACCTCCCAGACTAAATAACATAAAAATAACTTTATAAACAAAACAGGAGATTTGAAATATGTATCTCATATAAATATATAATATATTAATGAGAAATCACAATTAAAATTTTATTGGAGTTGCAAAAATTAATAATCAGGCTAGAAATAAAGGCGGCTGGGAGCAATACAAGTTAACTATACAGATGAGATACTTTCCATGATCATTTTACAGGAAACCTGCCTATTTTGAGGATTAGGAACCAGGAAAATGCAAATTATGAATGAAGCACAAGAGAAAACGTTTATACAATGGCTAATTGATAAAACAAATGTTAAATAAGTCAGAGTAATGTCATGTACATCCAATAGTCCTGAACTCAACTGAAAACTTTGTAAGCTCTTAAGCTTCTCAAACTCTATGTCAATACAAACCTTTCAAATACAGCTGGGAAACAGACTAAACTACAATGTGTTAGAAATAAAGCTTTTATCTGTAAGCAATTTTCTATGTTAATAGATGGCAGCATGTAACAGACCGCACGAAGAATGTGAGCGCATGCGCACTGCAATATGGTAAGAGAGAGAGAGCGATGTGTAATGGATGGCGGTCGCACGTTGACGGCCAGCCGCTAAGTGTTTTCTATATTCCTCAAATAAAACTGTTGTTATCGTTTTAAGTATAATGTCATGTTGATCTTCCGTTATTAAGTAACCAGAAGCTTGCCTTGTTAGCAAAAGAAGAGCTAACAATTATCAGAAGAGGGATTGAGGAACTTCCTGACAACGGCAACGAACAAGGTAATCTTGAATATTTGAATTTTTGTTTTACTCAAAAATGGCGTACTTAGGTAGATATAAAAAGTGTGATTTAGTTCAGTTAGCGATTGAGTTGGGCGAGTGTGTCCCTGAAATTAGTACGATAGTATTTTGAAGGATATAGTAACCAAAAGTAAAACTATGATGAACCGTTTGTTAAGAAGTATTAGCAGGATTAGTTGACGAAAGAGTGAAACAGGAACACAAAAATTGAATTTGAGCGAGCTTTGCAGTAGAGAAACTAAAAATGAAAATCAGAATAAGATAGACTGAACAGGATTTCATAAAATTGAACAACAATATGCTTTTGAATTGGAAAAATTAAAAATCCAGAATCAGAATAAGATAATTCTCAGGCTGAAGTAATGTTATTGTACCAGAAGAAAGAAAAACACTATAGATTTGAGGAATTTAATGCAGAAATTGACTTAAAAGACGGAGATATAGCTTCATTTTAGTATTATTGAACGGCAAGCTAAACGAGTAGGACTTATGGAGAGTGACTATGTAACACACTTATTAGGGCTATTGCCTCTTGAAATTACTCACTAATTGCGAGAGAATCAGAACAGGAAACTAAATGAATATATATTTGTGAAGATTTATTGTTAAAAGATATAAACTAAGTCCCGAAAGTTTTAGACAGAATTGTCACCGTGTTAAGATGTAAACGGCACGTGGATGATTTTGTATTCGAATTACGCACCTATTTCAATGAGTGGTTAACAGGATTAAATATAAATGACTTTGAATCCCTAAAGAACTTATGATTACAGATCAATTAAAAAAGCGAGTCCCAAATACGATGCGTGAACAAAATTCATTGATTCTTGGCCCAAGTTTGTTAAAGCGAATGATTTAGCCCAAGTGCTGGACGATTATGAAAACGTTCGATCAGGAATTAAAACTAATAGCGAAAGAAGAAATACGAAGCATACTAACTATCGTGATGATTTTAAATACTACCCGCATTCAATTACCGGATGAGTAATCGTAATACGAATAGGTTCGATTCGAGCAAGTTTGAGAACAAAAACGCGAACGTCAGCAGAAGTAAAATAAATGAAAAAGAAACCGCAACTCATAAAGTATTTAGTTCTTCGATACGCGATGATAGAGCATGTTTTGTTTGTGGAGGGAGAAATCACATTGCTAAGTTTTGCAGAAAAACGAATGAAGCACGGAGCAAAAATCTGAATGTTTATGGGAATCGTGAAATGACGGCGCCAGACAAATATCTACACCAGGCAAAGATAAACAATCAAAGCATTAGTATTTTACTTGACACGGGAAGTAGCAGTTGTCTGATGAAAATGTCAATTGCTAAAAAGTTAGGATTAAATATTACTCCATGTAAAAAGGATCTTTATTCGTTTGGAAACCAAATTAATCCAGTTTCGCAAAGTCTAGGTGTTACAGTTACAGATATAGAGATAGACGATGTTTTGGCTAAGGACGTTACTATTTTGATCGTGTCAGACAATACACAACCAGTTGATTTATTAGTTGGAAGAACATTACTCGATTTACCGTACATAGCATATGCTAGGGTTGGAGAAAACTTACATATCGGATACGCGAAAGATTACCCATTCGTTAATTTAGAATTTATTGAGGAAAACCCAACGGTTAAATTGAAAGTAACTGAAACAGTACAAATTGTGAAGAATAGTATAAATTTTGTCAAAGCGAAGACTGAAGATTTAAATGATGGTTTAATTATGATTAGGGGAGAAGGTGAAAATTTAGACTCATTATTGAAAGTCAAGGAAGGGGAAACAATTGTATCAGTTATTAATACCAGAGATAGGAATATTATATTGAATAGAAATCAAAATGTTGGTAAAGCGGAATTAGTGGACGATGTCAATTTAAAGTCGTATAAGGACAATATAAATTTTGTTAATGAAGCACATTCATTAGAACCTCTAGACATGAGTACTAACGTAGAAGGAGAACCTATAACTTTAGAACAAATTAAATTTGACGAGACGTTACTTGAAGACCAAAAGCAAGATATAGTTCGTTTGTTGAATGAATATAGAGACTGTTTTGCATTTGATTTAAATGAATTAGGATGCACAGATTTAACTTTCATGGATATTAAAGAGATAGACGGTAGTAAGCCGGTATGTTCCTGACCGTATAAGACGAATGCTTCTGAGCGTAATATTATCAAACAAATTGTAAAAGAATGGAAAGATAGCAAAATTGTTTCGGAAACACGGTCACCATACGCAAGTCCAGTTTTGTTAGTGAAAAAGAAAACAGGTGAACACAGATTAGTTATTGATTTTCACCGTCTTAATAATCAAACGGTAAAGGATAAATTCCCCCTGCCAAAAATAGATGATTTATTGGAATGTTTGAGCGGTGCTAAATTATTTACCACCTTGGATTTAGCTCACGGTTACTTGCAGATTCCATTGTCGGAGGAAGTGAAGAAAAAAACAGCCTTTATTACACCTGACGAAATCGGACAATTCGAGAGAATGATTTTTGGATTGGTTAATGCTCCCTCAGAGTTTCAAAGATTAATGTATCAAGTACTAGGACCGTTATTTCTTACTAAAGCTGTTTGTTACTTAGATGATATCCTCATACCTGCTTTCTCTTGGGAGGACATGCTTGAAAGATTGGTATTAGTTTTGGAACGTCTACGATTAGCGAAACTTACTCTTAAACTCGCTAAGTGCGAATTTGGTAAAAAGGAAGTACAATTTTTGGGCTTTGTAATAAATGCCGATGGTTTAAAGCCAGGTTTAAGGAAAATAAAAGCTATTGAAGAATACGTTGAACCTAAGAATATTTATGAAGTAAAAAGATTTCTAGGACTTACAGGTTTTTTTAGGCGTTTTGTTTCTAAATACGCGGAGAAGGCCGAACCATTGAGTAGATTAACTAAGAAAAATAAAGATTTTGAGTGGAAAGAAGAACAGAAGAATGCTTTTAAAGCTTTGAAAGAAATTCTTAGTAACCAACCAGTTTTAGCTCACTATAACCCCACATTAGAGACGGAAGTACACACAGATGCAAGTTCAGATGGATTAAGCGGAATGCTACTTCAACGTGGAGACGATGGAAAATGGCATTTGGTGTATTGCGTAAGTAAGAAGACAACTGATGTAGAAAAGAATTACCACTCAAGTAAGCTAGAATTAATGGCCATTGTATGGACACTTGACAGATTAAGACAGTATCTCCTTGGAATTAAGTTTACAATTGTTACTGACTGCCAAGCATTGATCTACATGAATTCGAAGAAAACGACGAATCCCCAGATAGCTCGATGGTATGATTTGATTCAGGAATTTGATATAGAGGTAAAACATAGACCGGGTACGAAGATGAGTCACGTCGATGCGATGAGCAGAGCTCCAGGTTTAGAGGCAGAAGATACTATGAAAGCATAATAGAACGAAATTCTAGAAGTTTGTCTTACACTAGTGAAGAAGAAAAGTTTTATAATTCAACATGCAGCTCCAGAGTAAGGAAATTAATACATTTTTCGAAAGATGAGTATGAAAGGACAACTGACGACAAACAGAAAATATGGCAATTATGTTTTTAAAGGAAATAAGCTGTATAGAAAAGTTAAAGAGAAGGGAAAAGAAAAGCTACTTTACGTAATCCCAAAAGCATGAGGAAAAGATACCGCAGTGAAGTTCCATGATCTGATGGACACTTTTCAGTCGACAGAACTGCCAACAAAATTAAAGAATTATTTGGTTCCCTTATATGAAGCGTTACTTACGAAGACCTAAATCTATGTGCTTTGAATGCTGATGAACAAAGTACCAGGAGGAAAACAACAAGGCTATTTGCACCCCATTAAGCCAGGGAAAACGACCATTCTCTCTTATACACATGGATCATCTGAGGTCCATTGTGAAAAGTTCTCGAAGAAATCAGACTTACTAGTAATAATTGATAACTTCACCAGATTCACACGACTTTTTCCAGTCAAGAATACTTCATCGCTACATGTCTTAAAAGCTCTCAAAACTTTTGTGAAGAATTTGGATTACCAGATAGATTGTAAGCGACAGAGGCACTTGCTTCACCTCTCGTCAGTTCGAACAATACTGCCAAGAAAACTGAATTCATCATACCTTAAATTCTACGTAACATCCACAAGGCAATGGTATGGTAGAGCGAGTTAATAGAACCATCTTATCAACAATAACGACATCAATGAAGGACCAACGTCATAAAGACTGGGACTTACGAATTAAAGAAACCGAAAGAAATTTAAACAACGTAGTCAACAAAACCACAGATAAAACTCCCTTCGAGATGCTACATGGTTACTTGCCCAGATTCAATGATGGTATCCTCAGGAAAGTAGTAGACGCAGACGCAGAAAAATGGGAAGACCCGAAAGAAATTCAAGAGAAAACACGTAAAGAGATTGAAAAGAAGCAACAAAAAATGAAGGAAGATTATGACAAGAAAAGGTGTCGAACTATAACATACGAACCAGGAGAAATAGTAGTTGTCAGACGACCACCAAAACCAACAGGAGAACCTACGAAGACGCAAGCGAAATATAGAGGACCACTGATAATTACAGAAACACTGCCGAATGACACATACAGATTTACTCAGCTGGAGGAAAAGCAGAAAGGACGATTTTACACCACCACAGCTCACGTCAGTCAACTCAAGCCATGGCCTAAACCTCAATATGAAGACGATGACGATGACGATTCAGACAACGAGGCTCCCAGTGCAGAACCTCCTGAACCACCTTAACTTAGTTCAAATCTTTACCAGGTAACAACCTCCGAAGATCAGGTAATATAGTTTTTTATTCTTTTTTTAAATTTTACCCAAGAACTCTTGAACTCTAAGAAGGACTCAATTAGGACATTATCCAAAAGACTTTGAAGACCATATATTATTTTTGTTTTTTTTTGGTACATTGTTTATATTTCTAAATGTTTAAGTTGTATTTCTAGTAGTGTTATAAGTACGAATTGAGGGCAATTCTCTGTCAGGATGCCCGAATGTAAGCAATTTTCTATGTTAATAGATGGCAGCATGTAACAGACTGCACGAAGAATGTGAGTGCATGCGCACTGCAATATGGTAAGAGAGAGAGAGCGATGTGTAATGGATGGCGGTCGCACGTTGACGGCCAGCCGCTAAGTGTTTTCTATATTCCTCAAATAAAACTGTTGTTATCGTTTTAAGTATAATGTCATGTTGATCTTCCGTTATTAAGTAACCAGAAGCTTGCCTTGTTAGCAAAAGAAGAGCTAACATATCTATTCACAGCAAGTGGTGAATTATGCGTATGATAAATACATGAAATATATTTAACAGATAAAGAATAAATTCAGAAGGCTTACATTAAGTTTCTTAAACACAAGATATACTAAATGTTTAATTTTTTTTTTTTTAATGGAGGAAAAATAGCCTACAATTCTAGGGAAATTACTTAAAAATAAGATCACATTTAACCTTTTTTAACTCTGAAATTCGATCATAATTACATAATAATTAGCCTACAACCTAGATAAAAAAAGTCAACTGATAAAGAAAGGCTAGGATATCTGAGGTAGATTGGACTCCTTAAAAACCAAATGTATTATTTCTAAACCAGTATTACTATGACAGAAGCTTTAATAATTAGCTTCTAGGACAGACAAGTTCTAATTTTACAATTAACTCTTCAGTAGACAGATGTGTTAGATGCACCTCCCTGCCAAGTTTGGCGTGGTAACCATGCGATTTTGGCGATATTTTGTTATTTTGTGGCAACCCAGTTCGAATGGCTAGTTGTGTGCGTTTGTTTACATGATATAATGTGGTGGCCATGTTGTTGCAAAATATTAATGACGTATTTTGGATAGTATTAGATGTAGATTGAGAGATAGGCGTACTTTTCAGGGTTGTTAGGGGTATAAAGTGGGAGGCTAAATGAGATTTTTTGAGGTTTATTTCAAATTAACTGTTAATTTAGATGTGGCTTGATGGACTTACATGTTGGTTGTGTTATGCGTTTCTACGTTGTTATTTTCAGCCTAACATGTCCGCGTAGACCTGTTTTGGCGACTACTTGGTGGCAAAAAATTTTTGCCGCTAAGTTATCGCCAAGGGAGGTGCATCTGGCACATCTGTTCCGTGTCAAAAACTCATCCAATAGTAGCAAGCAAGAAAGTTTAAAGAACTGCATGGCATGAGGGAAAAGATCTATTTAAAAGATCTTTCTAACATATTAATGCATTTGTGTCACACAAGGTTTTTAGACACAATAATGATATATATGTTTGGAAAGAGCAACTCTTAAAATTTTCTTCCCATTATAATGAAGAAAGCATGAAATCCCCCAATAGTTATTTACAGAGACATTTATTTGAAACACAGTAGAAACAAAAAATATAATAATGTACTGATATTTATTCAATGTACAGTAGGGCGGAGCATAAAAAAAAAGTTTTCGATTTAGTTTTTGCCCTAGTGTGGAAAAGTTGGGTACTGATGGGTAGGTGACGTATGCAAAGTTTTGGGAAAAACAAAAAATATCTTCTGTCTCCATTTCGGCCGTGATTTTTAGCAAATTTTTACCATACAGTTGAAAATGTGTATTTTTATTGTTTTGTATGCAACTCATCATTTTGTTCTTATATAAAATACAGAGGTAATTCGAAACTTAATACAGAAAGGCAGCAGCTGACGCACTGCGTGCAGAAAGGTAAAGAAATATTTTGGCATGAAAACATTGTCAACAACAACTTTAGAAACGAAGCTTAAAACCTTCGTGAAAGACTCACGGAAATTGTTCTTCATGTAAGTGTGTTAATTTTAACAAATGTTCTTGCCCTAAGCATAAAAAGATCCCTAAAACGGAAAGAACTTTTCTTCTAGACCAACGGGCACTTAGGCAAATGTCCATAGGCACAGTTGACTTAAAAAAACTGAAAGCTGAGGAAACGAGTCGATAAGAAGAAGAAAGAGAGAGAAGCAGTAAGTCTTAAAATAAACGTTTCGCCAACTGGAAACATGTGACAGAATCTATGACAGAACAGGAGTTTCATATCGGGCTGGAGCCATCATTGCAAGCGCTGTTTTGGAAGATTTGGGGATGATTACCGAAACAGACACTTTAAATGTAATTGATAGGCATAAAATAAGAAGAGAGAGGGAAAAAATTCGAAAAGTATATCAGCAAGGAAATGAAAGACAGCTGGAACCACTGAAGGGACTTTATTTTGAGAGAAAGAAGGACAAAACTCTAATGAAAGAGAGCGTAGGGGGAAAGATGTACCAGAAAACAATCCTGAAAGAACATGTTACAATGATTAATGAACCTCTAAGCAAGTACCTTGGACACATAGCACTAACCTCATCATCAGCTTTGAGTATTTCTCAAATGATGCTGCAATTTATGGAGAATAAGAATATTGACATTCATCGACTAGTAGCAATAGGGTGCGATAGAACAGTCTTTAATACTGGCTATAAAATCGGTGGGATTCACCTTTCTGGGGAAGCCATTGGGAAACCCTTGCACTGGTTTATCTGCCAGTTACATGCAAATGAGTTGCCACTCCGAAATTTAGTACAGAATTAGGATGGTGGAACGAGTGGCCTTAATGCATTTTCTGGTCCAACTGGGAAAGCCTTGGCAAATTGTAAAAACCTCCCAGTTGTGAGATTTGTAGACATTTTGAGCGAATGTCCGAAAATTGACATAAAGGATCTTAACACACACAAGCGATAGCTTTGGGATATTTCTCAAGCTGTCACAAACAGAAACTGCTCATCAATTTTGTCACAAAATCACCCTGGGAAAATGTCTCATGCACGTTGGCTAACAACTGCAAATCCAAGCATAAAGTGTTTATACATTAGCTCCTCAGAGCCTTCAAACCAACTTCAATCTCTGGCAGAGGTCATCATGAAAGTGTACCCACCTATGTGATTTACAGTCAAATTAAATCCATATTGCACATCTGGTCCACGAAATTTGTGGAGACAATAGTCTCACGCTATCTTACAAACGATTTAAGACAGAGAAATGCTATTTCGGCCATCCGGAAGCAATAATCACAGACGACAGATAGTCCATTCGAGAACTTAAACTACGTAGGATTTTACGAGAAAGAAAGGGAAAAAAGGAAAGAATCAGACACTACAACATTCCGTCACTCAACTTCGAGGCAGTTTCATATATAGACCTTATTGATTGGCAGAAATGTAATTTGATGGAACCCCCAATTGACAGAAGATGATTTGAGAAATTTGATTTCCAGTGGAGAATCTGTAGCTCAACACATGGAAAGCCTAAAATTCCCATGCTACACCCAAATTGTTGAACGTTTCATGAAAGTAGTAACAGAGGTTTCTGTGGTTGTGTGTGGAGAAAATAAGCGTGACGGTTTACTTAGAACCCGAACAGTGTCGAGAAAAGCTATGCCCTCATTTGAAACCAAAAGCGAGTATCGAGTAAAACAGGAATAACTGCAAGGGCAAAGGATTTAAGTGCCGATATGGTTGGGTGGACGGGCTGGCATGGGTGGAACTCGCAATGCCATATAGAAGATATTGTTAGCCACTAAATATTTTAAAATATTTGAAACTACCAAAAAAAAATCATCTCTCAATTAATATTTCTTATATATTTAGAATCTATCCTAATAATAGTCAGTTCTGTCCCTGTATCTGAAACACTTCCGGAGCGACCGCTTCAAAAATATATCAACCTATGGGCATCATTTTTGTTTTATGAGTTAGGCTTAAAACAAGTTAAAAGTAAAGTTATTAGAAACAACATAATATAGACACAAGCAACTTTATTTCAATTTTTAGATGGCTGTAATAAACAGTTATAATTTCAAAAGAGCTCGCGAATGTTTAAAAACCATTCTCAGAATAAAATATCCTTTCATTCTAATGCCATTTTCGTTGTGAAATTCATATTCATTAGAAAATTATCTCTTTTTCTGCAACCTTTAGAGTTATCATAGTGTTTCATTTAAATTAATAAGAAGTATTCATTTTATATACTCAGAACTTGAAAATGTAAACACGAGTGAGTCATTCATTCACCGTGATTTTATTCATCGTCGTTAATTTAGAAAAATTGAATCAGGATAATCTTTTTTCACAGTAAAGTTTTTCATTATATTGTTTTAATATATATATTTATATTTAACCATATCATATATATTTTAACCAGATATTAAAATATCATCAAATTTAGTATTTTCGGAAAGTTGCAAAACTCGACGCATGTGTAGTGATATGTTCAAAACACCATCTGCTTTCAAAGCATGCTTTTCAAAGCAACTACCTAACATAACCGCAAACATTTTCTTAAATTTTTGAAAGGTTTTATCGATATTTCTAAACTGCCAACACACGGACTCTCATGTAATCACATGTGGCCTCATGTGATTTTATGTAAAGCATTCTATTACGATGATAATGTATTAATTTCTGTTTTATTATTGTATTTTTAATATTACTTTTAATAGTACTTATAACAATTTGTGTTCGATTTCTATTTTCTATATTACTTTTAATATATATATATAATATATATTATATATATATAATATATATGTGTGTGTGTGTATATACTAGCTGAAAACCTGCACTTCACTACGGAGAACATTCAAATTAAATACAACGGTCAATGTATACAATTAATGCCAAATAAATTAATAAATATATATATATTTACAATAAATACAACGATCAATGTATGCAATTGATGCAAAAAACGAAAAATAATATATTTATAAAAAAATCGTAGTGGATATTTTTATAGACAAAATAATGTAGAAGAAAATATTAAAATTAAATCTAATAAAACATTCTAAAGAATATAGTACACTTAATAAAGTACAGTCTGAGGAACATTTCATTTAGCGTATTTTAATATTTTTCTGGATATGTCCAATCGTCTGCCGCATTAGGAAGGAAAAAAAAATTTCGTCTATTTTGTTGTTACATACGTGCCGCAAAATTAGTTTAAAGTATTACAAAAATTAAAGAAACCACGTGATCAACATTTAATAAATTAAATTCTAAAAATTAATCTTTAAAGATTCACCAAAAATCATAAAATGGAGGTAAAGATTCGAAAAGATTTCATTTTTAAAGAAATTTTTATGATCTTCTCTTGTGATATAAATTTTATAACCCTCGGATTATTATTTTTTAAATGCAAACTTTAAAGAATGTTACAAAAACAGCTTAAAAATCTAACTTAAAAAAATCTAAGAAGAATTTTTCAAAATCATCTCTTAGTGCACACCTACAATATAAGAAGAATCACCATGCAAATTTCAGCCCTTTGGGTCCAGCGGTTTGGTCTGTGTGTGATATGTCAGTCAGTCACGTACGGAACTGTTTTATATACATATAGGTTATACTTTCTTCTCGAACAAAATACGTATATAAAAATATTTTTCCACTTGCAACATCTTTAAATGAAAAATACCAAACACCTCAATGGCTTATATTTGGTGAGTGTTCATTTATGAATTTAAAATTATGAAACAACTAAGTTAAATTTTTTTACATTAATTATTTAGCATTATCGGAAAACTACTTAGAGCGCAATGTAATGCATTTAAAATGAATGTTGACGAAAGTCCCATTGCTAAAAAGTGTCATAAGGCCAATGAACGGAAATGTAGATGGCTTTCAAGACAAAGTCAGGAATCGTTAAACTGAATATGTGCATCAGACTGTTAACAGACAGAATTTAATATTTCATAATTAATACATGTAATTGAATTAAGTAAAGTGATGGTGATTATGTGGAGTTCAGATTTTATTTTAAATTTTTAAAAATTGCATCTTAAATGGATCATAATAGTGCTGATATTGCATAATTTTAAATAATTAAAATAAAAGAAAGTAGAGATGCTATTAAGTATACAAATAATATTGACTTTGTAGATGTAAATTGATAAAAATTAAAATTAACATGTCATTTTTGACGGGCTAACCACTAGTATATTATAAAACCACATGTAATAAAATAAACTGAACTTTAAATTCACATTTACGAATATTTTCAATAATATTTTTTCAATATATTCTTTTAATAATATTACTATTAAAAATTAATATAATTGAATAAGTAACACAATTTTTATAAACATACTTAATAACAATACTGGCATATACACAATTTACAGCAGATAAAATCTTTTGTAATTACTCTAGATCAGCATTTACCAAGAACATTTTTAACTATATATTACAATCAATAAGCCACTACATTTTTTTTATAAACCACGTATTTAGAAAGTCATGATAAAAGATTAAAATTTCTACAAATTCAGATAACACTTATGATCAAAATTATAATTCATCTGTTTGAAAAACATCTTCATAACAGACAAACAATTTCACATACAAAATTAAATATTCTACTTATGAGATTAATTATTCAATCTCAAAGAGAAAAAAAATACTATTTGTACTAAGAATATAGAATGTGAAATGCATGGATGCTTTATGTTTCACTTATTAAAGAAATTTCTCCAGCAAAATATGTAGCAATTTAGTATTCATTTCATCTCTTACACAGTATTTATTAAGTTTTTAAATTATCCCCCAAAAATGTAACACTGACAATTTTTGAAGAGATTTCAGTGGCTTAGTTAATTCATAGTCTAGAGGGGCAAGCCAAAGCTACTGGAACATGTGCCTTAAATTTCAAAATAGTGATAGACCAGTTACATACACTAACCTCTCTATTTTGAGAACTTGCTTCCTCGTTATCTTCTTCATCATCGACAGTTTGCTGCTCTTGGGCATAATACATTTTATTCTGAGTAAGCATGAAAAAGTGTGGCCGCCATTCATGGTCAACTGGGTCTTCTAAGTACAGGATACCATTCTTAATAGCATTACTGATATCTGATTCAGCTCCAACTGCAGAAATTACACAGAAAAGTTTGTATCACATCATACATACACTAATGAACTCTTACTGAATAGAAAAATAACTATGTTAAATGAAGTTTTTGCATTTTTTCCCATTATATACCAAATGTAGCTCATTCAAATATAGGGTGCCTTGCAATCTAGTGAAACAAACAAAAACAAAATAAAAACAGCCCCTGAATATGGAAGATCACATAGAACTGAGCACAAATGCAAAGGTGTTTGCCAGCCATATTTTCAATATCACATGGTGAACAAATCTGAATACTAGAGGGTCCTAACACAATGCCAAAACCTATAATTAAGACCTGAAAGAACTCTGTTGCATGCAAACCCAATGGCTCTATGATTCTATTCTACTAGTTATTGTTTGCCAGTATGCCAATGAAAAATCAATCCTCTTTCCAAGTCTTGCTACAATTGCAGTTACATTTATCAATTCTGGGCACTCTGTATCACAGGAAAACTATTTCACAATTTATGTCATGTTAATAAAAAATCTTTAAAATCCACTTAATTTGAAGGAGCACAGATCATTGGTTGATCAGTTGTTTTGGGGTTCTACAATCATCTTTGTCAATACCTGAGCTAAACTGACAGAGATCTATGGTTTTAAGCCAAAATGCAAATGGATACAAACATCGATGCCCAACTGCAGAATTCAAACACCCACAGACTCTGGTTCGGACAACTAGCACACTACCCATTCATCCATTCATCAATCATCCCAATAGATATCAAAGTAAAAATGTTTGTGTTAGTTTAAAGTAAAGCGAGAAAATAAATGCTGATTAGGTTGTGGGAAGCATACATAATAAAACAAATTTGACTTTAGTATACAGCTTTATTTGAGAATAGTGAGACTTGAATACCTAGTGAATATTTAATTTTATCAATTTAAGCATTTTTTTTTTCAATATGCTATTTTTGGAGGATGAGAAGTTCTTTTTTTTTTCAATGCGGAAGCACTTGTCATTAAACATCTCCTATACTACGCCGCAGTTTTACTGTCCATTTTATTATGGGGGCACCATATAGGCAGACAGCATTACCCCCTATGAAGGGAAGAATACAAACGCAGGCATTTTTTCATGGCGCAACACCGGGATTCGATCTGAGCACCCTCAGCACCAAAAACCAGCGTGCTGTACCACTGGGCTGCCATAAGCCCAGGATGAGAATAGTGAGACCTGAATACCCAGTGAATATTAAATTTTATGAATTTAAGCATAATTTTTTTTTCAATATGCTTAACAATTTTAGGAGGATATTTCAGATGTTTTGTTTAAAATAGGCATTGAATAAACATTCACGATAAAAACATTTTATAATGATTAGTTGCATAGTGAAAAAATGTTTTTAAATGAAATCAGAAGGCAAAAGTAATGTGTTTCTGAGGATTTCTAAGACCATATGACCCAATGATTCCAATACTTTTTAAGTCTATTTTTGGTAATAATTCTTTTTTCAAAGCAGCAGGCACGTGTCTCTGACTGTAGGTATTTCTCTGACATTGTCCCATGAAGATCTACAAAGTTTTGCAAGTTACTTTATTATGGGAGCACCATATAGGTGAGCCAGCACTGCCCCCTATGAGGCGGATGACACAGACATTACCAAGCCTCATTTGGGATTTGAAGCCAAGCCCATTGCATGGCAGCTCAGAACGCTAACCATTATATAGAAGGTTGTTCGCACTTTATGAAAACGATATTGAAATTTATTTTTGTCATTTGCATCTTGAGATAAAACTTTGGCAACTTCAGAATAATCATCTCCTACTATTTTGTTTTGATTGGAATGTAAAATAAAGGATTTATTTTGAAAACAGCTCCTAAAATTGATAGATGGCTCAAAGGTTATGTAACTGCACTTTCTGAGGAGAAATATTCGTATCAACAAATTATAAAGGCAGAGTAAAAATCGCAGTTGTGGCATTACCAAAGAGTATTTATAATAATGCTCACTCCTTTCAACAACGTCATATCTAAAAAAAACAAGATTTTTCAGGAGAGTGATTTGAAAGTTTGAAAGTATGTTGAAAGGTATTGAAAATAAATTTTAATTCTACTCTCTAGTGGCTAAATATTAAGCGATTAGATATGACGATTTTGCAGGGATATACTACTATTTCAGGGCATTCTGAAAACAAGCATTACTAAAAATCGCCGATTTTTTAGATATGACATTGTTGAAAGGGGTAAGCGATATATTCAATTTGAAAGGAAAAAAGTTTAACTGAAAGTAAAAATGAAAACATGACTGCGAAGCATGAGCCTAAGACTGTTTGAACGCAGGTAAATATCAAGAAAGTGAAGTCTCTGATCCTAAAAGAAAATCTGCCGACTCAAAAATCCATTGTATAGAAACTAGGAATGTCTTCTGGCACTGTAAGTAAATTCATTCATATAGATTTCAAGTTAAAAAAGATGTCTAAACCTACAGTTTATCTGCTTTTACCAAAGCATATTGCTGAAAGAATGATTGTAGAAAAATAAAAACAAATTGTAGAAAATTATATGAAAAACACCTAGCTGCTGAAAAATGGAAATTTGTGGCACCACTCGACGAGGCATGGGCAAATTTAAGTGACTGTAATAAAAAAGATCAATTTTCTATTGCTCAACTGACGGGAATAACCATATGAAATGGCTTCATAAGTGTATAAAAAAGTTCCCAAAGGGATTCATGATAGTTGCAGGATATTGTTACAACAGCAAATTAAAAATAAAAAATTCTCAAGTAAAGCCAAAACTAATTCACTCTACTATTAAGCAGAATATTTTAGAACCAATTTTTGAAGAACAAATTACAGCCTGATATGGAAAAGACATGGATAAAGTTGAGTTTCATATGGGCAAAGCCTCTAGTCACACGTCTAAATCATCTGCCACTCATTTAGCAAAGAAAGAATCAGAAACAGGAATAAGTGTATCCCATTTAATGAAATACCTGTAAAATCACCTACACTTCTCCAATGGACTTTTGCTCTTTTGGTTCATTAAAACGACCCTTAGGAAAACGGCATCCAAGAACACTGAATGAACTTTGGAAAACAGTCCAAGAGGAATGGGGTAAAATTGGCATGACAGTACTAAGAAAAAGTTTGCTTTCATGGAAAATTTGAGCTAGAGTTATTGTCAAGAACCATGGTTATCAGATAGAAGCAAATCACCACAACAAATACAGCATTTATACATAAAACTTAACTATCAAAATCATTTCTATAAAGTGTGAACAACCTTCTGTACTTTGGTACAAATATCAAAATATGTTATTTTAATACTATTGAGATAGATCAAATGAGACACCCTTCATGATGACATTATCTGCAAGATTTTAAAATGTGTCTTTTGAGTTTCTGAATGTCATTTTCAGGACTTTACTTGGCACTTTGGGAAAACTCTAAACACAAATCTTGACAATAGTTATCATTAATGCTTGTTTAAATAAATAAACAAAATGTGCAGATTAGACAACATGCAAAATAAAAAATACATAAGAGAAAAAAATTTCAATATTGATTAGTATAATGCTAAAAATCTACTTATGAAATATTGTCATTGAAATATATTCTTATTGTAGAAGAAAAAGTCAAATACATGAAATAAAGTGGATTGGCTCTTATGTGATTTTTCAGATTAACTCAAGAAGTTTACATAAAACATAGAAAGTAACTAGCATTATGAGAAAGGACTTAGCTGGTATTTTTCATTTTAAGCATATGAAAAAGTAAAAGCATACAATTATAAAAAAAATCATTAATACTTTAAAAGGGAGATCTGTCTGGTTGCCATGAGAATTTCAAACTAATCATATATATTGTGGTAAAAAGGAGTAAATTATTACAAATATTCAATCTACAATAATTTTTGAAATACACCCCCCCCCCCAATCTCATTATATATTTGCAAAGTTTGAAGTACGTGCACACATGCATGTGCCAAAAATGGGTATAAAATTCAAGAATCCAGTTGGAGAAAAATCTCCCAGAATTTTGCCCTTCAGTACAAACATAACTAGATTTTAGTATAAATTTCAACTTCCCATCAATTCTGGAAAATTTTCTATAAATTATCATATACTGCAAGTTAAATCTACACCAAAATTTTGTGATATACTTTGTGCTAATTATTATCTGTTAATATAGCTTTATACTAAATAAACACCTCAATTGATATTCCTGCATGGACTATCCATATTCTGATCAAGACATAACAATGAATTAGCAACAATTAAATAGGAGCCTTACCTTAAGTAGCAAGGGAACATTTGTAACAATATACCTTTCATGTTTTTGACTTGAATGCAATGGAATTGTAATTTCAAGCATATTACATAGGTGAAAAGGAGCTTATTTTTTGCATTTTGTAGTTTCAAATAAATATAAATAAATAAATAAAAAATTACCACACAACTTGTCACAAGCACTTTTGAACTCTGAAGCACCCTAAAGCAGAGGCAGAAAAAAAGAGAAAGATTTAGATTTCTCAGAGAAATTTAAGGTCTTTTTCCAGGTGTGACTAACTTTTTTCATGACTAATCTTTTAATCGTGTGGCATTTTGAGGACAATCGGGTTTTGTCTTCCAATTTTGTGACTTTTAGGGGACTTTCATGGCTAGTTGACACAGTGAAAAACAAATGTGGTAAAAATGTATCATGCTTTAAACACTTTCATTTTTTAAAAACACTAAAAAGGTTATCTTTAAGTCTCTTAATCTTAAAAAGTATCCCTTTTAGACCAAGAAAAGGCAGTAAAGTCATCAAACTAAAAAAAGTAGTTTAAGTTAAATCCAAGCAGGGTGTGATGGCCCAGTTGACAAAGGCATCAAGCCAGTCATCTAAGGGTTACGGGTTCGAGGCCGGTCACTGACAAAATCCACTGCCATGTTCACTAATGGTGGTTGCGGCACGTAAAATAGGGCGTGGCTGCAATGTCCTCCAAGTTCTCAAATTTACCTCTGGAGGTGCGGGGTCAAGTGTTCCGGTCTTGTCACTTGACTTGGTTTAAAATTATGGGACCGGCCCATAGGGGGATAATGCTGGTCCACCTATATGGTGCTCCCAGAAAAGTGGCCAGCTAATAGCAGTGTCATATGACGGTAAGGATAATGTCCAAGTAACCGTCTGCCGCATTAGAGAAGAAGAGTTAAATCCAAGCTGCTTGTTGAAACTCAGTTCTCTAAACCAGAAAATTAAACATATACAGGGTCTGTTCTGAAAGTAGTAGGACTGGTTTTTTCCCGGGTGAACGAGAGGCGGTCTGTGCAACGGGAGGCGGTGGAGGGGGATATTGGGAACACTTGGAAAAATCGGCAGTCGGATCTCGGCCGTTGAAGAGAGCAGGTCGCTTGTACTGTGAACCCCTGTCGAAACCCCTCGTCACAGAGAATCATGGAGCGTTTACTGGAGAAGCGATATGCGATCAAATTTTGTGTAAAGCTTGGTAAAACGGGCAGAGACTCACGACATGATTAAGGAGGCCTACGGTAATGCTGCCATGGGTAGATCCGGTATTTTTGAGTGGTACAAGCTGTTCCGAGAAGGTAGGAAAAGAGTGGAAGACGACGACCGCTCCGGACGCCCTTCGACCAGCAAGACCAACAAAAATGCATCGCGAGTGAAAATTTTACTGAACAGTGATCGTAGGAGGAGTATCAGAATGATTGCTGATGACTTGAGCATTCCTCAAACCCAAGTTTTTGAGATTGTGACAGAAAACTTAGCCATGAGGATAGTGTGCGCGAAGTTGGTGCCGCGAGTGTTGTCAGAGGAGCAAAAGGCCAACCGGAAAGCGATCTGCCAGGATCTTCTTCATCATGTGAATGAGGACCCCCGACTTTTTGGACAATGTAGTGACCAGTGACGAGACGTGGGTGTTTGAATACGACCCGAAGAGCAAGCGGCAGAGCTCAGAATGGCACACCCCTTCTTCCCACACCCCAAGAAAGCACGAATGAGCAAATTCAAGCAAAAGTCCATGCTCATTTGCTTTTTTGATCGACATGGAGTCATCCACAAAGAGTTTGTACCACCCGGACAAACAGTTAATGCAGTTTTTTACGTGGAAGTCCTCACAAGACTGCGGAAGCGCATTGTTTGTGTCTGCCCAGTCATCGCCAATAATTGGTGGTTGCACCATGACAACGTGCTGAGCCACACAGCGTTCCACTTAGTGGAGTATCTTGCCCCAGCACAAGGTGGCACCCTGCCTCAGCCCCCCTACAGCCCTGACAGACCTTTTTTCTATTCCCGAGAATAAAATTGACGCTCAAGGGGAAGCATCACGGGTAGGTAGGGGCGGTTCAACAGGCCGTGACGAGGGAGCTAAACAGCATTCCGGTCCAGACGTTCCTGGAGGCGTACGAAAACTGGAAAACTCGTTGGCAGCAGTGTGTAGATGCGGAAGGGTGCTACTTTGAAAAATTCTAATCATTTGTACTATTCTCATGAATAAATTTTTTTTTTTAAAAATGAGTCCTACTACTTTCCGAACAGACCCTGTATATATATATATAGTATTTTGAATTGGAGAATTAAATTAGGGTTATCTAATATACAAATTTTTTGCAACTTAAAATGAAAATTGTCTCACTGATTATTAAATATATTACTGAATAACCAACTAACAGTACTATAAAATTAAATAATGAAATAATGAAAGAAAGCCATGCAGCACATTTATGCACACAAAACAATTTTGTCATAAGTATATTTTAATAAAATCCATAATAGATACCTTCTTCATTTCGAATGACTATTCTCTCCTCATGGCCATCAGGAAGTTTCTTATGCTGAAAGATAATTGTTTGCTATCAAAAATACACTTTTAAATAATCTTAAAAATAATACAGATGTCATTTAAAACAAAAGAAGAATAAGGAACTAAATTTGCTTGTGTACACAATAAATATGTATAAATAAAACATATATATCAAATGAAGCAAGAGTTTGAATTTTAAACCAAAAACATGCTAAGCAATTTATTTATTTCTCTCTGTCTTGTGCACACACATATTTATGCATGTATATGCCACATAGGAACTCTTTATACTCAAAATTAGAACATATAAATATACATAACAAAACATTTATAATAAATCAGGCACTAGATTTAAAATTTTCACTGTTTACAGGTAACTACTGTTCCTCAATTATTTTGAATAATAAAAAAATACAGGTCCTGAGTCACCACAAACTTACATCCAATTACAGAAGTTATGTCCCTTCTTAACTACAAAATAACCATATGCAATGTAGATTATTGTGTTTAACTGAAATATTCATCTCCATCAAAAACACTTCAATAGCTTTTCTGAAACAAATCTCATTCTATTACTCTATCATTGGGGTGATATTTAAGTCCTTTGCACTTAAAAATTTGCAGTTTAGTATTCTTTCTGCAGATACATCTTTTTAAAACTTTCTAATGTAAAACAAGCCACTGTAAGAAACATATCTAGGATTGACAAGTCCACTAAATCTATATTTTTAAGAGCTCTCAAGACAAACATAAGAAAAACACAAATACATTTCTAGGTGATTTATTTACATGAGTTACACATTTAAATTTTAGTTCCTGCTGATGGATTATCTTTATTTAATTACATGAATCACAAATTCATTAGCTTTATACAGTATATCTTATTTTACTTTGGCCTACATCTCTTAGATACAAAATATTTTAGTCACTGTAACATTTATGGCAACCAGCAAACTGACAAATTGGGAAAAATTACCCTATCTTTTCTATCATCCAAACCCTGTTATTCCTGTTCACAATGTTAAAGAAATCAATTATAAATCATACCTTTAAGAGAAGAGTGTTTTATAGAGAAGTTTCTAATGAAAAAGAAATAGACCAGCTATACTAATAAGCACAAATGTGTAGAACATAATATTCCTACAATCATTGGGGTTACATGCATCAGACAAGGCATTACAGAGACTAGTTTCTACTGGGCATTAATATTTACAAGCTCAGGAGTATCAACTAGAACTCTCAGATTCCCCCACCCCTTCAGTCTACTACTCTAAATATGATTTGCAAGGACTTCAATAATAGTCTGAGTATGACTTGCAAGCTTCTCTTTACTTGCTTGGCACTATGCAGACCATGAAGATATGTATCTGAAGAATGAACCCTTTTTGCTCTGACCCAAATCTCTCCTCAGAATAGAAATATTTTGGGTCAAACAATTTCTATCCAAACTGGAACAAAAAAATTCTGCTCTCTCGGATAAAGTTCCTTTGCAGATTAAAATTTTTTTATCTTTCTGAATTTATCTGGCTCGGAGCAAAAATATTTCGTTCCTTGAAATTTACTCCAATTAATTTTAAAAAAAAATTTTTTTTACAGAAATCTGTTTCATCAATCTAAAATGTGATTTAAGGATCTTGTGATCTTGTTACTTTATTAACGTTATCTAAGTGTTTCTTTTAACGTGTACTACCCAGTTCCCCAGAAGTAGGAAAAAACAGGATAATAATAGAATTCAATGCTATTTTTTTTTAATCAAAATTTAAAATACATACCATGTCCTGAAGAAATATATATTTCTTGTAAAATAAATTAATATCTGGTATACATTAAACTACTTGTACTTATATGTAATGAAAAAGCCAATATTTTTTAAAACAAAGGTTCGTGTAGCGAATTCAACACGCTTTATTTCCATTTAAACTCAGAAATAGTTTTGAAAACACATTGTTGTGAAAAGAATCCTTCTAACTCTGAACAAATTACGCAAACTGGTTGAATTTGTAGACTTGATTTTAGCCTTGTTTGATTCAGAATGAAAAAATACACAATAACATATACCAAACTTGAGACAATTGTTAAAAACCTCAATCTTGAGTACTTTTCAAAAATTTTGTATTGAAATTTCACCATTTTACCATGGCCACATTTTGCTGGCACGTGAACTCTTCCTTCTACTAGACAAGAGCTATTCTTGTGCCAAAGTTGATCTCTCCAGCTTAATTTACTAGAAAGTTATCATGCAAGACGATAGGTATATTGCTCTATACCTAAGTATACATCTAAATACAGTGGAATCTCGATCTATCGTTTTTCAAGGGACCGATTGAAATGAACGATAAATGCGGGAAAACGATAGATGCAGAAACATAACAAAGCAATATGATCGTTGGGACTGGATAAAATGAACGAAACATACGGAAAAACGATGGATCCAAAAATGATCAATCGAGATTCCACTGTATTTAGGTATATAGCTCTATACCTATGTAAAGATCTAAATATCTATGGAAATTGATTTTATCTACCTAAGTATAGATCTATATATCTACACGTACCAAAAAAATGATAAAGTTTATTAGGTAACCCTGGGATCTGGGAACACGTTCGCTGCCACTAAAATTGGCATATCCTTCCTCAGATGCCAACGTTTCTATGGTGTCCACCGCAACATCACTATCTCCTTCTGATTTGCTCGTAGAATCCCAACCGTAATCTTCATCGTCTGTGCTGTCATAATCAGAAAGATCACTCTTTTCTAATAATTCTAATATTCAGTTCATTTTTTTAATTACTTTCCTTTTCTTGGGCTCTGAAGGTCCTGCCATACTTGTAATGTCCGCCATTTTTAAAAACGCACATAAAAAATTTAAACATTAAATTTTAAAACCATGCACCTAAAATATAAAAATGATGCTTCACTAACATGCCTCAACAAGATCTTCGTTCAAACTCCAAGGCCGCACTAAATATAGAGCAAATAGCTTATTCTAGTCGACCGACGTACCAGAGCGTTGCCGGCATGGGAGGTAGCACCATTGTTAGGATGTTGGCTGGTAAGGCCAAAACTAACTGTGCATCACGACGAAAAAAACATAAGATGCCGATGGCTTTGCACAATAGCTTAAGATTGCAGAGTCGTTCTTAATAGCAGATGGAAGCCCGCCAGTAAATTAAAAGGGAAACTGTTAAAATTTTCACCTAGAAGCATGCACTTGTGTGTGAGTTGGAACTTAGTAAAGACAATAATAGTTAAATATAAACATTGCACATTTATTCAACAAAACACGGAAATATATATACAAGACATTAACAAAATAGTTTATTCATATTAATATACTTTAGCTTAAGTATTATATCTTGCTTCTGAAAATTATACACACACACATATATATATATATATATATATATATATATATATATATATAGCGCTTGAGATAGAGGCGAGAAAAAGGTTAAAAAAAGTTTACCAGTCTCGTCCGGTGTTAGGAGTAAGCGCCATTTATCGGCATATTTTACTTATAAAGATCGCTATCCCTAACTTTGATTATATCCCGGCAACTATGCGCAAATAAAGGCACCTAAACATATAAAAACACCTATTATTTCCTTTTAATTTATGTGTCCTCTCATGTTCGCTTTGCCGCGGAGTGCGGGAGTTTCGAACTTTTATTCGTAAACAACGCCATGTTGGAAAATGACGTCATCGTCATTTTCCGGCGAAAGATAAACTCTCATTGCATTTTGATTCGCTAAATGCAAATTTTTTGTCAGTATTCAAATTTTTTCATTGTTTTGTGATTGGCTGCCAGAAATGTAACTGCAGCTTGTTAACCTTGTTTAAGCACTATATATAACGAGTCTGACTGTAGTTTAGCGGTGGTGTATCGCTGTTGCATTAAATTATTTTTGTGATACTTGACATATTAGTCTTGTATCGTATTTTATTACTTGTTTCTTTTTTACCGGACATGTAACCGGTTGATGTATTTCTTTTTTAAGTTTTTAATTTAAATAAACTACTTTAATTTTTTATCTTAAATTTTCTTTGGCTCAACTTTAATTGTTTTGATGTTAAAAAGATAAGTTCAATTTCTGAGCCATTACCGTGCTCAGCACCACAGCGCAATTAATTCTGCTTGATTGGGTTTTTCGATCATCTATATCGAGACTCTATTAGAAGGTTATGGGCCCAGACTCGTTAAATTAGCTTATCATCTTGTTTCCTGTAAAAAATTCCTGAGTAAGGATGGCGCAACTTGACCTTTACAGTAAAGTCCCACCGCTGACAGAAAATAGTTATTCGTCATGGACTTCGGCCATGAGAATGGTGCTAATAGAGCGGGGACTTAGTAAAGTTGTCTTGGAACCTGCCGTTACCGTCAAGGATGAGGATACAGCCGTAGCCGAAGATCTTCACGAAAAGGAGCAGAAGGCATTGGCCTGTATATTTTTAAATCTGCCAACTAAATACAGGAACATCATCGAGAAAGCCATCGATGGTCGTGAAGCTTGGGAGAAGCTGAAAACTTATTTTGAGCCAGATTCGTTAGCAGGTGTTATGCACATGAAACACCAGTTTTGGTCAACGAGGTTGAAGGATGACGACATTTCGCAATATGCTGCCCAGTTATCATCCCTAGCTGAGAAGTTGAAGGATGCAAAGGAACCTGTGTCAGAACTCGACCAGGTCTTTCAATTACTTCGTTACCTTCCGGATCCTTACGAGGGACTAGTACAGACAATCTACAGAAAGAAAAAGGATGACCTGATTTTTTCAAGAATCCTTAATGAAGTTCTCGCTGAACAAGCAAGGCTGTCGCAACAGGAGAATGACCGCAGTCATCAAGCATGGACGTCCACCTCTACTCGAGAACAACCAGCACGTGATACGTCATCATCATTTGCACCCTCAAGAACGCGGAGATGTTATGAATGCAAGAGCAAGAATCACCTACGAAACCGATGTCCTAAATTACGCAGAGGTAGATCTTCAACACCCCACCGGAGACAGATGACGAGACGATCCCCACCGAAGCGTGACTCAAGTACCGATTCTGAGAACTTTCACAGTAAGAAATCTTATCTGTCCGTGTCTTATTCCACCATTAAACCTTCCTGTGAGTGGGTCCTGGACTCTGCCTCAACCGACCATGTTTGTGGGTCGAAAGAACTTTTCACCAAATTTATTCCTTTGGAAACCGAAAGGTTAGGGAGTTGTATCAAGGACACACACACCGCTGTTGAAGGTAAGGGCGAAGTTATCGTAAAATTTGATAATTCTGTAATTACTCTTAAAAATGTCTTGTATGTTCCTAATATATCTAAAAATTTAATATCATGTTTTAAACTTGACAAAGGAGGGGCTATTTTAACATTTAAAAATGGAAAAGTTAAAGTTAAAGATAATGAAGAAACTGTATTTACTGCTCACGGGGAAAATGGTTTATATATTGTGAAATCTCAACCTATTAAAAGTAAATCTAAAGCTAAGAATTTTAAGAATAATGCAATTGATACTAATGTTAAAACTAAAGAATGTTTAAATTCTAAAAGAGTATCCTTTTTAACAGATAGTTTAGATGTGTGGCACAGAAGATTTGCCCACATTAACGCGGAATATATTAAAAACACAGCTAGAAACGAAGCCGTTAAAGGTCTTCCTAAATTAAAAGGTGAACTAAAACCTTGCGACGCGTGCCGAGAGGCCAAATCGCGACGCGTAAGTTTTAAAGGGAAAGGCGAAATTAAGTCAACTAAACCTTTACAACTTCTTTACCTTGACCTCTGTGGTCCATTTCCAACAACGTCTATAGAAGGCCATAAATATTTTCTAGCAATAGTGGACAATTTTTCGCGTAAAGTCTGGAGCTATCCTCTAAAAACTAAAGCAGATACTTTTAAAACATTTAAAATTTTCTTAAGTAACGCGGAAAGATTTACCGAAAAACAAGTAAAAGCCATTCGTACCGATAATGGTACAGAGTTTATTAATAATGATTTCCGTGAATTCTGTGAAAACCTCGGAATAACTCATCAGAAATCAAACATTTACACTCCAGAACACAACAGTTGTGTTGAAAGATTTAATTATACTGCCGTAAACGGCATTAATGTGTTATTAAGAGACAGTGGCCTAAGTCAGGGTTTCTGGGTCGAAGCATTGAGGCACTTTACCCATACATGGAACCGAGTAGTGCACAGTGGAACTAAAACCCCTTGCGAAATGTATAGCGGATACAAACCCTCAGTACAGTATCTTAAACCTTTTGGGACAAAAGTATTTTTTGGAGTACCAAAGCAAGTCCGTAATAAACTCGACATGCGTGCACGACAAGGAATTCTTGTTGGTTATGCACTTCAAACTAAAGGATATAGAGTTTGGGTTCCAAACGAACACAAAATAATTGAAACTATCAATGTTCGAATTGATGAGTCGGGAAAAACTGAAAACCAAACGGAAAATTATGATATCGATCCCGAAGTTTTGTTTCCTAACCGTCAATATATTTGTAGTACTCCCGAAGAACCAAATTCTAGTGAAACCAAGACTATTCCCAAAAGTAGAGAATCCAGCCCGAAAAAAGAAATTCCCATAGTTGAGGAAATGCCTAAAACGGATTCGGAAATTGAATCTCAAGCGGATTCTGAAATAGAATATCAGATGGATTCAGAAGACACCCCAGAGGGAAAGCCTCCCAAAAATATTAGCTGGACGCGAGAGTGTATACCCCGTTCAAATAGCTCTAGAATTGATATTTATTACTATCCTGAAGGTACGTCGAAAAGGTTAAATACCCTTAAAAAAATAAAAGGATATTGTAATTATAAAAATCTAGTTTACGATGAAAACCTATTTGATTTTTCATCTAAAAATCCTTTCGAAGGTATAGTTTCCGCGGATCAAACCGCAAGTAGTAGCAGTCATGTTGAATGACTAGATTTGCCCCACTTTGTCCCAAATAGCCTGAAACAAGCACTCAATACTAAAGATTCTGAACATTGGATAAAAGCCATAAAAACCGAACTCGAAGTAATGAAAAAACGTAAAGTGTGGAAATTAGTCGATTTGCCGGAAAATACGAAAGTACTCGGCTGCCGTTGGGTGTATACCCTTAAACTCGATGACAAAGGGGATATTTCCCGTTACAAGGCTCGTTTAGTTGCCCAAGGTCATCTACAGAGGAAAGGGGAAACGTACGAAGAAACGTTTTCACCCGTAGTGAATTTCGGCCTTATTCGATTCTTTTTTTCTACTCTAGTCTGTTTTTACAAATGGTCCCATGTTCAATTAGATATCACATGTGCTTACCTTTACGCCCCACTAGAACAAACTATTTATATGAAACAGCCTCCCGGTTTTGAAAATTCAAACAAGGTATGCCTACTTAAAAGGGCAATTTACGGTTTACACCAAAGTTCACGCGAGTGGTATTTTGAAATCCATGAAGTTTTAAATGAATTAGGTTTCATAAAACTCGATTGGTGTAACTGCTGTTATATTTATGGAAGAAAAATAGTTTTGTTACTTTATGTGGATGATATCGTTATATTTGGCAAAAAGCCTAAACATTTAGAAAAAGCGATAAATTTAATTAGCCAGAAATTTGAGAATAAAGTTTTGGGAAAAACTACAAAACTTTTGGGGGTCAATTTTGAGGACAAAAACGGGGAACTATTTATTCACCAAAGTAATTATATATCAAAAATTTGTTTAGACTACGAGGAATACAATTATCCTATTGCCTCATTACCTATACCAGTGGGAAAAATTTATTCGAAAGAGCAATGTCCCAAAACTGATGACGAAGCGTTAGAAATGTCGAAAATTCCTTATAGGAATCTAATAGGAAGTTTAGCGTTCATTGCTAATAGAACTCGTCCAGATATTTGCTATGCCCTTAATATTTTTTCCCAATTCCAAGAAAACCCTGGAATAGCACACTGGGAAGGGTTGTTAAAAATTCTGGGTTATTTAAAATATACAAAGAGTTTGAAAATAAATTTGTCAAATACAGGTTCATTAAACTTAAATGCATATTCTGATGCCGATTTCGCTAATAATCGCGATGATCGCGTTTCAATGGGTGGATTAATAATATTTGCTGACAAATCCCCTATAGTATGGCGAAGTTTTAAACAAAAATCTGTTTGTTTAAGTAACATGGAAAGTGAATTCGTCGCTCTAACAGAAACGGCAAAGGAGTTGATTTGGTTGCAACAAATCGTATTGGAGTGTCAGAAACTAAAAATTTTTAAAGACACAGACACTAATCCAATTTTGTTAGCAGATAACCAAGCAAGTATAGAATTTGTCAAAAATCCACATGAAAATCATCGCACTAAACACATCGATGTGAAATTATTTTTTGTGCGCGATTTTATATATAAGAAATTTTTTAAAATTCAGTATATACCCACTAAAGCAAATTTGGCCGATATTTTTACTAAACCACAAACTAAAAATAATTTGAAAAGGTTTAATGAGCATGTATTTGTGAAAGAATGACAATATGAGTGCCAATTTAGAATATAATTGTTTATTATATTTATAAAGGACTTTTATACACGTTCAGATTTTTAGAATGTGCAATTTTTCAATGTATCACGTATATTAGTAATTATACACAGTATTTTTTATTGTATTAACAATTATCGAAAAAAATGTAATGTTATACTGTATGATAAAATGTTTAAATGTATTTTTAACTTGTATGCTATAATGTGTGAAATCACGTCGTTTTTTTTATATACATTGCTAAAGTGCCTAAGTATGTACAGTGTCATGCTTTTATGTCAATTGTTTTGTTGAATATCATGCAATGCGAGTTTAAATAAGGTTTTTCTTTTAGCATAAGTTTAGCTATAAAGCATAGTTTAAAAAATGTTTAGATGCTATTTGCGTAGAGTTGCCGCGATGGGGCGACCTTGTTAGGAGTAAGCGCCATTTATCGGCATATTTTACTTATAAAGATCGCTATCCCTAACTTTGATTATATCCCGGCAACTATGCGCAAATAAAGGCACCTAAACATATAAAAACACCTATTATTTCCTTTTAATTTATGTGTCCTCTCATGTTCGCTTTGCCGCGGAGTGCGGGAGTTTCGAACTTTTATTCGTAAACAACGCCATGTTGGAAAATGACGTCATCGTCATTTTCCGGCGAAAGATAAACTCTCATTGCATTTTGATTCGCTAAATGCAAATTTTTTGTCAGTATTCAAATTTTTTCATTGTTTTGTGATTGGCTGCCAGAAATGTAACTGCAGCTTGTTAACCTTGTTTAAGCACTATATAACGAGTCTGACTGTAGTTTAGCGGTGGTGTATCGCTGTTGCATTAAATTATTTTTGTGATACTTGACATATTAGTCTTGTATCGTATTTTATTACTTGTTTCTTTTTACCGGACATGTAACCGGTTGATGTATTTCTTTTTTAAGTTTTTAATTTAAATAAACTACTTTAATTTTTTATCTTAAATTTTCTTTGGCTCAACTTTAATTGTTTTGATGTTAAAAAGATAAGTTCAATTTCTGAGCCATTACCGTGCTCAGCACCACAGCGCAATTAATTCTGCTTGATTGGGTTTTTCGATCATCTATATCGAGACTCTATTATCCGGGAAAAGGGAAAATGTTGATATCGGCATTAAACTCGTTTTGTAGAAGTCTGGCTTGCTGGACAAATGACGGCATTTGAAACGGAGCTTCAGGCATACAAGGATTGGCTGTCGATTTGGTGACCATCATCATTTGCTCCTGCCAGCGGTAAGGGAAAGATGTATGGCTTGTATAATCTCTGCTACTGGTGACGTATGGCCTTTCCAATTGATTTATGCTCGATCAACGTCAACCATCATAGTAACTTAACACATTGTTGCTTAACTCAGGTAACGCAACAAACAAGGATACGCACCAGCATACACACCTCCATATATCGCATATATCGCCTCATATATCGCACCTACGCATACCTGGTATGACTGCCTTATATATAGCCATGCGTCGCCTCTGCGCCATCTGGTGTCGGCAGTGAGCTGCCGGAATATGCAAATTATGCATCACCGGCACGTTTGCGACTATCACTACTGATTAAAAGGTAGTGACGTCATTCAACCAGCTCTTGTTAGCTCCGACGTCAGTAGTTGTTATGACGCAATAAGCGAAGCGTTATCGTTCGACGGCTTGCTGAGTAAATAGGAGAGAACTGTGGGAAAAAAACTGTTTTTCCTAACAACCATGCTGACGCACTAGAGCGTCAGTGGCAGCGAACGTGTTAAACAATATTCTGTATAGAGGTATCCTGAAAATTCCAAAATTTAAAATTTTATCCACATTAGAATAGCTTAATAATCTTTCAAAATTCACTAAAGAGGAAAGGGAGCAAAATTGTTTGTGAGGGATATTTTTTGTTCTGACTCTGAACAAATTAATTGCTCCAGGTTGGATAAATATCCACAACAATAAAAATAGTTTGGAGCAAAATGAAATCCATCCAAAAATAATGGTTTCATTTGGATAAATAAATAAAAAATTTGACTTGAACCAATTTGATGGGAACTTTTTACTTTCATTTATATCCATTTCAAACCCTGGCACTATCTAATGTGTGTTCCCCTGACCTTCTTTATTCAGAGGTTATTTCTTTATTATACTGGATTGCAAAATATGCTCAAAAGAGCAACTGTGGTCATAACATAAAGAATATATATATATATTTTAAACCATAAACTTAAATGAATCTGAATCTAAATTCATAACTTAGTAAAATTCAAAACAAATAAGCGTTTTAACTGCAGATAAATATAAGATTTATATACTTAAGACATACTTTTATAATTATTTTTCTTCTTAGTTGGGCTGGAGAAGGCATTTCACTTCCATCCCTTTCAATAGGCTGGGTTAAGAGCATATCTGAAAAAAAAAAAAATATTTGAATGAAATAATTTTTGTCAGAAAAAAGAGATTAACTTTACATAAAATCTTCAGAAACTAAATAAATGTTGCCTTGAACTGAAAGAGAAGATTAGTGTGATCATATAATCTTAAACTTAATGGGAGGATATAAACACTTCAAGGAAATCCAGAACCAAAAAGAGAGAGAGCATGCACAGATTATTTATGATTACAACTTACAATTACATCAAATGCATGAAAGAATAGTTTTAAAGAAAATCAATGGCTCCATTTTAAACAATCAGCCATATAAATAAAACTTAAGGGTTCCATGTTCACCTATCACTACATTTGTATACTTATCACTATTTAAATTACTTTGAGAGCAATATTTAATATATATCAAGTATGAAACTGACATAAAACAGTAACTTTTAATGCATACCACCAAATACTTCAAGAAATGCATTCGCCATATTTCGTTGTTGAGGCAATGTGCAATGATTTTCAATAGAGAGAATAACTGGATACCTAAAATCATAAAAAAAAAAAAAATAAAATGTGATTAAAAACATCATTATCTATATGTTGAATATAAAACATGAGGCAGTTAACATTTTTATAAACTCATCTATGCAAAATAGTTGTCAAAATTATGAGAGCCAATCTACAAAAATTTTATTGAACATACCGCTATGATAAACCCATATCATCACGCTAGAGAATTTCAAGCTACATTATGCACAGAAAACTCCTCAAATAAGTATTCAGTAATTCTTCTACTACAAAGTCTTACTTCTAGTACAATATTTTGGGTCTAGTATGAAAAAATAGGATAAAGTTGCCTTAACTTGGTCCGATCAAGCAGCCACAAATGAGTTATGAATGGTACAGTAATTCAAGATAAAAGCAACCATGCACTGCTTGGAGTTTGCATATCTGAAAAAACTGAACAAAATTTAAGCAATTATTTTTAATATTCTTGGGTTTATAGTTTGATTAATCATATTAAATCTAAGCTATTATAAATACTTATTATCTGATGCATAACATATTAAAATTTCTTTAAATTTTTTTTTAAATCACCGCATCAAATACCATATTAGATGTTGTCAAGTCATGATTAACCTAACTACATTTGATTTGTGTGCATCCTGAATGAATGAATTCGTAATCACTATTTCATACTTCTGAAAAGTTATCTGAATACACATGAAAATGTAAAAGATTTCACTATTATGTTGATCATTATAAGCACTAGCATTTCTTTACCCCATATTATTTTTAGAATGTTAAAAAATCATTCAGTCACTAACTGAAGGCAGGATCTCTCACCAAATTAAGATGACTTTTTCAAGGAAGTAATCAATTTCCACAAACTTTTGTTCTTTTTGACTACCCTTATCCATATTAAATTTCTATTATAAATTATGAAGATGCTTTTCTTTCTTTTGTGTGTTCAACTGACTGGAGATGTATTTTTTAAAATACTATCATTATTGAAATTCTATATCTCGACAATGCAATTGTACAGAAAATTTGCTTCTTATAGGTGTGAAAATATATTCAAGTTGCCAACATTTTATCAGTAATTTTAGTGGCAATCTGAAAAAAAATCTTGTGGGAGCTGTGTAAAACTGTGAAAAAGAGTTAAAAATAACTTAATTTACTATTGTCTATTAAGAATACACACTCACTAGTTCAAAGAGAGTAGTAAATTTTTCTACATATATGTGCAGAATAAGTTTTATAATTTTAAGCAATAAATATAAGTACTTTCTTTTAAGAGCATGATCCTTTACTCATTGATTACACATACTGAAGTGTAAAAAGTAAGTAAAAGGAAAAGTGTGCAGGAAAAATGCAATTAAACCTTGTTACATTGCTTTGAGGCAGATGCTAAACTGCACAGAGAATGCAGGCTTTTGATTTAATTTTTCTAAAAAACTCTCCAAATTCCAGAGACATATACAATTCTCAAAATATGATATAAAAACCTCTATATCATAAATAAAGATTTCTTACTCAGAAGTAACAAAAGCATGTTCTTTGATTGCTTTAATTACATCAATAAATTTAATTTTAGACGTTAATGTGTGTCCGTGAAAAATATGAGGCATTCCATCAGGACCATCCCAGCAGTCCACTGAAAACAAACAAACAAAAATTATTGAATTTTAATAAAACTATTTATGATGTGTTAAACTACAGAAAATAAAAGTTCTTTGGCCAGTTAATTCCAAATAAAATTCAAATATGATAACAATTAAAAATTACCAACCAGCTCTAATATCTTTAATTTTTTTTAAATTTTAAGAAACAAGTTATAGTATGGAAAATTATAAATGTTTCTGTAAAGATATAAAAGTAAAAATATAAATGTTTCTGTCAGATCATTCTTAGTATCAAAAGTACCTTTGCTTCTTCCACTATAATTGTAGAAGTTATCAGAGCTCTGCTTAAAGAGATTTGAACAGTACAGTGCACGTATATTTTCTGAAAAACATTTTCCTTTGGTAAGGAATTCTGAGACACAAAGTTATGCTATACAATCCTTTTCAAATATTAGCAAAGAATGGGGGGAAAATGGATGTTATTCTAACAATGGGTGTTAACTAAGCTTTTAACAATGACAAAGAGAAAGAATGGCACCTTTATCATTTTTACACTGGCAATCTTTCAAATTACTAATATATACTTATATGACCAGATTAACATATAGGCTGGCAAGACATTGATGTTAATTTTTTTTTTTTTTTTTTTGGGGGGGGGGCTATAATGTAAAAATGCTGTTAACAAATATAACTCATTTATTTAAAACACTCAAATAAATAAATTTTAAAAAAATTTCCACAACTGTTAACATTATGATCATCACATAAGTTTTTTAGTATAAGATGCTAATTTCAGAATTCAGGAATATCAGGAAATTTTAAACATAGATCCATTAGTCAATATTAAAATAAAATTACTATTTGGATTACCTAAAATGAAAGAAAAATTTTTTTTAAGTGAAAGCAAAGAATATCAAATTCAATAAGGTCTAAATTTAATAATATAAAATCTAATAAATTTCCCTCTTTCTAGAATTTGATGTAAAATAAAAAATGTAAAGGTAAACAAAATTCTGTAAAGGTAAATATAATTTTTTTAAATGATCATTTTTATGACTAGAAGTTAGTTTATAAACTGATCATACAAAAAGGTGTTGTTTAAAGAAATTAAATTTTCTTTCCTTTTCTTTTTAATTAATAACTATCAAACCAGTTGTGTTTTTTTAAAAGATTATGCTTTAGACACATTATGATAAAATACTATGTATGCAGTTGGTTAAGAGAAACATAAACCAGAATGTGCAATAGATTATGGGGAAAATGCAAAATAATGATTTGGAGCAACACATCCATATATGGTTCACAGTAGATAGAACTTATTAAGAGGCATGGGAAGTCTAATATGAAATTAAGTCTAGTTTCCTGAAACAGAAGACATTTTAGAGAAGATAATGCTCTGCAAAATTATTTCAATCCTCAACAACTTCATATTTACCCAAATCATGGAAACAGCTAAGCTACACACTTTTCAGGAGTAAAATAGAGTATTTTCAAATGTGAAATCCAAGAAAAAAGATATAGCATCCTCAGTTAGACCAACTCCATGTGTGAAAGAAATATAATTTCATCGATAATAATTTCCAGACACTATGCAAAAATTGGTCAGGTAAACTTGAAAAGGTTATGATTTTTGAAAAACCAAGTTTGGGCTTAAAAAAATTGTTTTTTAAATAAATAAATAAACATGCATGTAAACACAAATCTCTCTCAACACTTCTGCATGAAAATTGAATAACACTATGTTTCTTCCTTTAGCTAGACATTTTAGAAAGCTATAATCATTTCCATAATATTGTACATAAGAAAATTACACTACATAATTTCAATCTAAGTAAGAACTTTCAATGATATAAAATTCTACTATTTTACTTTAATACCATAAATTTTTTCTCTCTCTCATTTTACTTACATTCAATACATCGGCAACCCATACGAAGGCATCTTGCATAGGCTTCAACAGATGATTCTGATTTTATTTGGTCACCTAATAAATAGCTATAAAGAAAATTTAAAAATAAACACAAAAGGTTCAGTAAATGAACAAAAATGAGCTTAAATAATGAGTCATTCCATAGGCTGATGTTGAATATGCCTAAAATACAAATCATTATGTACATAAAATGAGCAACATAACATGGTTAACCAATGTGGAATATTTTATGAATGTACTCATCTATATCATATAAAAAATTAAAAATTAAGTCAGTTTTTGAGGTATATTAATGAATAATATAACTATTTTAAAATTTAAAAGCTTTTCTAATAACATTTAATAGAAAACAGAAATGAACAAAACTGATTACTATACTAAATATAAAATACCCTTACCAAACAAGTTTCCTGTGTTTTTCACAAATTCATTAGATATCAGAAATGTTTCGCATATATCTACTTTCAGAATTTTCACTTTTTGAAATACTATTAAAGAACTATTTAATGAAATTTTCTCTCTTTTAAATATTCCTTTTCAGTCTTTTTTCATAGAATCATCCAGGTTTTGAAATTTAAAAAATATATAAGTTTCCCCTCACAATTGGCAAATATATTTTGAGTTCTAGAATTAAATGAAACAAAATACCATGTCAGATGAAAAAGATCTAATAAATTATTCCCAAACATAAAAAGCTTGAGGACCCTGTCTGAAAAAGATTTTTTCTTTTCTTTTAATTTCAGCAGCTTTTTGTCATAATCAATAAATTAAAATGGCAAAGAATTATTTACCTTAAAACACATTTTTACTACAAGGTGCAGCAGAATGGATTCCCACATTTCGAAGGGTAATTATAAAAAATAAAAATAATTTACAGAAAAAAGCTTTATATTTTCGAAAAGTACAAACAATCTAGTTTTATTGCACAGGGATTTGAAAAAAAACATCACTCATATGTGATGCACAGCTGAAGCCATTCTCTAAAGTTTTCCATCACTCTGTCAGTCATCTCTGGGGAAAATGCAGCAGCTTCCTCAGGTATAGTGAGCTTACAGACTCTCTGCACATTTTCAGGTGTTCTAGTGTTTCAATGATAACCACTTGCTTTCCTTTGTAATTAAGACCCACTTGTTCTCATGTTTGAAATCTATCGCAGGATTACTTTTCGGTCAGGAATGGCATCATTTACATAGCACCTGAAGTGCATACAAAATGCTTTGTGTTGCAATTACAGAATAGTTACTTTTAAAAAAGCTTCAATAACAAAACTGAAATGTTTCCTGGACCAACTCATGGTGTCTACTGACAACCAGAAAATCCACCCGAACTGTTACCACCCTACCCCACCACTCCCTTACCAGTGACCATGAGAAATGTGGGAGTCCTTTCTGCCACACCCTGTATAAAGCTGTTAGATATTGTGGTAAAAACGAAGTTTAAACTTAAATAAACTCTGTTAGGCTCATATGTTACAGAAATATATCAAGGTATGTTTGAATTATGTATTCCTATTGGTTTTTAATAAATACTAATTGCTTTACTTCATGCCTCAGCTTTTCTTTCATTTAAACTCAGGTATGAGCTCTGATTTTTAAATATTCAATACTGATAACCTAATGCTATAGCTGGCCAACATAACATAAATATATCACTTTTATAATACCCAAGTCCAACTACTTATTTAATTTATATATATACTGTACAGCATTGTATAACACAAGTTTTCACACATCACCAGAAATCACAGCAAAAGTAAATACTGCACAGCATTAAATAACACAAATTTTCATACAGAATCACAAATCATGGTGAAACTGCTAATAAAATATTCATCCATATGCTATACCTCCTGTAAAATTATTTTGCCTGAAAATTCATAAAATTTTATGATATGATGAACAATTTCCCCATAGCTAAATAGGTTCAAAAAAACTTTTAAACGATTCTGGTAGGTCTTTCTAAAGTTTGAACCAGATAGCATCTCATTACACATGCTTATAGCAGTCAAATATCACAAAAACTCACCTAACTTTATGAATTACTAGAAAATATTTTAAAATATTTTTTTAAGGAAACAATTTCGCTATTTTTATCAAATTTTGGAGAATTATTTTTATTCAATAATTTCTGCGATTTGTAAGAACAAATGACTAATTGTACTACAGTGGAACCTTGATAGATCGTTCCTCGAATCATCGTTTACCTACATGTGTTGATTAATTCATCTAATCCCAATGATAATATTTCTTTCTCCTGCATGTATCGTTCAGTGCAATAGGTCCCTTTAAAAACCAAAGATTGAGGTTCCACTGTAATCAGAATACTAAAATGACACACTCATTTTTTCTTCTTTCCAAAATTGAAAATTTAGATAATTTTTTTTAGATGCAACTCTCTGACATCAAAAATTATTTGTCAACAAAAGAAACCAAAAAGAGAAAGCAATAAAACTTACGTATTATGAGACGATGCAATCCAATAGTTTACTAACGACTGAGTCATGTCTGCCTCATTAACTGTGTCATAGTAATCATTCCAAACATCATTTTCTTTTGAAAATAGAAAATCTAGGAACTAATTAAAAATATATATATACATATATATATAAACCACCAAATATAATAATTTTAAAACATCATATAAAAAAACAAAGACAATATTTTGCATTAAGTGAAATATAGTGTTTCTGTGTGGTAGTTTTAACAAAGCAGGGCATCCTGTCCCTTTTTATAAGCACTTTTTGAAGATTTGAGAATCATAATTTAGAATGCACAAAAAATGAAAATTGTTATATCTTGGTACTATTTATTTTACTGGTGCATTTTATAAATTCCATCAAAATTTGGCATGCCAACTGTTACTAATTTTCTGTTGTAGCTATGCAAATTTTGGTGAGCATATTACTAAGTTTCAAGGAACACCATATTATTACAGTAAATAACTGGACTAGAAAAAGACATTTTTTTTAAATAATTTCATTTAGATTGCTGAAAATTGGGTAGTTACAATTTTTATAGCATAAGTTTATACCTCATATACAGTGAAGAAAGGTTCTTGCGCATCTCGACTAGGATCTTGTAAGTAATCTCTCATAAATTTGCTAACTTTACTGTCATCAGCAGCAAATGAGTCCTGGAGGAAAATAAAAGTTTGTTTACAAAAAATTATACAAACCCATACATGAAATAAATAAGAGTAAGCAAAGTAATACAGTAAGCATTATTATTATTTTAAAGTAAACAACTATACAACAAATATAAACAGCAAGCATGATTTTATTAAAAAATACTATCATCATATGTAACTAATGGGAAAAGTTATATAGAAGATGGTATCTACAATGAGCAAAAAAATACATTTATAAAAAAAATTGACATTTCATGCATGACACATCTGTTTTATACATTAAACTCTTAAGGTTCTTAACTTGCTTCTTAAATAAATCAGACTTGACAACCTACGACCTACATGTCCCATGGTGACAAATCAATACATTTATGCAAGCCTTTTAGAAGAAATTAACAGATAATACAAATTGAAAAAATAAATACATTTAGTACTAATCCCCATGTTGCCCCAAAAGAAACAGTTGTACATGCAAACATCAAAATTTGATTCAAAGAAATAAGAAGTTTACCAATCCCTAACATAAACAGAAATAAACTCATACGTGAAACTTATAGAGCTGAAATATAAGAGGGAGGTTTTGCATGAAAATTTGGAAATGTAAAATTTTGCTAATATTCAAAATATCACACAACAAAATTTCTCAATTGGCAAGGATAATAGAATGTTACAAATCAGCACTCATCTAAAAATCTGTGAGGAATTATTACAAAACTGTAGTTTTTCCTGTTTTCATCACCAAAAGAGTTTCCACTAACACAATATACCCCATGCACTCTGTGGTACAAAACAGTACAAAATAAGGAAAGAGGAAAATATGACAGGAGTTACTATCTTTCAAAATACTGGTACTTTTGCAACAGTGTTTTGAAAGAAGTTTCCTCCTTTCATTTGCGTCCTAATATCCACTTATTATAGGCAACATACAGAAATTTTAAAGACTATATATGGAAAAAAAAAGAAAATTTAGATTGAAAAAAAGGAAATCTAGAAACCATTAAATAACAGTTTGAATTTAAGTTCTTCTTCCACTAGAAATGTTTCTGGCGGTCACAAGAAGAAAAATTAAATTTTCTGGAGAAATTCTTAACTTATTGATGAACCAACTCCTTTTCATACAACATGTAGATATTTAATGTTTTCTTAAAATTCAGATTTCGACATTTTTCAAGTAAGAAAGCTATTCATATACCAAAAACTGGATATTTAAGAAACACAATCAACAGGCTTTTCTCTAACTCCCAAATTAAATTCCATGAATTAACTCTGTACTTAAAATATTAAACTTTATTAGGCTCTATCTAATGTCCTAAAATATTAGTGATGGATAGTTTCCCTTTTCTTATTTTAAAAGTTTTCCACATTATCTGTCATGCATGATTTTACCAGTTCTAATATAAATTATAACACATGGAAATGGTAGGATAATCAACTCATCTAAATTACATAAAATAGAGAAATACTATTATTATAATTACTTCTTAGAATTATCTCTGAATAATAACTTTTAATATTATTACATAAAATAAAAAATCATATAAAAATACTGTTACAAACTTGTTGTTGCTCCAATAAAAAGCTTTTAAATTCTTGCACAGTAACCCTTTGGCCATCTCTTGTGTACTGCCCAAATGTTCCGCTAAATAACTAGAACAAAAAAATATATATAAATTTCCTAAATTATTTTTTAAAAATAAATACTGAAATGTGCTATCCAGAAAGAGAAGGCTTAAAGGGAAGGACAGATCACTTTGTCCCCCCCCCCCCCCCCTCCACTGTGCCTCTGGGAAAAAAATTAATAACTTTCAGGATTGCAGCTAGAAATTTCATTATAGGGGTAAAATAAAATACTTATTTTGTTTAAAACATTAAAAAATATATTTAGTGAAGGTATGTAAACCATTCTGATTTACACTACTGTAGATAGCTATGGCATTTACCTCCTAAATTATAAAAACAATTATATTTACAATACAATATTTCAAAATATTTTCTATTTTTAAAATCAAATGCAAAACATTAAAAATTAACCCTTTCGCGGCAAATGGCACGTATACGTGCCAGCAGCTATCCGCATTTCTGGCTGACCGCCACGTATACGTGGCGGTTCGGAATGTTTTATTAGTTAATTTTTAGGGCAGAAGATGGCACCATATGTCTATGAAATTTGGAGTACATGTAGTTGGGACCTTCTATTCGAAAACAAGATTAGTATGAATCACATGCTGTCTATCGTTTTATGTAAACAAATGGAGGAAGGGATGTATTGTATCTGGCTGTCAGTGGGTAGGGCATTTAAACTTTACACGTGGTCTTTGTTTACGAGCAATTTTGTTTTTCTTTTGCGGTGGGATTGTAGCATTGGGTATATATATGTTCACCGTTTAGTTTTGAGTCAGAATCAGACCCTGTTGAAGTGAGATTTCTTTCCTTTGAGAATTTAAATTTAATATGGCAAAAAGGAGAAAATATTTAACAGAAGACGAAATTTTTGAATTGATGAGAAATGTGTCTGAAACTAATTATGAAATTAGTGACAGTGATACAGAAATCTCGTCGGGTGAATCTGTTTATTTGGAACACTAAGATCAGAGTGATGATGAAAATACATCAGACATTTCTATTCTGAGTATATCACGGGACGGTACTTCTTTGTGGTCTTCTCACGTAAGGGATTTAACTCAACTAACATTCCCAGCGGCATGCGGAATAAAAGTCGATGATTCTGTATCAGATGAATCGGATTTTTCAGATGTTTTTTCATGAAACTGTAATGGATTTAATAACAAAATTAATGCATATTATATTATACTAACCAAATTAATGCATATGAGAGGTACATAAACCCGGAAAGTGAACAGAGTTCATCCTCAAAGTATTTTTTGCCTGTAACTACAGAAGAAATGTTTGTTTAATTTGCTTTGACAATTTTAATGGGTATCATGAAAAACCGAAAATTAAGATGTACTACTCAACGAATCCTATGATTGCAACACCTTTTTTCAGTAAGGGTATGAGTCGGAACCAATGCATCAAAATTCTTCGATACTTGCATTTTACTTCTTCTGATGCCAAAGATTGAAAAAATTAAACCTTTTTTACATTTAATCATTCAAATCTTTCTGAGTTCATGATATATTCTTGATATATTACTGATAGGAATATATAAGTTGATGAAAGTTTCTTACTGTAGAAAGGGAGACTAGGATTCCAACAGTATGTCCCAACAAAAAATATTTTAAACTGTATAACAAAATTTTTTTCATGGAGAAATAATAAAAGAATAAGTAAGTAACCCATATATAGCTTAAATAAATAGATTTGTTTATAAATATTACTATTTTGGAATTTTTTGTAAATTTAGGCTTAGCGCTTAAAAGTCTGCTGGCCTGGAGGGAATGTTCACGAGAAACACTTCCGGCCTCAGAGGAAAGTGCATGATCGGAACTGCCATCGCAAAAGGGTTAAACAAAATATACATATAAATATATATATGTTCTTATATTAAAAATTTGTAAATGATCTTTCATTTCATCCTTTATTTTATTGAGTTATAAATTTCAATCAGAAAATGTGGTTTCCTGATTAAACAAGCTTAGTGGGAAGGACAGGTCCCTACGTTCCCTTCCCCCTTCACTGTGCCACTGATAATTTTCTTAAAAAGAAAGTGATCTCCAGTTTTAAATGAATTAATAAAATATTTCTTTAAATTGATAAATATAAAATACTCAATCAGATTAATAAAACTTGAAAGAAAAAGTGATCGATAGCTACTCATAACATCAGTTTGGTTACCCTTTTTAACACTGCTCTACACTTAGGGTGGAAAAAAGTATTTTACACATCATTTAAAGAAAAAAAAAAAGGTGGTTAAACTAAAAAACCAGTACATGTAGCCATTTTATAAAAGCCTATATATTATTATACAAATTACTGAAGAAATAACTTCAAATTTTTAAACATTTCTGAAAGGTAGACAGCTTCTAATTGAGCTTGGAGTCCCAAACTGCTTACCTCCTTAATATTTTATGGGAGAATTTTTTTTCTCTTTAAACCCAGATATTTAACATACATATATTCAACAACAACAACAAAAAAAAAGATTCAGTGGTTTTTCCATGCACAGAACCAAGAACCTTTCTGCAATACATTTCCTACCACTGACACTAAATCACAACAGTAATAAGACAAAAGTCATAACAAGATACACAAAATTAAATGATACATTGCTGATCTATCAATACAATTCATAAATTAGATAATGAACCTGTCTCTTAATGAAGTTGCTCTCTTAAGTCTGATCAAATGTCTATACATAGTTATAAAATATGTGTATAATAATGATTCAACACTAGAGAGCAACCTAAAAATATACAGCTCCCACTGTACCTTAAACCAGGATTTACTCTCTTTCATTTTGTGTTGTTTAAAAATGATAATACAGAACTAATAACTAAAGACACTCAAACATTTAAAATATTCTGTTAATAGCTACAAATATTATGAATTAATGTCATAAATTATTCTTACCTGCTCATCGTGTATCAAATTGTGGTATAAAGAGGCAAAACTTTCAAAACCAATTTCACCAACTCTTCTTGTATCAACTTCCTAAAATAAATACAAGATACATTTTTTAACACCATAGTTCTTCCTTGTCCATATATTTAAGCAAAAGCCAAGAAACATTAGAAGAGACAAGAATTAGTTGCCGAACATACAAAAATATTCCGAATTTATGATTTAGAATAGTAATACACATGTTTCTTCATTGTTTCATTTTATTCAAATAATACATATTTTTTAAAAAGGGAAAAAACTGCAGCAGAAGAGAAACAATTATCAAACCAATTTATACAAATATATGGCCTCCTAATTTTTACAGCTGCATCTATTTCTGAGATTTATTTTTTATCCTTTTAAGCAAGTCTGTTGAGTAACAGAGAAATGGCAAACATAATATATTTCCCAATAGACTATTTTATACAGGTATTTTACTTCACTAACAAGTTTTAATGATAAAAATTTCTTCTAATAAAATTTCCCTTTTCTCCTCTCCCCCCCCCCCCTCCCCCAAAAAAATGTAAAGAGTTAATGAAGTGTTAGAATCATACAGAAAGATTTATAAGAAACAGAATAACCAACATAATTAGATGATGCAAATTAAAATACTAAATAATTAAAGAATATAATATAGAACATAAGAGTGAATTCATTGGTAATGCATTGGTAGTTCCATAGAATGAAATGATAGTTAGCATGACGTGAATGCAAATTATGCAAACAATGAAGAGATCTAGTAAAAAGGAAAGGTGAAAGGATAAGTAAATTCTACACAAAGAAAAATGTCCATATCAGAGCTTTCAAAGCAATTTGCATTTTTTTTCAGCCTCAATAAAATATTGGCAATAGCCTAAAGAACAAAATCATACAAATGGAACACAATTTTTCCATAAAAACAGAAAGAACAAACATCTTCACCTACCAAACGTTCATATATTACAGATCATGACATCCATTTCATGATTAAAGTCCTGCCTAATGTTCCATTTATTAGACTGCTCTTTATATAACATATTTAGTGATAAATATTTGATGCACTTTCTTAAATCTCAAACTAAGAATCAAGCTCAATTGTAATCCCACATTCAGTATCCAAATATTTTTAGAAATAAGAGCAATTGATATATATATTAAATTACAAACTTACTTGGAAATATTCTCTAAGTCTAATTGTTGCTAACCTCAGATTAACTTTAGGCAGAAAGGCTTTTAAATCTTTAATTGTAATTCTGAAATGGTGAAGTAAATTACTACACATAATCTGAATTTTAAAAAAAGATACAATGCACTAACCAAATATTAATACAATAAAATTTCAAAAATTAGAGTATAAAATGAGTTACATATCAAAACATATATTTTCAACATATACACAACCAAATTTAATAGAGATTGATACTGAATATATATATACAGTGGAACCTCCCTTAACGGACACACCCGAATAGCGGGCACCTCTAATTAACGGACATTTTTAAGAGTCCCAGTCCTTTTATATAGGACAATCCATGTTATTCCCTCTGAATAGCGGACAGGTATTTTGAAAAACTTTCAATTATTTTGGCAAAAATTTCAAAATTAGGAACTTTTAACGCCTTAAATGGATGGATGGAAAAATTCCGGACACGTCACAACATATTTTTTAAACAGATTTGTGTTGAAGAAAAATCTGTAAATTCAAGTGAAGTAACAGATTGGATTAGAAAGCTTAAATATTTGTGCAAAGAATATGGTGAGAGACATTTTCGATGCCGATGAGTCTGGCCTCTTTTGCCGTGTCCTTCCAGACAAGACCTTATGTTTTAAGGGTGGAAAATGTAGTGGCGGGAAATTTCAAAAGAGCGGCTCACTCTTTTGCTGTGTTGCAACATGCTGGGAGACTTTGAAACTCCAATTGTTATTGGAAAAGCTAAGAAGCCTAGATGTTTCAAGAACATTGATGTGCGAAAATTTAGTGTTTCATGGAAGTCAAATAAGAAAGTGTGGATAACCACTGAGATAATGAGCGATTAGTTGGTGGAGTTAGACAACAAAATGAAAAAACAAAAGAGAAAAATCATTCTGTTCATGGACAATGCTACAGCCAATTTCAGGGAATTATCTGCAGCTTTAAAGTACGATACAGAAATCTGCTTCTGACACAGATTATCTCCTGCAAATCCAGCGAAGAGATGGCAAAATCGGTATCTGTTTTGGATGCAATTTCCTGGACTATGTCAGCCCTTAAAAAGGTGGAACCTGGGTACGTTCTAAAATGTTTTAAGACGGGATTTTTGAGTAAAAGCAAAGTGGCAACTGACAGCACTACCGAAAAAAGCAAAAATGAACTTGCGGATCTAGTAGCCAATTTGGATTCAAATGTCAGCGTTGAAGAGGAAGTCAAGATAGATGACGATTTATCCATTGAAGAAGAAAACGTGTGTTTCCAATTTCATTCATCGGGCCACCACTGAAGCACTGGCCCTTTCTGAGGATGATGATGAGGAATCCCCAATGGAAGACTGCAAAATCAAAGATTATTTAGAAGCACTGAAATACAGCGAAAGATTCAAACATTTCTTTCTGAACAACGAAGATTCAGAGGGACTAGCAAAGCTAAATCCAATGAAGATTCATCTTGAAAAACAGGTTTGTTGCGTAAAAAAGAGAAATCAAACTTTGTTAAGAGATTTTTTTTCAGCAGTAATTAAAATAATTTAGCTACTATACATTGTATTTTGGGATTATTTAATGCAAGATAAAAGGATTAGCACACAATTAAAAGGAAAAGTAGTAAATAGTTATTTTTTTCTTGCCTAATTAATATTTCCTTTTTAATTAAAATTGCAGCCGTAATTTTCAATCAAATGTTAAACAAAAGAGCAAAAGCTTTTTTATAAAAATGTTGTCCTCCTCAATAGCGGACACCTCCTAATAACAGACATAACTTTTGGTCCTGTGACTGTCTGCTTTTTGGATGTACCACTGTATATATATATATATATATATATATATATATATATATATATATATTTTGTCTTGCAAGATAGCAAAATAAAACAGTTTTCAAAGCTAAAACATCACTTGATAATAAATATTCAATTCAAATTATATATATAATTATATATTTTGAATATTGCATTAATAATAAAATACACTCATGGACAAAAAAATTAGCGCACCAAGAAGGAGTCGTCAAAATGAAACGAAATTTTACATATGTAATGACTACTTTGATATAAGTAAATGATAAGAAAATCAAAGAAAAAGGATAATTTATTTCAGAGAAAAAGGCAAAAGAACGGAGGAGTTAATACTCCGTTGGACCCCCTCTTGCGCGAATGCACGATGCGATATGATGGGGCATTGAGTCATACAAGTTCTGTATGATGTCTTGAGACATTTCGTTCCATATCTGCTGTAACCTTGCCTCTAGTTCGTTCAAACTCGTGGGATGCCCAACTCGTCGTCCCAAATGATCCCAGATATGCTCGATTGGAGACAAATCTGGGGATCGGGCAAGCCAAGGAAGGGTAGTAACAGTGCGGAGACAGTCTTGTGACACCCTTGCCGTATGAGGCCGAGCATTGTCTTGTGGAAAAATGGCTCTTGGGAGCCGTTGCATGAGTGGAAACACATGTGGTTGCAGGATTTCATGAACATACCACTGGGCTGTCATGGTGCCACGGAACAATACTAGGGGTGACCGTGTATTGTAGGCAATGGCACCCCATACCATCACACCAGCTGTGGGAGCGATGTGTCGCTGTACAGCAAAGGCAGGATTGAAGCGTTCACCACGGGCTCTCCACACACGAACACGATTGTCATCACTGCTGAGATTGAATCTGGATTCGTCGCTAAAGACGACCTGGTTCCATTCCGCTGAAGTCCAGTTTCCTCGTGTGCGGCAAAACTCCAAACGGAGGCATCGATGGGTGGGCGTCAAGGGCAGCACACGTAATGGGCGCCGCGATACCAACTGTCCTTCAGCGAGGCGCCTTCGTATGGTTCGAGAAGACACAGAGGCCCCTAGTGAAGGTGCTACCTGTGCCTGGATGGTGGCCGATGAAGCAGTTGGCTGTACGCGTGCATTTCTTACGATGTGGCGGTCTTCTCAACGACTTGTCTTCGTGTACATGACATCTCTCGGGTCCACTGGTCCCAACACCTCCTCACATCACAATCAGAGCAGCCTAATTGACGAGCTACTAGCCTAGCTGACCACCCAGCTTCCATCATCCCGACGATTCTCCCCCTCTCAAACTGCAACAACTGCTTATATTGTCTTCGAACAGGGCGTAATGGCATGTCTATCTCAGCTCTTCCTTTGTAAATGATTCAGCACACTCAAACAAGCTTTGGTTACCTGTTTTACACTCCACAGAGTACGATGTTCAACGCCCTCTATCGGCTATACGTAATGCACAATCACGCTGCATTTCTAATCATTTGCATATCTCCCCGACATTTATCTTTATTGCAAGTATCGTTACGATCCCGCAATTATTTCTTGGTGTGCTAATTTTTTTGTCCATGAGTGTATTAATCCAATATTCAAAATATATATATATATATGTAAATTTATGATATATAATACAACAAAGAGAAATTATTCAATTAATCATACACTCCTCTCAAGTTTTCCATGCTATAAAACTCTTTCCGGAGGTAACGCTCAACGAGTAAGGGGTAAGGAGCTTTTGTACTCTCAGAAGCCAGGTAACGAATCCCTTTAACCCAAAATTCACATTCATCTTTTTTAGCTAAAGAAAAAAGAAACATTTACAAAAGTTAGACACTAACATTATATAAATCTTTCAAAGGCAGAATTATATTTGGCATACTCATTAGTACACTGGACATTACAATAAGACTGTTTTACACATTCTAGAGTGGAGGAAATATTATCATTACAAAAAAAGGTACATTAATAGAAAAACACAAAAAGTTTACTAATACAATTTCATATTAAAAAAAATAGATTAGTTAACTTATTTCAGACACATTCATAATCTAACGTATAGATATGTGTATACACATTAAATATGAATTTTTGTTTTGTAAATCTGAGATTCAATGAACTGTTTAAGAGGAATTTTAGATTAGAATAAATCACATCAGAAACCAGTTATTACACTGATTATAAAATATTAAACCACTTTATCTAGGGAAATCTTTCAGGAATATGTATGTTTGAGGTTAATTTTGACAAAATAGTTGCTAAGTCTTTCCGAAATAACCGATGTTATTACATTAAAATTTTAGAAAATAACATTAGTTAATAAAAAACTAGGATTAACTAAGAATTTTGATTATACTGCATAATACCTGTAATTTGTTCCTTTAAATGTTGTTACAACTCAATTTTTGTACTGTTAGTTATACCATTTTCTAGGATCTTTCAAATAGATAAAGTAATATTTTTCAAGTAGGAATTGTGTTGATGGGAAATGGCATATACTTTACAAACTTTTTAAAAGACTGATATATAGTTCTTATGTGAATATTTAAAACATAGATAAAGATGTTGACCACAGTTTTTTTAGGTTTATTTATTTATTTTTGCAACCCTCAAACAATGTTATAGAAGATTTTAAAACTTTGCTTTGATATCATTGTATAGATCACCTTAATATTAATAATATGGTCAGGTAACAAGTTTTCAAATATCCTAATGTAGTCAAGGTTTTTTGAAATTGTATATGAATGTTTTAACATCTAATATTTTTCCTCCAATTTTAATTTCCTCTGTGTTTACTGTAAGTATCAACAGTAAAAACTTTTAAGAACATCTTCATACAAAATATTATCTCATAAAACTGTTTTTGTTGCTCTGTTATTAGATAAAATTATATATACTTTATCAAAAAATGGAGTAGACATATAGATACTCCCCAGTCATAGAAGCCAAGGAACAAAGGACACATATTGGAGATTGAGAGAGTCCAGTGCAGAAAAGATGGGCCTGTAAGTAATCATGGCCAGTAAGGACACAGAAACATGCAACTCAGGTAGCTCTGGGAAGAGATAACTGGATCTATCTGTTTCTGTCAATCAAGGATGACCAGGATATTCTCTCAGCCTCCACTTTACAAAGAGAAACTCTGTTTTCAGAGATAATTTTCTTGTGAAATCTTTTAATGTTTCTCAGAAGTACACCAGAATTAGGAGGATCTAGATTAGATGCATCTCTCACCAAAAGATCTAATAGGTCAATACCAAAGACATAAGAATGTCCAGGTATCCATTGAAGTACAAAGTGTCTTCCAGAATTCAAAAGTCTAATAAGTTGCTTATGCATAAATTCTTAGGCAGTAGGGTGTAGCCAATAACTGCTTCAAGTTTGAACAGCAGATTGATAATCTATGAAAAGGACAATATTTTTGGGGGGTCTGATCTTTACAACTTAAAAGGCCATAAGGATAGCATGGATTTCAGCATCAAAATTATCAGATCATAGGGCTAAAGCTGCTTTAAGTCGGAATATGCTTAAAAACACACCAGTGACAGTAGATTGTGTAGCAAAACTGCCAGTATATACATGAAACCAATGTGATGAAGCGCTTTCGATTTTAAAGAAAAATTAAATTTTTTAGAGAGATAAAGTGATCGAAGGCTGTTTCAGGGCTCACAACACATTGTCGTGTTTAAAGTAGGAGAAAAAGGGACCATTTTCATTTTAAATAGAGACAAATAGGGACTATTAAACAAAAAAAGGACCAAAAAAAGGACCATGTTTTTAAATTAAACAATACATATAGTATTCATTAAATACATACCAATCAAATATGATTAGCTGTAATCCATTACTACTGCAATTTTGGCTTCTTAGTAAAAAACGTTGTAATCATAGAATCTTTTCTTTTTTGAAGTTGGTTGTCCAAAGAAGTCACATTTTTTCTTTTTTCTTCACAGTCTTCCTTAGACTTCAGAATTCCTTCAATGATTGTTTGCGCTACTTTAGCCTCAGTAAAGTTACTTTTAGCTAAAGCTTTTTTTAATCTGGTATTGGCTTCTTGAAGAAGTTTATTAGATGCTGTTGTATGCATATCCATTTCATCTTGTGCTACTTTTAACTGTTCTTTCAAACTTTCGATGTCTTTTTGATTTTCTTTTAACACTTAGTTTCTTCTTCTTTCAGCGACCTTAGCTTCTTCTATTTCTCTATCTGCTTTTAACTTTTCCTCTGCTACTTTTCTTTCTTTTTCCAGATAATCATTGTAACTTTTGTATGCAGCATGTGCAAGAGAAAGAAGGTGTTTTGCGATCGGCACTAATTCAGGCTTGTTATCATATTTCCTTAATGCATCGCTGACTACTAATCGAGCATTTAAAGTTCTTATTGACATGGAAGCTTTGTCTTCAGTTAAAATTCTGGAAGACCTCGAAAATCCTCTTTCAACCTCTGCACTTCCATGAGAAAGTGTTAAAGCAGCTTTTATAACATTAGTGACAGTTGGATACTTTAAGTTATCAAGAACTCGCATCTTAAAAACCTGTGCCCAATAACAATCTATCATAGGATTATTGGGTATATCTTCAAATTGCAATAGTTTCCATTCATCGATTAATTTTTCTTCATTTGTTTCCATTGGCAAGCAAGCAGCGACTTTAAGTATTTGTTTCATACTTCCAGATTTTTTTACTTCACCTGGTTTAAGGCAGCTAAAAGATTAAGTAGTATGTTTTTCATTAAATTTTTCTCCGGAATATAGGTTCCCGATGCAATATAATGTTTTTGTATATCTGATAAAAAATGTCGTTCCTCCAGTTCAGTAAGAGAAATCATGCAGCTCTTAATTTCTGCACTTAATGGAATATTTTTTAGGTTTAGTAAGTTTTCCTTATCAAAAGCATCACATTTTCGGGATTTTTTTAAAATTTCTCTATAGCTTCTTTCTTACATGTACGTCCCATTATGGTAATAACTACTTCTTGCATTTGTTCCTAAAGAACATGGATTAAGGGTTCCTCATTTTGAAATAAGCCTGTGAATTTAGTAAACAATACACAACTTCCACATATAAATCTAAGTTCAGCTTTTATAGTTTTCTTTTCTAAGAAAGAATATTTTTTTATAACTTATTGTATTCATAAGCCTCCTTTGTTTAAGGGGTACAAATTTTAAAAAATACTCCACAACGGAGTCCCACTGTTGTAGAAGTCTATTGACGGCAGGCTCGAGGGTTAACCAACGTGAATTTACATGCTTTAGGAAATGAAAGTTTGGTAAATCAAACTTTTTCTGAACCTCACTAAAATCTTGCCACCGTGATGGCCAGTCATTGAAGAAGTTATAGACGGAAATAACCATATCCGATGCGTCACAACCAAATTCCTCTAACCCTCTTCGAAAAGCATTATGTAAAACATGAATATTGCAAAATCCTATATTCACTAACCCTTTATTTCTTACTGATTTAACTTCTTCATTGAATAGTCCAAATACGCTCTTATTTACATTTGGTCCATCGCTAGCTAGCATCAAAAGTTTCGAAAGCGATAAATTTGCATTTTCTAGAGCTAGCGATATGTTTCCCTTTAAATCATTAGCTGTAGCATGACCCATGTAAAAACTTTCAAGGTGGTGGGTAGTTACTTTACCCTCCTGTTCAGCTCAAAATCTGACCACAGTTTGTAACTCTTTAACTCCAGCATAGTTAGTTGTTTCGTCATACTGCAAGGTGAAATATGCCTTCTGAGCTTCTGTTAATATTTGATTTCTAAAATATGGTGCTAAAGCATCACTAATCAGGTATCTGACTTTTGTAAAATTTAGAGAAAACTGAATAGGCATCGAACCAGGAGAAGGGAACATGGCTCTGAAAACTTTATCAATGTTTTGACAAGATTGCGCTGACATATTAGATACAACAGCTTTCATACACCATATGAGTTCAGCGATATAGGCTGAATCCTTAAGACTGTATAAGCGAAAGCTTTCAGACTTTTCAGTGGAATTTAGTTCAGCACCACTGGTAAAATGAAGCTGCTTGGGTCCATTTTTTCAGATGAAAGTTAGTTTTATATTTTTGGGTGTCAAAATGCTGTTTTATGGCATAAAACCCCTTTTCAACTGATATGGCTTGCTCACAAACAACACAGTAAAGTCCATCTCCTTCTTTCCTTCCCCATTCTGAAATTTAAAATCCCTCGCTGTCTGTATTGTTCAGCCAAGAGCTCAAAAATTTACATTTTCCCATGATAAACTTTACTTATCTTCTCTATTATTTCACTGGAGATTCTTGAATCAATATAGAATAACGTTTTAACAATTCTTTTTAATATCAATAACGATTTATTTTAAGAAACTAAAATGTATTAAAGATCAAACGACTCCGTCGAGAACACCTTAATTTCTCACGGCAAAAGTAAAGTCCGCCGACCGAAGTAGTTCGCAGAAGTGAATCTTCCCAAAACCGTGGGTGGAGACGTGGAGAGACGGTGTGTGACGTCACCAGCGCCTTTCTCCCATTGGCCGAAACATGGCAGCTGGGAGAGAACGGCAAATGCGCGGGAAAATGTTTCGAACGCTACAATTACTTACACAAAACAAAATTAAACATTCACGTGATTCACTCCTCCTGACATAGACGTCAATAAAACAGTGATGCCAATTATTGGCCCCAGATGGCGCTCACATTATTACTTCGCAAACATATATAAAATCGATTATAATAGTACATAATCGATTGTGTAAGTCTAAAGTAATTGATTTAATAACTTAAAATAATCGTTTGCATTAGATAACAATCGTTTTAAAGCGATTAAATCGTCTTTCTATCTAAAATAATCGATTTATGGCGAACAAAATCGACTTTTTGACTCAAAATGTTTGAAATAGGGGAAAAACGGACCAAAAATACAAAAAAAGTACCAAAACGTACCAAATCGGAAAAAACGGACTTTTAGGGAAAAAACGGACCATTTGCGAGCCCTGCTGTTTTCATCACATTTTGGTTAGAATGGAACTAGGAAGCCGCCTTTGATTAGAGGACGGAACAGTCATCTTTACGCATTAGCCAATTTAAAAGCGGCGGTGCGCGATAGGGGGTAGGATGATTGCAGACGCAGATAAGGAGATGGCACCAGGGTTTGACATTAAAGTAAAATACCCTATTGTAAACAAATTTATTGGGTCTGTTTGGGAGGTAGACCACAAAACACATGGACTGGACTTTGGGTGGTCTATTTTATGACGCAAGGAAGGCGTGCATGGGTTATGGGATTATCCAATCAAAGAAATGAAAATTGATGCTAAGTGGTGGATTTTTGAAAGCTTTCCTGAATGGATTAGGAGTCACGAGAAGGCGTGGATATTATTATAAAAAAAAATAAATAAATAGAAGACTTAGAGTTTTTTTCGAGGATTCACTTTGCATGCGGGCCCGGGTTCCCTTTCCCCGGTGCTTAGCATCGCAGGTGATAAAGTGTTGTTATTTTAACTGTCGAGGAACAGTTGAGCTTGCCCGGGAGTTTCCGAAGAAATATGACGTTTAGCAGAGCAGAGATCTGGTTGATGTATCCTGGGATGAGAGCCTCCTGATCCTGATACGAGAGTTTGTTTTGCTGATGATGAGAATCTGGTTGCTGCCTTCACCAATAAATAATAGAGAGTAGGTGTGGAGAGAATTGCGCCTTCACATTGGAGTTCCTATTGAGTTGTCCCGGAGATTAGAAAAGTTTTCGATTGAGAGAGCTTGAGGACATCAAGTGCCTGACAACTACCCCCATCTTTTGAAAAGCGCGGAAGAAACATACGATAGATGCCCACGACAGAGCTCAGAAGGCCACGACAGAGCCAAGAAGGCCCACGACAGCCGAAAGATGTTGAATGCCTGCTACCCGAGAAAGAAGAAAGGAGACCCCATGCCCGATGGTAGCATCGACACCCGTGTTCCAGTGCGGTTAGCATTCAATTGAGTGAGTGTTAATCATTTTGTCTTGTTCAGACCCAACCTCGAAAATTTGAATGATTTAGTGCGGGATCAATGTTTGTTTTTAAAATATGGATTTTGAGAGAGAGTAGTTCTTTGCCGGAGGTAAAATAAATAAATTTATGCTCCCTGAATCCAAAAAGTGTAGGTTTAATTAAATACATGTCATTCGATATGAATCGAGGAGAAAATGCTAAAAGATTAGTAAAATGTGTAAACTGTGTACGAAGATTTGGTGATTTGGATTTTGAGTTAAATTGTAAATAGATAAGGTTGTAAATAAATCAATTTTATTTTGTTACATTGGAGTCAGTCTCTGTTTTGTGTAGTTGATCTAAAGGAAGGTTTAGAAGCAAAGTTTGTTTGACCTGTTCGGTTGCCAATCTGTCTTGAGCTTTGGGTTGTATTTAACCAAATAAATCTTAAAAACACAACGCACCCAAATACCTATTACTTATAAATAATTTGTACTAACCCAAATAATTTACGAATCACGCTCAAAAAATAAATATTGAAGACAGGCAACACGACAACCAATCCTGAACAGGATGTCTTTCCTGGATAGAGACAAGGGCTGGGGTCTTAAGTTCTATACTGGTAGATGTTTACTTTGAAACAGGCAGAACAAGGTTCAATACTGCCTAGATACTGCGTACATAAGAGAGGAAGCCAGGGAAAAAACAAGATATAAAGATAGGAAGATCCCTGAGCTGAAGTGCAGTCTGGCGAAAAATTTTAACAATGCAAAATTCTGTCATACAAGGTCAAGGCAGCATAAAGTCTATGATCCGCTAAATTGTCAATTCGAATCTGAAGCTCCTTGGTAGTGATAGGAATTAAAATTGCCAATCCAGTTATTAATCTAAGTGTTTGTTCAGAGCCAGGCCGATCAATCATGGTCCCTGAGGCAAGTTTTAAAAACAGAGCCTTATCCTTTTTTTTTTTTGGAGAGACTAATTAACAAATGTATCACTATCAGATATAGTCGACTTTTACAATAATGAACATTTTTGGCAAAAATATGTACTAATTAAAAACTTTTAATTAAAAAATATTAAAAATTACAGAAATTTTAAAGCACAAAAAGTAAATAAGTTTGAATATAAATTGTTATGTAGTAAAAATAATGACTTAAAATAATAACTGTAAAAAAATGACAGTAATAAAAAAAATTCTTCAAGCTTTTATTGCAGCAAATGTTTTGATTGCATCCCTATAATTAACTGTTTTAGAAACCGTCTTTCTATAGAAATGATTTCTAGATCATTCAATCTCTCTTGGATCATTATTGTTCATAGATAATTCTCTAAATTTTTAAGTTTAGAAATACTAGACTCAGCTTCTGCTACAGTTACAGGTAATGTTAGTAAAACTCTTAAAGCTATAATATTTGGAAATATGCATTCAAAATTTATTTCTCATGATCCCAAATTTGACAGTTTATAGAAAATAGTCTAGATATTTGCCTATATTTGAGATTTTTTTTTCAAATGTCAAAATGCCATTATATGTAAGATTAGACTGTTAATATTTTTTTGTTATTCATTAAAAATTTAGTTATTTTTTTTATGTCTCTTTTTGGTGCCTATTTCATTCGCCGCCTGATGCAGTCACCTCGGCCTATGGGACCAGCCCTGTGTATGGTTTTGGCGAAAACATCTTATTTTGACAACACACTGTTTAAGGCAATAATACGCAATTCTGCTCCATAATTTATAACAGGATAAATATAGGACGTAAAGACAGTGAAAAGAACATTAATATAAGAATAAAGTTTTGAAAATACAAAAACAGAGTATTAAACAGAAAATATCAGAAACATTCAACTTTTAGTTGAATGTTCCTGATATTTTCTAATATTTTCTTTTTTCCCATTTTTTAAATGGGTAAAAAGAATGAAATTATGAAGAAATGGATGAAGGATAATGAAGTTTCTCCCTATAAAGAATCTTAAACCTGCAATTTTATCTTTCATATTTTCAAACTCTTCAAGTGTTACAACAATGTAGATGAAATACTCAAAACTGAAACATAAGCACATTCAAGCAAAAGTGGAGTTCTCGCAGTTAGAAGTCATGATAAAGTTAAAAATGAACTTGATAACTGGATCATCAAATAAGTAAAAGCTAACAAGAAAAAATATTTCAGGTAATCTCTTCTAACGAAACTACTGCGGGTTATAAACATAGGATTACTTATCGCTGCTTACCCCTCTCTCTTTTTTTCTTTGATGCAGTTTGGTACTTTTTTGTTTAACTGTTTACTGCTACTGGGTTTGGCACACTGCTAAAATTATAACTCAAAACACAAGACGGACAATTTTTTTCTTTCCCAAGGACCGTTATTGAGGAACGTAATCCTACATTAAAAGCTAAGTGGGCCTCAGATTACATCAGAACATGTAAATGAAACACCACAAAATAACCTTGTATGTATATGTGGACTTATAGATGAAGTTCAGTATTTGGAAGAAAAGGGTCAAAACAATAATTTAAAAGATTAAACTACAAGTATTTAAGAAAAGATAATACATATGAAGATATAATCATGCAGAGGTCATTTATATTTTCCCAGAAGGAGGAGACACTGACTGCATTAAAAAATATCAGATAAGAGGAATCAAATCAAACTAACATTTATTAACTAAGAATTTTGCTTGAGATAAATAGATGTAGAACATTCTTAAACATTATTTAGCTATCATATTGTACAGCATGGCATAAAAGTGATTAAAAAAATACAGCCAGAAAAAATTAAACTGGTAAGCAAAACTATTGTTAAATTTTTCATTATCGTATTGCTTCCTAAATTTATTTTTTAAAAAGTATTTTAATTTTTTTCTATGATTTACTGCATTGTTTCTTATTTTATTTCCTTACATTTTTTTTTTATAAAGTCCATAAATTAATACCTTTCATTCTTAACTATAGTATACCTTCTTTCCCTTGTGTGTGTGTGTGTGGCTTATTCCACCCGCTCTAGCCGTAGGCTAGACCAGGTCCATGAGGCCAAAAGTTACTATGAAATCGTAACTTTCATAGTAACAATTCATATTCGAATGTTAACTCTTTCTTTCCCTTGTAAGGGGGTAATACGGATATAACAAACATATAACTGTGAAATAATTTCTCCGACATATTTAAGCAGCTCGATAAATGCAAATCATGTTTTCTCATCTTCAAAGTGTACAGTGTACAAAAAAACTTTTAAACATCTTACAAGAAAATTTTATACATATGAAAACAGTGGATTTTATAACCATTTTATTCTGCCTGACCCCACAACCATAATAAATTTACGTAAATATATTTCATAATCTGTAGCTAAGTAGTAAAATATAACAAATGGAACCATATATTTTACATTTGTTGAAAACATTTGACCAATCAGCATCTTAACTGATCATTAAACTTAGAAGGGTAGTCTCAGTTACATTAATTTTTAATCTGTTCCAGCCTATGCTTTCAGATTTGAGCTTGCATAGGTCTCTTGATATAAAATCCAAATTAAAAGCTAATAAAGTTTTTTAAGGAGCTTAGTAAGCTGCACTGAAGTTCCATAAAGAAATATGAGACACTTATACTTCATGACAGTTTGAGAAATTTTGTGTATTAAAAGAAGCATTGTATAGCAATTAAATCCATTAAGTTTCTACAGTAAACAGTATATCATTCACTGACTTTGAACATTCTACATAAGCTAGGATTTAATTAAATTAGATAAAAAGATTAATTAAAATAAATATTGGAACCCCCCCCCCCTCAAATTGCCTCCCTCTAACTTCTGTATCTTTGTTTTAACCTTTTTGGTTGTGAACATACAAACAATGATTTGATACATAATTTGCCACTCCTATTGTGAGAAAAAAGAAAAGAGGAAAAAGGAAATGCAATTTAGATAGTAATATAGATAAGTATGATTGGCCAGGAAATGAAAGTTTGGATAGATAAGTCATTTATAGCAAATGTGAAAGCTCCTAGAATATTTTAAAAAATACCAAAAACATGCAGGGGGGGGGGGGGGGGTTAAGTATCAGCTAGATGCCTTGGTCTTTCAAATAAAAAGCCAGCTTGTCTAGTCAGCTTCAGAAGGCTAATACTAATGCTGCTTAGCTGTTCCATAACTACATATAATACTTTCAAAGTGATAAAAACACTTATGCATCTAAAAAGTGAATTTCCATTCCCTCTAAATCAGGAAAGTATTTATTACTACTTATTGAGCATAGCTTTCTCAAAACATGTACATACTGCGATAAAACTAGAAATACTGAACAGATACACCAAACTCTTGGAAGGAAAAAAAAAAAAAAAAACAGGAAAAATTTGATTACAGTGATAATGGTCTTCATATACTACTAAAATTAAGAATTCAAATTTGAAATGTACAACATACAAAGATTTAAATAACGTTCAAATAAGATAATAAACCTGGTACAGATTATATTTTCCTTTCAGAAAAAAAGTCTTATTTTCCTTTACCTATGAGCCTAATCGACATTTTTCATTTTATTTATCCTTTTCATTTGTGATGCATGGGTAATCCAAGAATCTGATAATCTTTCCTCATAAAATAAAATTTAAAAAAACATGTAAGCCGAAAATAAAAGAATTAAAATGATTTAGAAAATTGTACTTACCTACACAAGATAATGATTTTAGTATAAAGGTACTACCATAAAGAATCAGAAAACATTCATTATGCAAATATTTTCTTGTTTCATCAGGCCATCTATCAAAAGCTTTTGAGTTCTTTCCAATTCGTACTTCTTTTACTAGTCTGAGATCAACTACATAAAAAGATGAAAGCACAGTTAATATTACTTTGAATAAGGTAAGTAAATCTATGAAATCCATAATGTCTTTAATTACATAAAATATGCCAAACTCTCAATTATTTATTGGCAGATTATTTGTATATCACAAAGAGGAAGGTTAGAAATAAAATTATAAACTGTCTGAAAGAACAAGGTTAGTATTAAAATTTAAATATTCCAAAAGAATGTAAACATAGCCCATAAATAAAGGAATATATTTTCTTCAGTGGAAAGTTTAAAAAAGGCATTTTTTTATTATTTGCTTTAAATTATATTCAAGTTAAATTACGATTAGTTCATTTAAAAGATCTGAATAGTTCATCCAACATGAAATATAGAACTAGCTTTAAGTTATCCAGGATTTTCCTGCAAAGTTGGAATAATTAGAAATTCAGTTTACATTGTTTAATACATCTTTCATCTACTGATATAAAAAAGTATTTTTTTTTTAATTTAGAAGTTATAAATAATAGTAATATATTACATAAATTAAATAACTGAATTATTCTAATATACAATAATAAACTCTTGAATATACAATCTTAATAAACTCTTGAACTTATTCATGGAAGTGTAAATAAGGATGTCCATAGATATGAAAACTCCAAAAATGATTGTGGCAACCATAAGATATGAAATATTAAGAGATTTTAAATAAGCTGCATACAATAATTTCAACAGAGTTTGCTCAACATATCTATAATATTTTGTGGGGATTTACAATTTTCCTTCTGGAAACAGTCTACTACATTGTCATTTCCTTAATTTTACCAGATTTTTTTTTTTTTTTTGCACATATAAAATTAAAATAAATGCTAACTATATAAAGTATTTAAGAAACAAGTGATAAATATTATCCTGATATTTGCATACAGATGCATTTTAATGATAACCAATGTTGTGGCACTAATTTAAAGAGACTATGGACTATAATGCCCACAGGAATATTAAAAATATTATACAAATATTTCTCATGAAAAAGTTAATATTTTAGAAAATATATTTACTAATACCGTTCATTATTTTTCCCAATTTATGTCACTGTCAGTTCCTCGTTTTGTAATTTACAACAGAGAAAATGAATGATACAGTATTTAGTAACATAAAAAAACTGCAATCGATCTCCCTTTTATACCTCTTTTAATAAATATTAACAAAATGCAACACATTCAACATATTATTAAAATAAAAACTTACTTGCGCCCTCAACAACATTGCGTCCTGGGTTTGTAACAGGTCTGTAACAAATAATTTGTCTTGTTTCTAATTTCACACAAAAAGTACGGCGTTCAGGTTTTCTGTTGAGGTAAAATTTCAATAAATCTGAACCTTGTTCAAGTTTTCTGTATATTTGTTCAATTTCTGATACGGTAGTCGGCATTGTATTTACGTTATTGCCCACATTACAGTCAGCCATTTTAAATTTCGGGGCGCTATTTTGCTTCGAATGTCAACAATCGGTAACGGTAGTGTCTACAAATACTCAACCGGTGTACACTACATTTTACTATGATTGGCTGAGTGTAGTCAATTGCCTTTTAACAAACTCGCAATATGAAGTTGCTTTATTCCGAGTAGGCAGGGTAAAATTAGGAGACGCCCCTTAATCCCAAACTAAACAACACAAAATGTAGATTTAGGAAGAATTTTCAATAGTTATTAATGCTTGAACAGGGATCGATGACTTTTCAGTTTCATATTTATCAGCCAAAATAATTTAATATTATTTCTTTTTACTAAAACATAACTTATTCATATCACTGCAGAAGATACGTGATGTAATTCTTATGCAATTATGCGATACATAACTTTCGAATTATTTTTAGCAACTCCGTATCAAAAGACATTAAGGGCCTGTTCACATAGGAGTCCGTTGCGTAGCGTTAAGGGAAAGATGACGTTGAGACGAAAATAAACCAATCATATGCCTCCAAACGATTAGCAATGAAATTTTTAACGCCTATGATTGGTTTATTTTCGTCTCAACGTCATCTTTTCCTTAACGCAACGCAATAGACTCCTATGTGAACAGACCCTTAGTGTTCATAAGTTAGGTGACTCAGAATTCTTCTAGCTGGAAACTATCATTAGATAGTTTTCTTCAGCATTGTTTAATGGTTAAAATCATTTCAGACAATATTTTACCATTGCATTTTGCTGTTGAGAAATTTAAATCCTGTGATCGTAACCTAACGATAATTCTTGTTGTATAGTCATGCTCAACATCGGAAGTTTGGTCAGTAGGATCCCAAAGCTGAGAAAATGTACAACGATGCATTCAGTGACGTAGCGATCATCTGGCACCCGGGGCACGATACCTTTTTTACCCCCCCCCCCGGAAAACGTATAGTAATATAATATATAGAATTAGTTATTTTGGAACCATTTGGCGCCCCTCTGCGATAGGCGCCCGGGCCATGATAGACCCCCTTGCCCGCCTCTCGCTACGCCACTGGATGTATTTTTACTATAAAAGGTGTAGATTCATGTAATGTTGACTCAGAAAGAGTATATCCTCTGTTTGGAAAGATTTATATTGCATATGACCTTATTTTGCAAACAAAACTTTAAAATCTGACTTGTAAAAACTACATACTGATTTTATTTTTAAAAGTACACTCATGTCCATAAATTAAGGATAATTCAGAATCACACGGAAATTGTACTCTAAAGTAAATATTTCACCTGTAGAATTATCACACACATCTCCAAGAATAATATGTAAATTTCGGGAAGCCATCAGATGACGCCGATAGTACGTCACAATGACGAGAGTGTAAGAGAGAGGTATATAGAGAATGGTGGCAAAGAAGTAAAATTGTTCACAAGCGTTCTGTAAGCCACTCAGTGCCATAACCGAATAGTTATGAGACAGAGGACGCATGTCGATGATTTTTTACGTGGTAGAATTATCGGCCGCCTAATAATGTGGGCGTACTCAGTTGGAAGTATCTGAGGAACTTGGAATTGCTCAAAGTGTCATCTCTAGGCTTTGGCAACGATTCCACGATGATAGAAATGTCAGTAGACGTTTTTGTGCAGGTCGCCCCCGAGTTACAACGCCGAATGAAGACCGGTAATTGGTAGTAACTGCCAAAAGAATCAGACGGAGAACAGCATCCGATCTGTCCCGTCAGCTATCTGCAGCCACGGGTACCACAGTTTCAAGGCAAACCGTGTACAGACGTTTGGGAAATATTGGTCTATATGCTCGCAGGCCTGTCAGATGTGTTCCGCTCACGGCATCTCACTGTCGGCAGCGATTAGCTTGGAGTAGAGAACATGCAATGTGGACATCGTCTCAGTGGGCTTGTTTGATGTTTTCCGACGAGTCCACGTTTAGCTTACAGTCTGATTCACGTCGGACTTTCATATGGAGAACGCCAGGTACCCGTTACCACCAAGACAATATCATTGAATGACACCGTTACCGGTGGTGCAGGATTGCTCGTTTGGGGTGGAATTATACTAGGCTCCAGAACAGATCTGCATGCTCAAATCGGAACCACGAACGGCCACATTTATCGGGACATCATTCTGGAACAACATGTACGTTTGTTTAGGAGTGCCATGATCGCAGAATTTGTGTTTATGTATGACAACACCCGTCCTCACAAGCAAACATCGTAAACGAATGCCTTCAATCTGAGGTTATCATCCGTATGGAATGGCCAGCATTTTCACCTGACTTGAATCCGATAAAACATGTGTGGGACATGCTTGGCCGACGAGTTGCAGCCCTTCAACCACCTCCTAGATGTGTACCGGAACTTGGGAGAGCATTGCTTGCTGAGTGGAGTAATCTTCTCCAAGATCAGCTCGATAATTTGATACTCAGCATGCCTAGGCGATGTACGGACTGTATTTCATCGCATGGGAGACATACAATGTATTAACCATCATACCAACCATGTAATACAGTTGGTTCTCTGTTTAACGACGCTCTACTTAACGACGATCTCTATTTAAAGACGTTATTTCCCGGTCCCGGTCCCTCCGACGTAAAAAAATTCTATTTTAAGACGATTTTGTTTCTATTTAACGACGATTTTTTCTTACATGATAAATTTTTTCTTCAACATTTTATCTACTGGAGGGTTACTTTCTGTGGGGGAGTTTGGTTTCAAAGACAGACCCGGAATTTCCTTTATGTTTGTTGCAATCATAGACTTGTTGCAGTAGAAAAAACCGGGGGAGGGGGGGGGGAATTACTGTTTCTCGGAACATCGAACATTCTTCCCCTGGTGGATCGAATTTCTTAGTGCGGGTGGAATCACTCTATTGTACCTACCATGTTGTCATGTGATTTACGAACTGTCCAAAAGCACCCCTCTCTCACTCCTTCTGGGAAGCACGTGTTCATGTTTAGAGAATTCATGGTTGGGTGTAGGAGCTCATTCCAGTACGAATACGAGGTGAGCAGAGCAAAATGGCATCAAAGCGAAAGCATCTTACGCTACACGAAAAAGGGAAAATTATTGAAAAATGGGAAGGAAGTGTTGAAATAACAGAAGTCCAATTCGCAAGACAATTTCAGCTACCCGAGTCTACTCTCAAAGGTATTTTAGCAAGCAAAGAGAAAATTCTTGAAGCAGCACAAAAATTTGGTTTGAGATCCAAATCCAAACGGCAGAAAATTCAATGTGGCCGATCAGAAGAGTTTGAGAAGGCAGTCCTGCAATGGTTTCATCAAGCAAGAGCATCTAACATTCCAATTTCCGGAGTGATATTTAAAGAAAATGCTATTATTCTGACAGAAAAGTTTGGAATGCAAAATTTTCAGGCTTCGGCTGGTTGGCTAACAAAGTTCAAGGAAAGATACGGGCTTGTATTTAAAAGCATATCTGGCGAAAGTGGCTCCGTAGATGAAAAAATAGTGGATGAATGGAAAATAGTGCTGAAGGGGAAATTAGATGGATATGATGAGAAGAACATATTCAATGTAGATGAGACGGGCCTATTCTACAATATGGTGCCTAATAAAACCTTAACGTATATGGGCGAAAAGTGTTTTGGTGGAAAACACAGTAAGGAACGATTGACTGTTTAGTTTTACTGTGCACTAATTCGGATGGATCTGAGAAATTTCCACCACTAGTTATAGGCAAATCAAAACAACCAAGGTGTTTTAAGAATATCACAAGGAAACCTTGTGAGTACCGCAATAACAATAAAGCGTGGATGACATCACACATTTTTATTGACTGGATTAGAAAATTTGATGCAAAAATGCATCGAGAAAAGTGAAAAGTTTATTTTTAATCGACCGATGCATTGCACATACTCCAAATATCCCTGGACTTACAAATTTGACTATCCATTTCTTACCAGCTAATTGCACTAGCAAGTTGTAGCCATTAGACCTGGGTATCATTCGCAGTGTGAAAGCATACTACAGAAAGTCTTTAATTAGGAAATTAATAAACAATTCGGCTGACAGTATAAAAATTAGAAAATTTACAATCTTGGAGGCAATGCACATGATAACATCAGCATGGAAAGAACTTTCTTCATCCACAATAAAATACTGCTTTCGCGTTGCTAGAATTCACAAATAACTTGTAGTGGAACTGCAAAGTACGGATGTAGAAATCAACGAAGATGACATTACCCCTGAAGAATGGAGAAGTCTTGTTGAAGATGAGGATGTTTCAATTCAAGATTTCTACAATTATGATAAATATGTTTTAACAACAGATTTCAGAAATGTAGAACAAATTTATTAAGATATTGTAAACGAAAACACAGTGTCAGACGAAGAAGGTGAAGTTGAAGACACGGAAAACGAGACACTGCCACCGTCTTACACAGATGCAATTTCTGCTCTAGATGTTCTCCGACGCTATATTACATCGAAAATGGAAGGTGACTCATTTAACATTTTAGAAAATCTGGAAAAGAGAATAACGAAAGCAAGGCGAATGAAGTAATCAACACTTTTTGAATTTTTTAAAACGTAATTTATTGTAATGTTTGTACTCTTTTTTTATGTAATTTAAAATAACTTTTTGTGAATAAAATAATGATGATAATAAAAATAACATTTTTAAACACGCCAATATATTAAGAAATATATTGACAGTCCTAAGCCTGTAAAGTGTGAAGGGAAATGTTATTTTTTCACAAATTCTGTTTAAGGACGATCTCTACTTAAGGACGATTTTTCGCGGTCCTTTGAAAGTCGTTAAACAGAGAACCAACTGTATTAAGTTTTTGTAAAGGAGATCTTTTTTACAATTGCTCCAGGGACTAAAAATCGTAGTTTTTATGAATGGTATTTTTGGTTCTTTATCTTTTGTTTAATAAATGGGCTTTATGAATAAGTCACGTTTGTTTTGTTTCTGATCCTTTATTTGCCGGAGCTGGCATTATCCTTAATTTATGGATATGAGTGTACTTGAATCAACTAGCAAATAATTTCAACAACAATTCTTATAAACTATTCTGTAGAATTGCAATAAGAATTTCTCTATCTCCATGTCAGAACTTTATAGGCTTTATTTTGGAAGAAAACTTTTCTCATTGATCAGTTGTATACGGCATGTTTATAAAACTTCTATTCTTTTTAAAATCCTTTTGACTTGAATCTCTGTTCTCAGTTTCGCTAACCTATTGATTCTCATATCGAATTCACCTCTGCAACTGACATTTATAACAGATCCCATTTCTTGATGCTTTATAACTAAATGTGAATCAAGCTTTTCTGTTTTTAGAAGCCTTTTTCTTTTGTATTCCATTCCTCCATCCTCGTTCCCATCATACCCTTATTCAAATATTTGCGGCTTACCAGTGCGTGAACAAAACCTTACGTTTAAGCTCAGTCCAGTTTTCCCTTCCCTTATCAAAATTAATCATCTTTAGTTACAAAGCCAGTAACAGAGATTTTGACTTATCCATCTGGACATTGATAAAGCGGTCGAAACTTTTAATAATTCCCAAAACGAGTCAACACTTTTACCCATCATTAAGAATTTTAAATTGATTAAGAAATTAACCCGATTAAGAAACTGATTAATAAAATTGATATAGAAATCAGTCAACCCGGCTGAATAAGAAATTAATCGCAATCAGTGTACAACTAAGGATCTGTGCACATAGGAGTCCGGTAGTGGAAGCGTAAATGGAAAGATGGCGCTGAGACGGAAATAAACCAATCATAGGCGTTAAAAATTTCGTTGCTAATCATTTGGAGGTTTGTCATTGGTTAAATATATTTCAATACTTTAACGCTCTCACTACCGGACTCCTATGTGAACAGGCCATAACACTCTTTATATTATATATATATATATATATATATGACAGGCGTTGGCTTTTGCCTGCTAATGTGTCGTTTGCAGTCTTCTTGTTTTATAGTCCATGGCATCGAGGGAAGGCATACACTCAAAAAGTACTCAGCATCGTCTAAATTAAGTAGAGTTTATTCAGTTCAATGTCATAATACCACCTCTCCAGATCTACGCATTTTATTATTCGCCATTTTTTTTAGAGCCGCGGCGAAACACATCTGATAGCATCGACTTCTATTCCGCGCTCTAACCAAATTCGCGGGCATATCCGCGCGCCAACTCTCCTTGGACATGCGCAGAGCCCGAACCAGACATCTTTCAAGGCAAAAATGTAAATGCTCCTCCTCGACCGCAGAACTCAGAGGCGCGCGAAGATTATATAATAAAAAGGGAATTTCCCTTTCCCAATTCGCGTCTTGAAATACGAACAATTAGAGGCGAATTACGCCACGAATATAATTTAATTCCCAAGCCCCCTTTAAATTTAGAATAATCATTCTTTTCCCACTAAATCCTTTACATATATATATATATATATATATATATACAGAGGCTGTTCACACATTTTTTAGACGATGTATATTGTATTCACAAAACTAAATTACATAAAATTCTTGTGTTTTAAATGTTCTATTTGACATCCCTTATTCTGAACTATCTTTCGACACCGCAATTTCCAGGATAATAATGCCTTTTGAAGTGTCAGAAGAGGTATTTGTCGTATTGCTCGTCCAAGTTATTTTAACGGGCGTGAAATAGTTAGTTAGTACATTAAAATTATTTATAAAGGGGTAGTTGGGTGCGTTGTGTTTTTAATATTTATTTTGTTAATAACCCGTAGTTCAGGACGTAACTAGCAATTGACGAACAAGGGAACTAAAAAATTGAGAAACAAATAAAACAGAGAGATTTAAAATTAACTTAAACTTAAATTTATTTACAAATTATTATACATTGTTTGTACACATTATTTTAATCATATTTTTTTTATAGACACACTATCCATATACCAACATTAGTTTATCATTATATCGAAATTTAACATTTCAAAATTTTCTTGACGAGGAAAATAGGGAGCGCACGACAAAATACCAAAACTCAAAATACTTATTGAACTCTTATATTAACTACACCTACTCTAACCGTAAACAACCTATTTCAAAACAAAACCAAAACAAAAGGGGACTGATCTAAACAATAAAATTGTGCCACTCACTCAGTTCCGTTGATATTTATCTAATTGTTGAATCCGCTGACTCGTCTAGCTGGGGTCCTTTGGATCCTTCTGTACATAGGCAGGGCACACACACACCTCTTGATTCTCCGTCTCTTGATGATTCTTGTGACCGCGACACCACTCGCTCCACTGTTATATTATATGCAGGGAATTCTATTTTATCATTAATATTTGTGGGGAACTCCAAGTTCGACTGAACGCAGTAATAACACCAGGAGAACCGCAGCTGTACTCCAATACGCAAAATCACAGGATAAAAGCGGGGAACCCAAGCTCGACCCGACACGCCAGAAGTCTGAGTCTGAGACTCGAGAGAGAGATATGAGAGAGCCCCCCTTTTTTTTTTAAACTCCCTAATTTATACATTTCAAACTCCTTTCTTCTTTCGTGTCTCCTTCTCCTCAAAATTTTCTCATCCATACAAGATTCAGCAAAAAAACTCATTCGCTTGCTCACTTCAAACTTTATTTTATTGGCCGCCCTCAGCTAAGCCGCACACGCCCCCACGGAAAACATGCCTGCATAAACCTCACACGACGCCCTTGGTTCTTACATGCCGCCGTTGTAAATCTGAAAACACAGTCCATTGTCGTGTAGTGTCAAATCCTGGCGACAAACTCTCTTAAATCTTGTCTGGCGATCTACCTCCCAAGTTGACCACCGCCGCAGGACTATTCACTGCCTTACGTCACACAGGACCTCTCCGCTCTATAATTATCGTCCCGCTCAGCCGGCGTTCCCAATTTCATCAAAACAATGTAATGATAAAAGCCTTCGATCGACTTCACCTCTTAATATTTTTATGAAATTTTCATATATCCGAAGGCGCTTCATTACATACGCTCCCTTCCTCGAAGCCTCAAGCCACACTCCATCATCTCAAAAATTTTACAACACCACTACACTCAAATTCGAAACCAAGTCTTCCTCGAAACCTCACACAACACTCCATCATCTCCAACAAAAATCTCTTAACATCACTACGCTCAATTCCTAAACAAAGTTTCGTCAACCGTTCCTAAAGCCAACCCTATATACGCTCCCTTCCTCGAAAAGTTTACAATACACTACACAAACATATATATATATATACAATTTTTAACATTGAAACCAATTACAGATTTATATTATATTTCTTACCGTCCATATATATACAATCTGTGTTAACATCAAATACCTGAAAAGCAATATTTTAAACATCATGATGAGAGAGTCTTTGTGACATGTATTCTTTATTCTGACGATGAAATTGTCACTTTCACAAAGGTTAGCTTAGCATCTACAAGTACGACCGTCATCGAGTCCATAATGTCCTGCTCGAAACACAATGGAAAACTTTACATACTGCAAACACCAATTTTTAAACAAAATCGCCGACGAAATTTCCTTTGCCGTCTCCGTCGCACTTGTCATCATATTTTATAATATTCAATCTGTTTAGAATACAATCACAGCTTTCATCATGAAATTTTTTTTTTTATCATATATTGAAAAGATCAGTCCCAAAACACTATCAACAATGCACTAGATTTTCCTTTCTATTATTATTATATTACATTCAAAATCATTAATTAATCTATGTATATTTGCCATAATTAACATTTCTATCTAAAACTATATATTTCAATACATTTTTCAAAACACTTTTGCACATAAATACTGACTTATTACTTTCAATCTAATTTTCACATGATTCACTATAAAAAATTTTCAACACTTTGCAAATGACATTATATACACACAATACATTTTACTATTCATAGTTCCTAACTCCCACGATATTTACACTCTACAAAACTCTAAACATTTATTCATTATTTTAGCCCAACATTTCCACTCATGCTAACACGTAGTCAAACTATTTATTTATATCGCAAAAAATGTACATTCTATTTTTGACCCCCACACCTATTTTGGTTAAATTCCCTTTGACCAAAACTTTCTGTAATATTTGCTGCACTATCATCCTCAACGTTTTGCGTACCCGAACTGAAAACTTTGCTCAGCCTTCGATAATTCATTCTTTTATGTTTATCCGGTTATCTACGTTCACCTAAATTCGAGCCCCTTCTCAGTTTTTTTACACAATAACCCCAGTCCCAAGCTCTTCCTACCTCGAAACTAAACTGGTTTCGTCCAGGCACACCTGGTACTAATTATTTTTTAACGTCGTGCCATTACAACTCCCCATTCGTATCTGGTTTGAATCTTTCACCTCGTGCTCTCTGGATTTCAATCACATCTCATCCAGGATTAAATCTATATATAAGTATCATTTTTATTTATCTTTTAATTTATCCATTTGGTTGCTTACGTATTATGTGATTATTTTCAAACTTTTAGTGAAATAACTCATTTTAGAGATCGTTTTATTCTAAACCGCTCACGTGGTTGAGTTCAAATCTATATTTTTACCCACTACTATATAACATTTGTTAAAATATCTTTTCATTTAGGATGACTGTTGTTTGTCGACTATTATTTTAAATCCCATGTGCACTATTATTATGTGCACTATTATTTTAAATCCCATCCGTTCACTTATATTATTTGTTTTTATCTCTTTCATATGATACCCTTTCTCTAACGACACGGCAATTTTTTTCTCACTGAATATTTTTACAACCTCGACGATGATGATGGAATTAAATCTTGTTTGATCTACAAACTTCGCCCTTGCATATTCTCAACTCCAAACAGGTATGTAAAAATTTTTATTTTATTTATTTATCGATTTAACACCCCCTGTTGTTTACACTTACCCATTGTTTCTTCAACTCAAAATATCCTTTTCTTATATGTTTATTTCTTGTACGCTCGTTTTATTTAACTATTATTTTTATTTAGTTGCTAATTTTATGTTTTATTCTGCGTTTTATATTTAATGCTCACCTAAATTATGTGCATCCCCACTTTTTTTAGATAAATGAATGCAAATCTGGCCAGGATTTTCATCCATTTTCTAATAGCTTTATGCATTTCCTATTTTTAATGTATTTTTAACTCAATGTTGTTTCCATCACTAATTTTCATGAACCTATCTTATCTTTAGAGAATTCAGATCTGCAGCTCTAAATTCATTAAGATACTCATAAAATTTTTATTTATTTATTTATTTATTTATTTATTTTTATAAACGAAGCACTTTTTTGTTTTTTTAACTTTATCTTTCAAACGCAATTCGCCCTGTACTTCCGTACTGGAAATATTATCACCGACAACCCTGTTCTCTTGCTCATTTGCACCTATTCCAAACAAACCCGTTCCTGGAGCCCGGTCACTTCCTCGCAACGGAAATGCCTAAAAGCATTCATTCCCCCCCTTCGTAAAACGTAAACAAAGGCCGTTCCAGACTAACCGTTTCCTCTTTTTACAGTGGGGGAAGAAATCCACCCAGTCCTCTGCTCTTTTCAAAAATGCACGATCCTCAACCAATGAACCCCCTCGCGTAGTGTAAACAAACTGGATATCCTGACTTCCCGTTTCTCTTAAACCAAAACTTTTCAACTTATGCTTCAGCAATTTTCTTAATCGGGGCTTTTTCATCATCCATTTAATTTTTCCTCTAATGCTAGCAGTATTTTCCCTCGTCATAAACCCATTCTTTGCAACAATCAAATGTCTAACCGTCTTTCTTTTTAAATTTCGCGTTACTGCCCTTCATAAACTTTCTATTACTTATACTTTCATTTCTATGACTCTTCTCAATTTTTTTCTTTTTCTGACACCTTTTTATCCTCTTACTCCCGTTCTGTACATAACTCGCTGTGTGAAAATTTTTCTCTCTGAATATTTTTGCATTCACCGTCCAAATTTCTTCAACTTCATTGCTATTTAAGTTTGTCTGCCTCTCACATTCCCTGATTAAATTATTTCGTTCGTCCCTTCCAACCTCGTTCATACTGTCTGTTGTGGTATTATTTCTATCAGTTACTAAATGATTATCACACTCTTTGCCCATTTCTACCTCAACTTCTAGAGACCTGGCCATCGTACCCGTTTTATTTATGTTCACTTCATTAACTCTACTTATTGCATTAATTTCGTTTTTCTTACTGCCCATTGCTTCATCTGATTTTCCAATATTTGTTTCCCTTTCATTGATTTTCGTTTCACAAACTCTACTTATTTTCACATTATCCTGTGCTATCATTTTAAATTTTTTTTCATTTATTTCCCCTTTAAATTTCTCCAGTCTCTCAGTCCTCTGATTTGTCTCTGAATTATTGTCCTTTTGATTTTCCGCCTCAATATTTAGTTTATCACTCTCCACTTCAATATTTAGTTTATAACTCTCCCCCTCAATCTTTAGTTTATCATTCTCCATATCAATATTTAGTTTATCACTCTCTACATCAATATTTAGTTTATCACTCTCTATTTCAATATTTAATTTCTTTTCATTTCGCTGCTCCTCTTCTTCAATCGTAACTCTCTCTATCACCTGCGATTCCGCACTATCCATATTTTTTCCATAAACCTTCATGAATCTTTTAATTACTAACGAAAACGTCTCATACCCTTCAATCTCTTCTAAAAAGTCCCAGGCTCGTCTCGCTTTTCCTGTTAATCGGTATGCAAAAAACAGAGATTTCGCGCCTTCCGACCAATTCAACCAACTCGCAGTCTGATTAAATTTTTTAATAAAATCTTCAAAATCATCTTCCTTTTCCCCACTAAAACTTGGTATCAACGACTCTAGCGAAATGGTTTCCATACTTATGGCCACTTTATCCCACTTTTCTTAAATACTTCCCTTACCGCTACATTTACAAACCTCTAATGATTATTGACATAACAATTAAAATTTCTAAATTCTCAAAACACTGACTTCCCCCAAAATACATAATGCATACACAATTTTAAAATATATAAAAACACAATTCAATTCTAAATTCTACTTGCACACTCTACAATATACTCTAAGACTTTTCTTAAATCAATACTTTTCTCAAGGTGCTACATTAAAATTATAACTCTACTCTATTCAGTGCAAATCTTTCAAAGCCACACTCAAATATTATTTAGTTATTAATTTCAAAACAATCAATATATATCTCTACCACAATTTCAAATATATAGTCAAATATAATATACACTTGCACACTCTTATCTTCCAGAAATTATATTATGCACAATCCTACTAATTACTATTCAAATAATCAACTACTTGTACTTAAATCAATAATTTTCTCAAATTATCATACAAATATCAGTTCTCTACCTATTTTCTTAAAACACTTCTATTTTTCGAAATGACCCTCTGTATATTCATCTACTGAATTCAATACAATCAAGCACTTTTAACTAATCAAAACTTTTCATAAAACATTCCTCAATTTAATTAATTATTTCAAAATACCAATCATTATTATCTATCAATAAATTCAATGTAAACTTCTATGTCACAAACTAGTTCTAAACAATTCAAACAATTTCTGAAACTTCGTCTTAATTCAACTTAATTACTTTAAATCATATATCAATAAACACTTCAAACATATATCAGTATCAATTTTTCTTATTTTTCTCTAAACCACTTCAAATCAAATTTGTTTCCAAAAATACTCCTCAATATGCAAAATATTAATAAAATGCAATATATTGAAACACATGTACCAAAATCAATCAAATTTTCACAAATTATCCCACATAAATCAAACTAGTTATATCATTTAAATTTCTAAACCACTTAAAATATTCAATATAATCAAATGCGTCATAATCTACTATACATCAATTATATGTTTTCATAAAATTCAAATTGTGATTTCATACAATTATTCATATACCTTCAAAATTAAATATGGCAAATACACATTTAAATTTCAAACATCGCGCGCTTTCAAAATAAATTTTAATGCGCGGCTCCCTTCACTTTGAAAAACAAAAAAAATTTTTATCTCTAAAGTCCCTAACACACCATGAGACTGAGTCACGGTCACCATTTGTCGTATTGCTCGTCCAAGTTATTTTAACGGGCGTGAAATAGTTAGTTAGTACATTAAAATTATTTATAAAGGGGTAGTTGGGTGCGTTGTGTTTTTAATATTTATTTTGTTAATAACCCGTAGTCAGGACGTAACTAGCAATTGACGAACAAGGGAACTAAAAAATTGAGAAACAAATAAAACAGAGAGATTTAAAATTAACTTAAACTTAAATTTATTTACAAATTATTATACATTGTTTGTACACATTATTTTAATCATATTTTTTTTTATAGACACACTATCCATATACCAACATTAGTTTATCATTATATCGAAATTTAACATTTCAAAATTTTCTTGACGAGGAAAATAGGGAGCGCACGACAAAATACCAAAACTCAAAATACTTATTGAACTCTTATATTAACTACACCTACTCTAACCGTAAACAACCTATTTCAAAACAAAACCAAAACAAAAGGGGACTGATCTAAACAATAAAATTGTGCCACTCACTCAGTTCCGTTGATATTTATCTAATTGTTGAATCCGCTGACTCGTCTAGCTGGGGTCCCTTGGATCCTTCTGTACATAGGCAGGGCACACACACACCTCTTGATTCTCCGTCTCTTGATGATTCTTGTGACCGCGACACCACTCGCTCCACTGTTATATTATATGCAGGGAATTCTATTTTATCATTAATATTTGTGGGGAACTCCAAGTTCGACTGAACGCAGTAATAACACCAGGAGAACCGCAGCTCTACTCCAATACGCAAAATCACAGGATAAAAGCGGGGAACCCAAGCTCGACCCGACACGCCAGAAGTCTGAGTCTGAGACTCGAGAGAGAGATATGAGAGAGCCCCCCCTTTTTTTTTAAACTCCCTAATTTATACATTTCAAACTCCTTTCTTCTTTCGTGTCTCCTTCTCCTCAAAATTTTCTCATCCATACAAGATTCAGCAAAAAAAACTCATTCGCTTGCTCACTTCAAACTTTATTTTATTGGCCGCCCTCAGCTAAGCCGCACACGCCCCCACGGAAAACATGCCTGCATAAACCTCACACGAACGCCCTTGGTTCTTACATGCCGCCGTTGTAAATCTGAAAACACAGTCCATTGTCGTGTAGTGTCAAATCCTGGCGACAAACTCTCTTAAATCTTGTCTGGCGATCTACCTCCCAAGTTGACCACCGCCGCAGGACTATTCACTGCCTTACGTCACACAGGACCTCTCCGCTCTATAATTATCGTCCCGCTCAGCCGGCGTTCCCAATTTCATCAAAACAATGTAATGATAAAAGCCTTCGATCGACTTCACCTCTTAATATTTTTATGAAATTTTCATATATCCGAAGGCGCTTCATTACAGTATTCTATCCCATTCCTCCTGAACAGATTTCCAGAGTCCTGTAAAGGTTTTGGGACGACGTTTGGATAATGCAGATTTTAAAAGTCCGAAAGCACAAAAATCCATAGGTGATACATCGGGAGAATTAGTAGGGATATCAGAGAAGGGTATGGCCTTTATACCAGTTTTTTGTTCCATTTCTTTTAGGAAATTTACAGTGGATTTTGATGTGTGACTGCTAGCTTTGTCCTGATGGAGTCTCACAGATTGATGGCACTGTGGGTAAAGCGATGGTATTTCATTCAGAAAAATTGGCGATAAAATATGTTCCTGATAGTATTTGGAGTTAATCTTGCAGCAACAATCATGAATCCCTTAGAAAAACTTTCTTTAGATTCTTTGAACCATGTACTTAAATTTTTTTCTCCCCTTTTATGATAATAAATGGCTCTTTTTTTGTTGCAATCATTTAAATACACCCATGATTCATCTATTGTGACAATTGTTTTCCATTTTTCTTTGGATAAGTGTTTCTCATATAGATTTCTGCAGCGTGTCCTGCGTTCAGCGATATGATTTGGAAGAAGACGATGCACATTGCGTTTTTTCGCTTTCTTAAGATTTAAATCAACGTTTATCATTTTGTTTAAAGTGGACACCGAGCATTTTAATGATTTTGCAACTGTCCTTTGACTAGAGGGATTTTCTTTTAACATTAAACAACGTACCGTTGCAATAGTCGAAGATGTCCGTTTTTTCCTTCGATACTTGTTTGGAATTTTTGTCCCGCTTGAGGATCCAATTTGACGTTTTTTCCTTTCTTGTTGACGATATTACCTATCGACGATTTAGATATCACAAAACCACGACTCACACATCGTTTTTGGATAACGGCGTATGCATATTTCTCTTCGGAAAGAGCATAAATGTCGCCTTCGAACCACTGCTTTGTTGAAAACGCCATTTTGAATAAAAACAAAACTTTCAAGCCGTAGACGATAATTTTGACTTTTAAAAACATAGTACAATTGCAATTAATTCTTTTGCAGCATACGATTTTGTATTACCGCTTACCAAAATCGTCTAAAAAATGTGCTAACAGCCTCTGTATATAACAGTTCCTTAACTGACTGACTGACTGACTGACATACAACGCGCAGACCAAACCGCTGGACCTAAAGGGCTGAAATTTTGCAGGGCGATTCTTCTTAAAGTGTAGGGGTGCACTAAGAAAGATTTTTGAAAAATTCTTCTTAGATTTTTTAAATTTAAGCTGTTTTATTAACTTTTTTTAAGTTTGCATTTAAATTAATAATTTGAGGGTTATAAAATTTATATCACGAGAAAGATCATAAAAATGCCTTTAAAATGAACTCTTTTTCGAATCTTTACCTGCATTTTCTGATTTTTGGTGAAATTTTAAAGATTAATTTTTAGAATCTAATTTATTAAATGCTGATCACGTGATTTCTTTTTCTGGTACTTTAAATAAATTTATCGTCACGTAAATAACAACGAAATAGACAAAAAAAGTTTTTTTCTTGCTAATGCGGCAGACGATTGGACATTATCCAAAAAAATATTAAAATACAGTAAAAGATATGTTCCTCAAACTGTACTATATTAACTGTACTATATTCTTTAGTATGTCCTATTAGATCTAATTATTAGAATTTGAATATTTTCTTCTACATTATTTTGTCTTTAAAAATATCCCTTACGATTTATATATATATATATATATATATATATATATATATATTACATCAATTGTATACATTGATCGTAGTATTTATTATAAATATATTTTTTGTTTTTGTTTTGGCATTAATTGTATACATTGACCTATGTATTTAATTCGAATGTACTCCGTAGCGAAGTGCAGGTTTTCAGCTAGTTTGACCATATATGAAGCGTCATTTTGTCGTTTTTCAAATGCAGACTTTTAGTGTCTTTCCTTGTCTTTTCCCTGGCAGCATTTGTTATAAGATTTTATTTTTTAAATAAGGGACATGAATGTGAAAATTCAGTATATGAGGGTAATGCAAGCTTGGTTCCCCTCCCCCTCCTTTGATATACCGGGTGTTTTTTATTAAACTGACACTACTTAGAGGCATCTGTAGCGTGATCTATCAGCCAGAATTCCACCTAAATTGATATATTGACTGAGGACGATATGGAAAGAGTTTCAGTGAAAAAAATAATTCCGAAAGTTGCCGATAGGGAAAGATATGGCGCTGTTGTTGTGAGTGCACACGAAAATTTGCATAAAACGCAAGTAAAACATCAAAATGCAAATTCATGACTATGTAGTCGACAGCAGCGTCAGTATTTTGGGCTATAAAGATGAGGGGAAAACTCCAAAGCGCATTCCGAGTATAGGCTTTGTTCAAGATGCGTCTTACGTTACCTCAATGCGCGTAAGGGCCTGTTCACATAGCAGTCCGTTAGCGCAAGCGTTAAATTTTAACCAATCATATAGCTGAGTGCTATGACATCATCCGTTAACTCACCTATCATCATTCGTGAACACACCGTTGACCTTTTAGACTTACGCTAACGGACCGCTATGTGAACAGGCTTTTTCTGGTGAAGCTGTTTTATTTTCACAGATCGAACGCACTCGGTTGCTCTCCGTGAGTTTAGATCCCGTAACGACTTACATAAAGGCTCCATTTCAATTAATGCATTGCTAGGCATGATTAAGAAATTGGAAGAAACAGGAACCCTAGCTGTCCGACCTGGTAGAGGGAGGAAACCAGTGTTAGAACAGACAATAACCGAAGTTGTGACTGCATTCGTCGAAAGCGCACTGGGAATCGTTGCTGGTAGTAGCAGCGGCCGGGAAGTAGCACGCCAACTGGATATGAATCCTTCGACGGTTTGGAAAATCTTGCGGAAAGTTCTCAAGTTCCATCCATATAAGATAAGCCGCCTGCAAAAGCCCCATGTGACTTCTTTCGGTGGGGTTATTTAAAGTCCAAGGTGTATCTTGACGGATTCTCGAACTTGGCGGCCCTAAAGGACTACATATCCTGGACTGTGATGACCATTTCTGGTTACATGTTACGCCCGGAGATTAAGAACGTAGTGTTCAGAATGTAATGTGTCGTCCACCAGGACGGGGGTCACATTGAAGGAGGGAGAAGTGAATTTGCTGAATAAAGCGGTGTTGCAGTGAAATCTCTTTGTTATTCATTTGTCTGCTTATTTCAATTTTATTGGTATTCACCCCTTATCTTTATAGCCCGAAATACTGGCGCTGCTGTCGACTATGTAGTAGGGAATTTGTATTTTGATGTTTTGCGTTTTATGCAAATTCTCGGGTGCGCCGACAATTACAGCACCATATCTTCCCCTATCGGCGACTTTTAACTAATTTTTTTCCCCGGAATCTCTTTCCCATGTCGTCCTTAGTCCCTCTATCAATTTTGGTGGAATTCCGGCGGATAGATCGATCTATAGATGGCTCTGAGTAGTGTCAGTTTAATAAATAGAACACCCTGTATACTGGGTAATCGTGTCAGTCTAGCTTACAAGGGATCTCAGGCTTGAGTCCCAGATATTTTGAAGTGAAAAATATAAAACGATCGGGATGATACGTTATAGAGTTTAAATTATTAAGATACTTTCCTTCCTTTTTACCGTATGTTTGTGTAGACATTCAAGTAGATAGACTTGGAATATCTTTCTGAATATTCCATATGAAAATCATAATTTTAATTAATTTCTGGGCCAGATACACCAGATGTGTGAACTTGAAAACCAAACATCGCAACCGCCAGGTGTCGCTGATATGAAAAATTGTATAAAGAAAGATATTACGTTGTTAGATTTTCCAATAGATATGCAGATGCACCCGAGTAATCAGCGATATATGCACTAGTTTGTTTTGCAGTTAAATATGGGAAAATGTTACGAATCGGTTTCGATTATCGGATTGGGCTCACATGGGGTATAAAACGAGTGGCGCCCAACTCGAGGCTACACACCACAATAACGAAGCTTTCGTTTTCGAAAACAGAACGTTTGATTATGAGGAATGTTACACACTGTTACATTTGTAAAACAAAAGTGAGTAGTAATTTTATATCTTTTATTTGAGTAACGCATGACCAAACCTGACCGAAATTAGCATTCAAGCGAAGGTAGAGCCGTTGGAGCACCATCGCCATTTTGAATTTCTTTCTGATTTTGGGCGGTTTGCTGGCGCGATAAATATTTCAAACTGTGTATTCAGAACGGAGATATATATATATACAGTGTGTAACAAAATTATAAGACCACCCAAAATATCACTCATTTTAATATTACACTGCATAAAATGAATAATTTTAAAATTTGAAGCAAATGAAAAAAGTTATATTTTCTCAAATAAATCGCTCAATTGAAAAAAAAATTGAGTTAATTTCACACAGCAAAAGATTTTTTGAAATCTCGGTGTAACATAAATATAAGGCCACTTATTTTTTTTATTTAAAATCGTTTGCGTTTTAAACTATTTTATTTTTTCTTTCAAAATCGTAGATAAACTGTACATCACAAAAATGTCCAAACGATAATATTGTAAAAGAAATAGAATTTAATTTGTTTGTTTTTATGAGGAAATTCACAATGCCGCGTGGAAGAGAATTATCTGAACTAGAAGTTCGAAAAATTTTGTTTTATAAGGGCTCTGGAAAATCGGAACGTGAAATAAGTAAGATACTTAAACGTTCTAAAACTGCTATTCATAACGTTTTAAGTAAAATAGATTTGTATGGAAAATATAAAAGATCTGGCAGAAAGAGTAAATTATCAGCTCGCGATAATAAACGAATTTTCAAGCTTGTAACGAAACAGAACTTGTCTACTCGTAAAATAACACAGCAGACAAGTAAAACTTTCACATATGACAGTCTGGCGCACTTTAAGATCAAATTCAAATGTTGCTCTTCGCAAAATTGAAAAGAAAACCAAGACTGTTAAAGCATCATAAAGAAGGAAGGCTGAAGTGGGCAAAGGAAGTTTTGACCTGGGATGCTGCTTGGAAAAATATTATTTTTTCCGACGAAAAAAATTTAATTTGGATGGCCCGGACGGTAATATTTCCTACTGGCATGATTTACGAATGGAACCTCGGGTTTTATTCAGTAGACAGATGGGTGGTAGCTCTGTGATGGTGTGGGGAGCTTTTGCATATGATGGGAAATGTGATTTGCAGCGAGTTCTTTGAAAAATGGACTCCATTTGTTATCAACAACTGCTTTACCAACACCTTATGCATTTTTAGGAGGATCAAACTGGAAATTTCAGCAAGACAATGCGCCATGCCATGTGTCTAAATCAACTAAAAACTGGTTTCAAAAAGAAAAAAATCGAGGTCTTAAACTGGCCAAGCCTTAGTTCAGACCTGAATCCCACCGAAAACTTGTGGGGCCATTTGGCTCGTCAAGTGTATGCAAATAACCGTCAGTATGATTCTGTGTATGAATTGGAACTAGTTATCATGGATGAATGGGACAAAATTCCCAAATATTTGCTCGAAAATCTAATTAATTCAATGAAAAATCGAGTATTTGAAGTTATTCAGAAAAATGGTGGATCAACATCATATTAGTTTTATTAAAAAAATTTGTTTTAACTAGTGGTCTTATAATTTTGTTACAGATATTTGATTGGAAAAATTTGAAATTGTTGATAAAATAATTAGTATATTTAAATATCTCTTAAAAATAATATACATATATTTTATATTTCATTTATTACCATCAACCTAATTTAATTAAAAAAAAATTATACTATTTATAGTAAAATTCACAAAATCCACAGTGGTTTTATAATTTTGTTACACACTGTATATATATATATATATATATATATATATATTAATTAATATTATATTATATTATATTATATACAAGGTCATCGAAAAAGGTGTCCGTGATTTCAGTTGTGCGGGGGGTACAACAATCGACCGATCGGATTTTGCGTAGCAGCAGATGGTATGTTAACTCTGGGAGTTTTAGTTTCCACGTCATCGTGACCGTGACTGCGCTGGAGACATGCGCCGACTCTGTGACGTCGCTCTTCTCCCTACATGGGTTTTGACGTTGGATAGGAAGGGACAGTCCAATTTTTTTGCCTGATCAATTGTTACCTGAAAAACATTGTGTACGCTGAGAAGATCCGGGACTAGGCTATTTATCGGACAGAATCATTGCTGCTATAGCGACTGCTCGAGCGTACCTGGATGGAGATCGACTATCGCCTAGATGTGTGCCGAGCGTCGAGGGGTGGTCTTATTGAAACCTACTAGGCAATGCCCAAAACGAATAAGTTTTAGACAGTTTTGTTAACGATTCGTTTCAGAATCTTTTGGTGAAAAAATAAACACGATGAGTTCTATAATATGATTCTTTATTTCACGTCGCAATCACGGACGCCTCTTTCGATGATCCAGTTTATATATAGATATTCAGGGTGTCTTATCAATACCGCATTAACTCTGCACAGCAAGATTCCTGGCTTTGAGTTCCGATGTTCATGTTTCCTATAAAGCTTTGTTTTCCATGCACCGGATATGCCGTCATACTTTTCTTTCGGATTTTTCTCGAAAATTATGGGTTATGGGTCATAGAGGTACAGTTATTTCGTCATTTTTCTATGTATTCCAAGCGAGGAATATATATATATATATATATAGAGAGAGAGAGAGAGAGAGAGAGAGAGCAAAAACTAAAAGGCAAAACCTTGCCAGCGTAGAAAATGAATGGTCAATCCTGGCTATAACAGTAATATTAGTCTATCGGGACTTCCGTAGGAAAATAAACATACCAGTTTAGTAATGCCTGGAGATATTATTTTATGAAAAGTTTCTGTAGTTATATACTCTGATCTGAATTTTTAGATTATTGAGATAAGATTGCTAATTTTGCCATTGAAACTGCACATGTAGTTATATATATTTCTTTTGAGGAATCTTAATTTGATTTTACTCTTATTTTAAACAATTATTTTGTATCCAGTTATGGTATTGCGAAACAATTTGAAAAGTTGAATTCATGAAATGTGAATTTGATTGAATTTGTTTTCGAAATTATGTACTTGAAAATTCGAATTGTTTAAAGTTTATTTGATTGAAATTTCTCACTTTGATTTTCTCATTCATTAGTACTTTGTGCAAATTAACGAACACTTTTAAGGTTATTGAACTTAGAGAGACGCAATTCTGAAGAGCAATGGATACAATGAGGCATCTAATAAGGTATTATTGAGAAGCACAATAAATAATAGAAAGAAAGAACGCGAGGAGAAAAAAGGGACAGCAAAATTTTGAGTTCGAAATATTATGTATCGAAATCCAAAACTCAGGGATCTTCTGCTGCTCAATATGCTAAATATACCAGAATCAATGTGGATGACTGATCTCATCACCACTCTTAATGGTGAAATTTAAAAAATCGTTGCAAGGGAAGATAGGCAGAGCTAAGGACTATCAGCTTATAAGATACATTCTTTTCAAACGGTTCAAGTTAAAGTCTGAAAGGTTTAGACATCTGTTTGGTACAGAAAGAATCCAAATCATACGTGGAAATACTTTTATTTAGAGCTTAATAGTTATCTTGAAGGATGGCTCTCATAACTTAACGTGACTTTCTTCATCCAACTGCAAGATTTGATGCTGGCTGATCAAATAAATGTTCTCCCGAAGTTAAGGAACATTAAGTGGATGAGTGGCTTACTCTCATTTGCTTTGAGAAATTGGCTGCAGTGGCGTAGTGAGGGGAGGGCAAGGGAGTCTATCATGGCCAAGCGCCACTCGCAGAGGGGCGCCAAATGGTTCTTTCACTAATTCAATATATTATATTACTAAATGTTTTTCGGAAGAGGAGGGTGCCAAAAGGTATCGTGCCCCGGGTGCCAGTTATGCTCGCTACGTCACTGATTGGCTAATAAACTTGACACGTTTGCTAATCTTGAATGTAATGTCAAAAGAGAGATCCGTTGTTGTTATCTATAAAACAATTGGAACAAACCAAAGGAAATTGGAGGCATTGCCAGGAAGGTGTTTACTTTCACAGAACCAGTCAAGAAGATAAACAAAAAGAACCTTTCATCTGATGATCATCCTCCACTCAGCAGCTAAAGATGTGGAAATCCTGGGTCCATCAAAGCGAAATGCCCTACTTTTTTCTCCCTCTATAAATACTCAGTCATCTCAATTTGACAATGTGCAGCTATATTACTGTTCAACACCAGCCATCTCAAGGGGCGATAATGTAGAATTCAATGAACAGAATGCTTCGGTGTGCCCTAACACCGAAGCATCTCACTCGATTGCCGGAAAACTCTTTACCTCCTGTTGCGAGATCAGGAAAGCCATTCGAAACAATGTACCCGAATACGTGCCTTGCTGACGGACGTAGGACAAATATTGTCCACCTCTGGAGAGAAGAGCTCCAAGACAGTCTTTCCGGTTGTCTTCTCGGGGAAGCCGATTCTGATTGACGATCGGACATAATAAACACCTCTCTATGGTGGTTGTCACGAGAAGTATTTGTCGCTCTTTAGGCTTTAAGAAAACTGTGAATTTCGCAAATTTTTCTTTTCCATTTTCATATAATCAACTTGTTTTACGACTTTTAACCATGCATCGTGCTATTTGCTATTTCTTGAAGTAACGTAAGGGAGTGTCAGACCGTCGATAAAATTTATAATCATGTTTGCTTTTATAAATAGTGGATCTCATAAAAAAATTTCATTATAGACGAAGCTTTCCGGATAATTGTGTTTTCTCGGTGCTTAGTAATCGTTCACCAGAGTAACCGCGATTTTTATTCCGCAGTTTTCATTGAAAAATAGTAAGTGTGGCCAATCTATATATAAAAAATGGATGTATGTGGTGTATGTGTGTATGTTCCAGCATCACTCCTGGAACGCCTGGAGCAATTTCAAAACCAACTGGTGCACTATCACTTACAATCTGGTAAGAAACACTGGAGGTGTAAGACACCCCTAGCACCGAGAGGGGGGGGCAGGAGGGCAGGGGGCACATGTAAAATAATCGAAAATGACTGATATAAGTGTGGAATCCCTAGTTTTCGGGGTCGCTGAGATTAATGGTGACACTCCCGTTGCCGTCTATGTGAAAAGTTCAGCCCCCCATCAGCATTGGGGGGGGGGAGGGGGAAGATGGAGTTATTATAAAATGTTCAAAATTCCGAGAGTAGTGTCAAAATCATAAGTTTTCGGGGTCGCGACGAATAAAGACATTTCTGATGCCGTTTAAGAGCAAGTTCAGCCCCCATTAGCACTGGGGGTGACCCCAGTGCTAATGGGGGGGCTGAACTTGCTGGGGGAGAGAAGAAGGGGTGAATATAAAATGTCCAAAATGACCGAGAGTAGTGTCAAAATCATAGTTTCGGGTCGCTGAGACGAATAGTGACAATTCTGATGCCGCTTAGAGTGCACAGCCCCCCATAAGCATAGGGGAGAGGGGGGGGAGGGGAAGCAGGGGTGAATATAAAATGTCCATAATACCGAGAGTTGTGTCAAAACCATAGTTTTCGGGGTCGCTGAGACGAATAGTGACATTTCTGATGCCGTTTAAGTGCAAGTTCAGCCCCCCATTAGCATTGGGGAGAGGGGGCAGGGAAGAAGGGGTAATTTAAATATCCAAAGTGACCTGGAATAGTTTCAAATCCCTAGTTTTCAGGTTCTCTGCGACCAATAGGGACACTCCCGATGACGTTTAAATGCAAGTTCAGCCTCCTACCATCATTAGGGGGGAGGGGGGGGGAAAGGGGTAAAAATAAAATGTCCAAAATGACCGAGAGTAATGTCGAATCAATAGCTTTCGAGGTCACAGTGATGAATAGGGATACTCCCGATGCAGTTTAAGTGCAAGTTCATCCCCCATCAGCATGGGGGAGGGGAGAAGGGGGAATATAAAATGTCCATAATGACCGAGAGTAGTGTCGAATCTGTAATTTTCGATGTCTCTGAGATGAATAGGGACACTACCGATGCCATTTAAGTGAGAGTGCAGCCCCGCATCAGCATTGTAGGGTGAGGTGGGGGTAAGAAAGTGTGAATATAAAATGTCCAAAATGAGCGTGAATAGTGTCGAATCCATAGTTTTCGGGTTCGCTGCGAAGAATAGGGTTAGTCTCGATACCGTTTAAATGCAAGTTTAGCATACCAACACCATTGAGGGGGGGGAGAAGGGGGAGAAGGGGGAGAAGTAAAATGCCCAAAATTACTGAGAGTAGTGTCGAATCCATAGTTTTTGTGTCGCTGAGATGAATAGGGCCCTCCCAATGCCGTTTAAGTGCAAGCACAGCCCCCCATCACGATTGGTGGGGGAGAAGTATTAATAAAAAATCCAAACTGACCGAGATTAGTGTCGAATCCATAGTTTTCGGAGTCACTTTGAGGAATATAGGAACAAAAATGTTGTTTATAATCAAGTTTTGAGTTAAATTAATAATAGAGTGAATTTGTAATTTTTCTTTATCATTTGCATACGGTACTTACTTTGAAATATCTGTAAATTAAATTACTTAGATTTTACACTATAGGTAGAATCCATTCCTTTTCCTGTGTAATAAAAAGTTGGGATAATAAATACCCGGGCAAACGCCGGTTAAATAGCTAGTTGTATTAATAAATTACGCAAATATAAAACAAATGGGTTATCAGAAACCGTTAACAGCACGAATAAATAATAATAATTACTATACCACTAAAATAATAGTTTTCAATTATAGATTTTTTCAGTGCATATGTTGTAGAGCGTTTTATTATCAGAGGTTTCAGCAATTTCAGTGTTTGGATTTATGCAAGGGCATTTTATGTACTCAGTGTTGAAAGTTTAAATGATGTTTATATTTCGCTACTCGGGAAAAATTTGAGGATAATTTTTTAAAGTAAAATAAATTTTCTGGAAATCAAATCATTTTCAAATATTATAGGTAAATAAGATAATGAAAATGAATTAGAATTCTTTTTTGTTCGTCAGAATAATATAAAAGTTTACTAAGTATTATAAATTTTAAACTCATTTTTAAAATTAAATTATTTAAAAACACATTTTCATCTTTTTGTCATGTCAGTACTGTGAAAATTAACCAACATTACAACAGAAGAAAAAGTCACTCTTTGTGTTCGAGCAATGTTGCGGCAAGTGTTGTGTTTGGCGAAGAGTGGGGGTGATTGGCGACAATCCCCTCTTCACCTCATTATGGGCTTCAGCCTGGTGAAAGGATGAGATCCTGTTGACCCTCACTTTTGTCACTTTCTCTCCTTCATGAAAAATGAACCCCTCCCGAGTGACTGCCTGGTGAGGGATCGTCTCCTGAGAGGAAGCCTATGATTGGTATTGAAACGAAGAAACATCGTCCAACAGCTAGAGGAATACGTCAAACAAGTCAGATACTCATAAAAATAAATACGAGTAATATATATATATATATATATATATATATATATATATATATACAGTAACCACCGCTTATAGTCATCAGTGGTTGTAAGAATCAACCGTTTATAAGAATCAATATCGCAAAAACAAAAACAAATGTATTATTTCCATGTTAAAATTTTCGCTTTAAAGAATCTATCCACTGGTTTTAAGAATCAGCTTACACTCTTCGCTTTCCTTTCATTTTTCCAAAAAAGCCACTTAAACACTCAAAAGGCATGAAGTTCTTTCTTTATTTTTTTAACGAAAGAGTGATAAGATGGGTGGAATACAGTCGTAAAATGCATCCCTTTCTTTGTTAGACATAACATAATAGTTTCTCCTTAAACGCTTTAGCACAACACTGTCCTTTTAGCTTGACCCAAGGGCATCTCTACCCGTCCAGGTCCGATTTCACTTTTCTCCACTGACAAACAAAGACAGGGACTCTTTTTTTCCCACCTACAACATCCTGGTTGCGGCTTCCTGGACCCTGAAAGACATTAATCTTCGGCGAAGTGTCCACTAGCACTTAGGCAAACGTGACATTAGTAGATCCAGCACGTTATCAAACCGTGAAACGTAAGCTAGAAGGTGAATCTTCGTCTGAGACTATTGGTATTGAAAGAGGTATAAACAGACTCATGAAAACTTCATTACGTCAAACTACCATAGAAAACTTTTTCTTGCACCCTTCCTGCAGTTGAAATGTTAAACTGTTAAGCAGGTATGTTGTAACAAATACTGGATTTTTTTCTTCTCTTATTATAATCATGTGTATCTACTTATAGGTTTAGAAATAAGTTGTATTTTAAAATAAAAAAATAATTTTAATAAAAGATAAATAACGTAAATTAAAGAGTATATATATATATATATATATATATATATATATATATATATATATATATATGTAATTAATATATATATGTAATTAATATATATATGCAGGGTGTCCCAAAACGACCGCATAAACTCTGCACAGCTAGATTCCTCGTTGGGAGTACATAAAAACTGCTCAAAGAAGCGTTCCTGTACGATCCATAGTTTACGAGAAAAATACGAAAAACAAAGTATGACGTCACTGCCAGTGCAAGAAAAAACCACTTTATTGAACATATCAACAGCATGCACAATTTAAAGCAGATGTTCAAAGTGTCCGCCGTGCATGTCGAGGCAAGCTTGAGCACGCCGTGTAATGGCTGTCATCACACGTTGCAGCATCGCGGGGTCCACCGAAGTACAAGCAGCATGCAGACGAGCAACTAAGTCCATTTGTGTTGTTACTACGTCTCGATACACCAGTTCCTTGAGATGGGCCCATAGGAAAAAATTCAACGGTGCAAGATCTGGCGAACGTGGCGGCCATAGAATCGGACCCCCACGTCCAATCCAGCGGCCGGGGTATTCCATATCCAGCCAACCACGTACAGGAGCACAGAAATGCGCCGGAGCCCCATCATGCTGGAACCAAAGTCCCTGTATTGCCGCTAATGGTATGTCATCGAGGAACTCGGTTAAGACCTCATTGAGAAACACTAAGTACGACTGTCCCGAGAGTCGTTCAGGCAACAGATATGGTCCAAGCAGGTGATCCCCGAGTATGCCGGCCCACAGGTTAAGAGACCAACGTTCCTGATGTTTCTGCGGCCGGATTGCATGCGGATTGACCTGGGACCACATATGGCTGTTGTGATGGTTGAATACCCCATCACGAGTGAAACATGATTCATAAGTCCACAGGATATGTGCAATGAAACCCTTATCTGTGTTCTGTTGCTGCAACAGCCATTCACAGAAGGCCACGCGTTTCTGAAAGTCATCTGGTTTCAGACCTTGCACGGTTGTGTACCGAAATGGGTGTAGCCTCTCAGACCGTAAAAGCCTGTGCACAGTACTTTTACTCGAAGTCATCTCACGGGCTAATGCGCGTGTGCTTACCTCGGGCGTATCTTCTATCCGCTGCAGTATTGCATCCGCCTGTGCTCTGTTGGCAAGACGCTTCCCGTATTTCGCAGTCTGTCGTCCAGCCTACGGATGACGTTGACATCGGGAGGACGGCGGGACGGATATCGACGGGCATACTCCTAGCAGTTCGTAAGGCATTTCCATTACATCGGCCTTACATCAAGTACATGTCGCAGCAGTCACGAACGGAGTACATGGCCACCATACGAAGACTACCGGTAGCTGCAAGATGCAGCCTTTTAAATACCAGTTCAACGGCGGCTTAACGTCATTCCATGGCGCGCGCGTATTCATGCGCGCGGCGATCGATTATATGCGCGGCGAACGTTTTAAACATTATAGTCTGGAAAGATATGCAAATATTGTTGTTGATATGTCCAATAAAGTGTTTTTTTTCTTGCACCGGCAGTGACGTCATACTTTGTTTTTCGTATTTTTCTCGTAAACTATGGATACTACAGGAACGCTTCTTTGGGCAGTTTTTTAGGTACTCCCAACGAGGAATCTAGCTGTGCAGAGTTTATGCGGTCGTTTTGGACACCCGGAATATATGTATACATACAGTAAAAATTGTTTATAAGAACAACCGGTTATAATAACATCGTTAATAAGAACATATCACTTTTATTGACTTAAAACTAATTGGTTTCTGGGAAATAAATCGCTTATAAGATATGTTAATTGTGAACGGGCAGGAAGTAGCAGCACGTTGTTCTTCAACTATTTTATCCATTTTTTTATCTAAATAAAACCAACTCTCATGAACTAATTCGGCTGTGTCAGCCCTCATAAAGTAGGGTTGCCAGAAAAAGTGTGCCTCCAGAAAACCGCCAAGAAAACAAAATTTGTGAAGAAAACTGTCCCACCACCCATACCCTAGTGACTGGGACATAATGATCGAAAGTGCTGACCCAGCCAAGCGACTCCCCCAAAAACCTCCACCTACCAGTGGAGTCTGACAAGAAAAATTTATGAGGTCCGGAACCAACCCAGACGGCAGCAGAAGTTCAAGACTGGTGGCGAGAAGAAAGAGTGCAAGACATTTACAACTCTTTCTACAGCCGACAAATCATCACAGTCTGTACCTCCACATAGTCAATGATGAGTGCAAAAAGTAAAACTTTTACGGTTGAGGAAAAAAAAGTTCGTATAATTTCCAGATTAGAAATCGGAGCATTAGCCAACGAATTAAAGGTGAGTCATGCCACGATTTCAAATATTTTTGAAAATAGAGAAAATTAAGAGAAGAATTTGAAAAAGATCGGACTAAAATTAAGAAACTTCGAAAAAGTCCACATGCTGACATAGAAGAAGCCCTTTTACAATGTTTTAAGATTCAAAGGAGTGCCAACATTCCCCTAAGCGGACCGATTTTGCAAGCGAAAGTAAATGAATTTGCGAAGCTCTTTAAAAATATGATTTCGTTTGTTCAACTTCGTGGATCCAGAGATTTCGGGAGAGGCATTCCATTGTGTTCGGGAGAATCAGTGGAGAATCGAAGGCCGTGCACCAGGAGTTTCTGATAACTGGCTTAAAACCGTTTGGACTACGTTAAGAGAAGGCTATGAAGACCATGAAATCTTCAACGCTGATGAAACTGGCCTATTTTATAGGATGACCCGGGATAGGACGTTGCGTTTCAAACATGAAAACTGCAGTGGTGGTAAGCTTTCAAAAGAAAGGATAATAGTTATGGTTGCTGCAAATTTAACTGGAACTGAAAAAATGGACCTTTTAGTGATCGGAAAATACAAAAACCGAGGGCATTTAAAAATTTAAAATCACTGCCCAGTTGATTATCATTCAAATTCTAAAGCTTGAATGACAGGAGAAATCTTTGAAAACTGGTTACTTAAGTGGGACCAAGAACTTATTAAATAAAAAAAAGAGAATTCTTCTTATGGTGGACAATTGCCCAACCCACCCTCCGGTTCAAGGTCTTCATGCCATTTAATTAACTTTTCTTCCTCCCAACACAACCTCCGTATTACAGCCTATGGACCAAGTGTCATTAAGGTCCTTAAAAAGTTCATTTCAGGAAGAACTTGATTCTACAGATCATCGACGATATTGAAATAAGAAAGAACCGAAGATTTCAATACTGTACGCTATCATCATGCTAGAAAAAGGCGTGGAATAATGTTAAAACCTATAACGATTTCGAATTGTTTCCGGCATGCTGGTTTTCTTAAGGGTGAAAATCCTTTCATTTTTCAAATTCAGACCCTAGGGATGAAACGCTTCAAGACTGGGCTCGAGATTTGCCAATTGAACAGATTCCCTTCAGAAATCAGAAACATAGATTGGCTCTTGAAAGTCATGGGAATGTAACGGATGAAGATATTGTTGAAGGCGTAAATGCAGAGATTTTTGGCAGAGTTGATGATATTGACGACAGTGCTAGTTCGAAGATCATTTGAACGAGTTTTCTTGCCCGAGTTTAAAAGAAATGTTTTCAGCAATCAATACTGTTAATAATTTTTAGCTTGAAATGACGATTTTGTGAAGGATCCAATAAAAAATGCTGTCAAAAACTTTTCGCGATAACCGAAAATTCTTTTTATTTACAAAAAAAACTAAACAAATATTACTGACTATTTTTCAGTATATCAATAAACATGTAAAACAAAATATTGCATTATGTATGTACATTCCTAATAGCTACATAATTTTATTCATTTTTCTTTTTAACATTTTTAGAACTATGTTCTTGAAAAAGTTTAAAAAACATACTTATATAAAAATAAACAGTGTGTTTTTCCCTGATTGAACTTGAACCATTTAACCATTTTTTGAACGTCATGTTTCAAATGTAAATAGAAGTTGTGTGACAATGAATTTGATATTTCCAGCAGTTTTAAGTTATCTATCGGTATAAAAACTATCTATTATAAGAACCAGTTTTTAAAGTCCCCTGGATGTTCTTATAAACGATTTGTACTATATATACATATATACACTGAGCGGTCACTTTATTATGACCACCTGACAGTTTTATACAAATGAGCTATTGCGTCACAGTGTTGCCTCTACAGGGCGAGATATCTATAAAAAGGGGAATGCAAGACAAGTGACCATCAATTGCACTGTGTTGCTTGCGAAGATATGGGCAAAAAACGTGATTTAACTGAGTTTGAACGCGGGATGATTGTAGGCGCTCGAAGTGTCGGAACCAGTATCAGCAAAACGGTTGCACTTGTGAAGTGTTCGAGAGCAGCAGTTATTAATGTTAACAGAGAGTTTACTATCAAGCAGAAAACCGGGTGTCAACGTCAGGCTTGTGGTCGTCACAGGCTAATGAATGCTCGATCTGAAAGGAGGCTTGCCAGAGTTGTCCAGTCCAACAGAAGAGCAACAATACGTCAACTAGCGTGGAATCTTAATCGAGGAGCAACTGCGAACGTCTCTGAACAAACTGCTCGCCGCACATTACACCCTATAGGCCAGGGGTGTCCAACCCGCGACCCGCGGGCCACATGCGGCCCAAAGCAAGCATTAGTGCGGCCCAGAGAGAGACCTCAAAGCGAAAAAAATATCAATAGCCCATCTCAGCAATGATGGCAAGCCATTACAGATCCCGCTTTGTTCGTTCAACAAATCGACAGTACATCATTTGAAATATCATTAATACTATACAAAATTCAGTCTGCAATTTCTGTATATTAATCTCATTACAAAAATGAAATGTGAAGTTTTTACAGAATTAATATTTCATATTTGTAATGATATTAAAATTAGTATGCACAAGAGAGAAGCAGACTAAGAGTCAAATTAGAACCAAAATATCGGGTGAACAGCTTAAGAACTCTCTAAGATCTGCAACCACCTCAATTGACCCAGATATAGATGCATTAGTTTCTCGGCCAAATATCACATTAATTTTATGACTCCTATAGTTATCTTTAATAAAATTTATAATGACATAAATATGATAACTATATATTATACATTTTTTACTAATCCACTACTTTTAATGTTAGATATATTTTGTGTGGCCCAAAGCAATTTGCCTTCTTTCAATGTGGCCCAAGGAAGCTAAAAGGTTGGACACCCCTGCTATAGGCTACGGAAGCCGACGACCTGTTCGAAAACGTCTACTGTCTGTCTTGAACAAGAGCAGACGTCTCCAGTTCGCAAAGGAGCACAAGGATTTTACAGTAGATGACTGGAAAAGTGTCATGGGATCCGATGAATTGCGTTTTCAATTACACCATGCAGATGGCGTTGGGAGAATATGGAGAAACTAGTAGGAAAGCATGGACCCCAAATGCATTGCCACAAAACTTCAAGCTGGTTGAGGCAATATTATGGTTTGGGAGATGTTTTCTCGGTATTGTACGGGTCCTTTCATTCTTGTGGAACAACGTCTGAATGCCCAAGGGTATTTAAGTGTTATCGCAATTCAAGTACACCCTCTTATGTTAATGGTGTACCCTGCCGGGAAGGAATACTTCTAGCAGGACAATGCTCCTTGTCATAAAGCTGGCATTGTCCCTAGATGGTTCGAAGAGCATAACGGAGAATTTACCTTGCTTCGTTGGTCTGCACAATCACCAGATCTCAATCCAATTGAGGATTTGTGGAATGAGATCGAACGGGGCATCAGACAGCTGGATCCAGTACCATCAAATCTTAAAGAATTGGAAAGTGCAGTTCATTGGATATGGTCTCAAATTCCTCATACCACCTACCAACATCTCATAGAATCCATGCCAAGAAGAAATCATACAGTATTAAGGGGGTGGTCGTAATAATTTGGCCACTCAGTGTATATATATACACTCAAGAGCCAAAACATTATGACCACCTGTCAATAACGAGTTGGCCCACCTTTGACGCGCAACACAGCTTCAACCCGCCTTGGCATGGATGCCACAAGTCCTTGGTAGATGGCCGGAGACAGATTGTACCAGATGTTTAAGCAACGGTCACGCAAATCCGAGATATTGCGAATTGGTGGTCTTTGAACTCTGAGCTGCCGTCCCATGACATCCCAAATGTGTTCTATCGGATTGAGATCCGGTGAGTTAGGCGGCCAGGACATTAACTGGAATTCAGCATCATGTTCCTGGAACCACTCCAACACAATTTTAGCCTTGTGACACGGGGCGTTGTCCTGTTGGAACATTCCATTTCCAGCTGGAAAAACAGAGGTCATGTAAGGGTGCAACTGGTCTGCAATGATGTTCAGATACCCTGTAGCATTCATGGTCTGCTCTACAACAACCACGGGTCCCAGAGACGCCCAAGAGAACGTCCCCCAAAGCATAATACCGCCACCACCGGCCTGTGTATGACCTACTGTACATTGAGGGACGAACAGTTCGCCTGGAAGACGGCGTATCCTGACACGGCCATCGGCGTGTTGAATGACAAACCGTGATTCATCTGACCAGGCAACTCTCTCCCACTGATCCATTGACCAGTCGCGATGTTCCCGGGCCCAGCGCAGGCGCAGTTGGCGATGACGCTTGGTCAGCAAAGGCACACGAGTGGGACGTTTGCTGCGTAGCCCCATATTCAACAGTGTCCGCTGAACAGTGTGCTGCGATACTATTCTACTTGGCCCTGCATTGTATTGGGCTGTCAGCTGAGCCACTGTCTGGCTCCGGTTTTGCTTCACCATGCGAGACAGTCTCCGACGACCTTTTTCTTTGATAGCGTGTGGACGTCCAACACCATGTCGTCTACTGCTGGTTTCACCGTCATTCATCCACTTTGCATAAGTACTAACAACTGTAGGTCGCGAACAACCCACGAGTCGTGCAGTTTCGGAAATACTTGTTCCGATCCTTCGAGCCATTACAATCTGCCCTCTATCAAAGTCGCTTAGATCCGCAGCCTTTCCCATCACACACAGAAGTAAGTGAAAGAATGATTCTTCAGACTCTCCAGCAGCAATTAAATACCACTTCCACCAGATCACGTGCCTTCCACGTCATCCAGGCGAATTCATTGCAAAATGTAGGGGTGGTCATAATGTTTTGGCTCTTGAGTGTATATATATATATATATATATTTACAATTATTTTTTAATGTCAGACTTTGCCATTCTGAAATTGCTGTATTACGATATGAGAATCATTTTTTTACAAAGAAAATAATTCGTTCAGTTAAAAAATTTTCTTATTTTTATTCTATTTATGGGGGGGGCTTGGGGTGCCTTGAGTGGATGACAGATCTGTACTGTTTGTCCGGCATCCTCGAGCCCCACAGCAATGAAAAATGTCACCGAACTTGGGAAATTAACCCTCTACTGCGTATTCAGGTTTTGCTGCGTAGTGACTGGTCTTCAGGTGATTCATGGTTGATAAGCCCTAGAGGCTTGGGGAACCGGTGGAGTATTCTGACTTATTCTATTTATGGCTGACCAAAAAGAAAAAAAGGTTTCCAAATCTGGCTTACCATAATGGTAATCCCATAATAAAGAAGCCGATTAAAAAAAAATCGCTGTGAGGGATGGACGAATGTCGTAAACACAAGTGCTTGCCGCTTTGGAAAGAAATAAACTGAAAAAAAAGGGATCCGTATAAACAACTTTTTTTTTAAGGCTTCATATAGGGATTAATGGCTTCGTGATCGACATAATGCAGACAAATCCTTCAGAAAGTGCAATCGCCAACTTGCGGAAAATCTCAACTTACAGTAAGATTAAAATCTACACAGATAATAACATAACTCTGGAGGATGTATTTTAGGAACTGATGTTGGAGATTTAATTTAAATCTCCTACACGAATCAAATTGGGCGCAAATGCTACAATTTTTAAAACACCCAAAACTTGCTTCATTTAAAAGCATATAAAATTGTAAAAATCAGAAAATAATTTCATAATTTCCTTTTTTTTAACTTATAGTATTTTTTTTTCGTGCATTTTGTTTAGAATACTAATCGCAAGATATTCACTGATGTGATGTGCAATTCAGCCCATCATACTTGACAGACTTTCACACTTTATTTATTTGCATTTTAATGAACTTAGGAAAGGAATTAGTTTTTGAAGCGCTATGGAAATGCAGGCAGGCCTCTTTGGTGCGAAAACTGACTATCAGAGTTTCCAATCTACAATCAGTCATGCCGATTAATTGCTCTTCGTTTCTTGAGGAAAGCTGTTTGAACGCTTCAGCTTTTGAAATTGAAACTGAGTAATTTTTTTATGATTACTATTGATTTAATGAAGGGTTTTATTCTGCTAAGCGCTCTTCCGTTAGAAATTACATAAACTTGTATATTTTATGAATTGCAAAAGCATGGTTGTTGTAGTGGGAAAACACTCCGGCTAATTTTGAAAGCTTTTGATTCTACTCTTTTATTCAAATTGTCTCTTGGAAATTACGTTTATTGCTGTAACCATCTCTGCTAAACATGAACATTATCTTGGCCAGTAGATTTGAATCTATATTATCTATAAAAAAATTATTTTTCAATCTATTGCTTTAAGAAAATGAAGACATTCAGTACACAAAAAAAATTACACAATTTCCCCTTGGTACAAGCAAGCTAATTGCGTTCTTTCTAAAGAAATTCAAACAGTCACAAATAAATTCCACCTTCGTACCCTCTCGTCAGATCCCAATCTTATGATTAATCTTAAATTTTGAAAATATTTTACATTTTCAAAACTTTTTTTTTGCAGACGTTATTTATAAAATAAAATTTTAAATAGATTCATGCTCTTCTTTGTTCCTGTCTTAAATTATTTTTTCATGTTTTCTCTACCAAAACTACTTTTGGCAACAAAATCAAAAAAATTGGGGAGTTTCATTTTTATCGTTTTTGAGTCGACATTTTTTTTCTAAGCGCGCTCTTAAAACCATTCTCATTCTACACTCTTTTCTAAATAAGTCCCAAATTTAACAACGGAGCTTTAAATTATTCTTTAATGTTGTTCTCTACTAAAACTACTTTTTGGCAACAAAATCAAAAATTTGGGGTAAATTTAAAACAGTTTCCTTTTTATCATTTTTGAGTCTATTTTTTTTCTAAGCGCGCTCTTAAAATCATTCTCATTATACATTTTTTTCCCAAATAAGTCCCAAATTTAACAACGGAACTTAAAATTATCTAGCTCCACAGAGTTTTCATAGAGGTATAAAATTGTTTAATGCCTTCGTTTTACCGATAACATCAAGAAATTTTCGATAACACTTCAGCATCTGTTTATACTACTGTACCAGAAAACTTTCGACTGTTCTCTAAAGTGTTTATTTATACTTTTTCGGTCAAAACGAAAATATTTCAAAGTATTAGAACTGAGTTAAACACTAAAATGTTTTGAGTGTTATTCAGATCTCTTACACACTAATTGAAACTGCAGGAAACTTCCAAACGCTACAATTCATTTTCCGAATCCAATTGGAACGAAAAATTTCAGAACTTTTCGATAAAGCCCTTAAAATCTATGCCTGAACCTAATGTTTTATATCAAAATTTCAAAATTTTTGACAAACAAACAATTTTCAAGAAAAGCTTCAAATTTCCAGACCTAACATAAAATTTCTCGATTAAACCCCCAAATTATCCTACAACACCCATAAAATCGTAGACCGAATCTAAAACTTTTCGCCTAAACTCCTAACATTTTCTGGCTGGACTTTTTCCAGAGGTTGCTCCGCTCACCCTTCCTTCCCTCCCCGTTATTCAAAGCCCTAGGGATTACGAAAGAAAAATTTTTAATAGCTAGAGTACTCCTTTCAGCATAATAAAATCATAAATCTTGATTTTACCTTAAAGAACAAACACATCGCACACAGGAAAAAAACTTCTTAATGAATTGTTTCATTCATAAAAAAGTGGAGAAGCAGCTTAGTGGAATATACAAATTAATACTTTGCAATAGCTGAAAATTTAATGTTATTTAAGGAAAATGTAAACAACCAAATTATCCAAAATTGAGCTAGAGTACTTCTGTCAGCATAATAAAATCATAAATCTTGATTTTATCTTAAAGAACAAACACAACCCACACAGGGAAAAAAATTTCTTGGTTGATTTTTATATGCACCACTAGAAAGTATTTTTCTTAATTCGAATTTGTTGGATTTTTGCTACGAATGATGAAAGGCTATGAAGCAAAAATGAATAACATTCTAACTACACTGCTGGACACTGTAAATGCAACACCCTGGAGGAAACATGCAAATAACATGAAATTTACAACATGCATTAGCGGAGGTGAGATATGGAAATGATTAGAATTTCAGCGCAGACGCACATCACGCGCGCCTGTGGCGCCACTTCAAAGCGCTATTTAAGGCTTGGAGATTTCGACGATTTCAAGTTCGGCAATTGTGTTTTTCTTGTGTTTTTTTCAAAAAAACGATGAATTATGCCTCGTCGAAATCAGCGATCATCTTTTGATCAAGTATCCGAGTTCGACAGAGGAAGGATAGTGGCCTACCGAGATTGTGGATTATCTTTCAGGGAAATCGGTAGTCGTGTTGGACGAAACCAAACAACTGTAATGCGGATATGTGATTGTTGGATGCAGGAGGGTACGACGGACCGGCGTGTTCGATAGCATCCACCTCAGCGCACCACTTCACGTGATGACAGGCAAATTGTGCGCATGGCAGTGACGGATCGCTCAGTCACATCACGAACCTTAGCACAGCACATGCAGTCTGTAACGCATCATCCAGTGTCTGCGCGTACCATTCGACGCCGTTTACAGCAGAGTGGTCTGTCCGCAAGACGTCCATTGCTTTGTCTACCCTTGACGCAGAACCACAGACGTCTCCGCCGCCAATGGTGCGATGACAGAAGGATGTGGACGGCAGAGTGGAATGAAATTGTCTTTACTGACGAGTCACGCTTCTGTCTGCAACACCACGATGGTCGCCTTCGAGTCTGGAGACACCGTGAAGAGAGGATGCTGAACAGCTGCGTTATGCACCGCCACAGTGGTCCTGCACCGGGTATTATGGTATGGGGCGGTATTGGATATCGCTCTCGCACACCTCTAGTACGCATTGCCGGTACTTTAAACAGCCAGCGCTACATCTCCCAGGTGTTGGAGCCAGTTGTCCTTCCTTACCTTCAGGGCTTGCCCACAGCCATATTTCAACAGGATAATGCGCGACCACACGTGGCACGCATTGTCCAACGATTCTTCGTCAATCGCCAGATTGAATTGCTTCCCTGGCCGCCTCGCTCTCCGGATCTTTCGCCGATAGAAAACATGTGGTCCATGGTTGCTCTACGATTGACCCAGATTCCATCCCCAGCTGCCACAGCAGATCAACTTTGGCAACGTGTGGAAGCTGCTTGGTCTGCTGTACCCCAAAAAACTCATCCAAAGTCTCTTTGAATCAATGCCGAGGCGTGTGGCAGCGGTGATCTCCAACAATGGCGGCTACTCTGGCTACTGATTTTGGCAGGAACCAAACTTCACAGAAGTCTATAAATTTAATCATTTGATACTTGGTCAACATGTTATCTACAAAAAAAATTTTGTTGTGATATCTCTTGTCTTTCTTGGTGATGCAATTTGGGTGACCAGCAGTGTACAATGAAAAAAAGTACAACAAATTTTTAATCAATTTATTTAATTTCAATTACATATCATATTATATAATAAAGTTATACATAAAACATTTATCTACATCCTTTAAATACACAATATTATAATTAATGAAGCAATACAGAGACAGATATACAGATATTTGAGACAGTTAAGAGTATTTAAGAGTCTCTAGCTTTCTCTTTGATATTTTATTGGATTTCGTTTTTGACTGAGAAGCTAGAATTGCATCAGCATTTTTTTTCCCAGAAAAATTATTTAGCATAATATTTGTGGATACCCATATTACTTCCTTTAAAAGAATATCAGTACTGTGAAAATTCGCACAAAGCACATCTTATTGGAGCATATCACTATCTTCTTATACATACATTGTAGCTGCAGTAGCTATAATATGTCGATGATATTGCTTGCTCAGAAATTCTAGCTCATGGCGAAAGCATAATTTATTTATAACAATATAATCATACAACACTGCATTTACAACGTGCTTACGAGGATACATTAATCGACCTCTATCTAAGTTTCTTGAAAAATCATAATCAACATTTACAACCAATTCTTTATCCAGCAAATGCAATTCCTCACATTACAAACAGCTTTCCCTTTTCAAAACTGAGTACATACAATACCCAGCTAAATAAATAAATACTTAAAGTAAGGTTTTGCATTTGTAACATCTGATGCTTTCACAGATATGTCAAAATTTCTATTTGTATATTCAGTATTTTCAAAATCATCAGTTTCAAATAAAAAATCTTTAATTTCAATCTCACCAAAAGCTTTAGTTTGAAGTTTTAGCTGTAATGCTGACTGCATCCTCAAGAAAGAAAGACATTGCTTTTCGATTAATTGAATTATTATATGCAATAACACTGTCAGACTCGCGCCCGACATTCTAAATTGGGACTGAATTAAGTTGAGCGACAGGATCATCAATAAGCTCAAAAGAACACAAACAGGTGGTGAAGTGGAATGCACCTTTGAAAATGACCAATACTAAGTGAAGTGGAAACGTTATTTAGAATAATTAGCGAAGGCCGTTAGCGCAGAAAGAAGCAGTATTCAACAAAGCGAGAGCCGACGGCGGAGGAATCCACCGTGGGTGGTCAACGTGCAAAGGAAACCGGAAGACGGGGATTCGAGGTGTTGAAAGGTCTAGATTGTTCCAGAAAGACAGAGAGAAAAAGGGATAAATAGAGGAGACTGCGAGAAAAAGATTAGATTGAAGTTGGACTTTGCTGAAACGACGCAGGCGAGCGGACAGAATAGAGAGAGACAGGGTCTCTATTGGACTGATTTATCAACTCCGCGCCCCTTAGTCGATGTATGATGGTACTGAGGAACGAAACGAATGTATATATTGATCGATGTAAATAGTGCATATTAAACAAGATGAAAATATACATGTATTAGTGTTCACATTAATATTACGAGTGGCTTATACCATCGGATCATCGACGATCAGGTTTACAAACACATAAAACATTAAAACCTATTTCTTCTAAACCAACAATTACTTTTCTAAGAAGCACATGTAAATCTTCACCTGTCAATGTTTTAACTGGTAAAACATGCACAACATCTTTAAATTTTGATAGAACACTCTTAATCATAAAAACATTAGCACTTGAAGCACAAGAATTAGTATTATAACTTATACCTACAATGTTACCTCCTTTGTATTCAACATTAAAATGAATTTCATCTAACATTAATATTACAAGTTTCTCACAATCTTCTAAGAGTGAAATTTTTTCCTAATATAATGCAAAAAAATTACAGTCCGTTTGTTCTATAGAAGGATTTAAATTAAAGGAAGTAGACAGATGTTGGATGGTATTTTGGTGCGGAAGATTTATAGTATTGAACTTCCTTATAAAGCGATATGCTTGTGGAGCTATAGTATATAATAAAGTTGCAGAAATTAATGTTTCAGTTGAATATCTAAATGAATGCTTATTACCACAAAGAAATGAAATTTGCTCAACTAAAAATTTTACCATATCCTTATTAATATCATCACAAAATTCCAATGACTGTAAAGTATCAATAATTCTACAAATAATAGGTTTTTCTACATTTTTAATATCTAATTTACACAATTCCTCTAAAATATCATTTAACTCATTTATAGTATTAGTACAACAAGGAAAAATAAAATTTATTTAGCTTACCTAGTTTCAAGTCCCCATTATATACCCTTATATCCAATTTTGTATCAATGACCACTGAATATTTGATTTTTGGTGCAGGTTGAGGAGTTACAAAAATTATCATTACTGATGATGAACACTCAATAACAGTCCATTTTTTATCAATGATTTTGGAACATTCAACAAGTTCTTTAATTGAATCAAAAGTTTTAGATTCGTCGTACAGTCTAAGATTCACAGCTGTCTTTAAGAGCTCTTGCTATTGATTCCTGTACAATTTTCAACTATTTGTCTTCTAAACTTTCTCTAGTCAATTTTCTTGAAGAATTATATGCTGGAAGATTTGGAAAATGAGAAGGAACAGCATCAGGGCGTAATCTATAAAAGAAAAATAAGTGAGATTATAAGCACATTATAAGTCCATTTTAATATTTTAAAAATCTGATTTAAGTTAAAATCCAATTTGATTTATAAAAAAATTAAACGACAATCTAAATTCATATAGTTATAAATGATAAATAGCATATGCTAACTTTTAAAACATATGGCACCTGAATGAGATTCAAAGTATACTTTAAAAATGTGTAGAATATGTTATTTACCTTCTAATATTCAAAGGAACCTCTATTATATGGCCAGTCTTTTCATCAACAGCTTTAGCAGAAGTCAAAATATCCGATTCTTTAAAGTGTAATTCACAAACCTTAACAAGAAAAAAATAATTACTTGATAACTGTACACAAAATATTTGCAAACTAATTCACTAATACAAAATCTATATATTTAAGTTGCTAAGCCGACTTTTTGGGCAGTCCGTGAGAGAAAACTACTGCATCAATTTACTTCATTTTGATCTTAAACGAAAGATTGTAATCTGTTGATTTGCCAAATTTGGTTTTCGTAACCGCAATTTCTATTAATGAGCTATAATTTACAGTTAAAATTTGATTTCTGCGCATGCTCAGTGGCATGTTTCAATCTGGCTTTAGAAACTCACTGTTTCTGCGCATGCTCGGTGACATGTTTTAATGCCGAGGAGTCTGTCTAGATCTCTCTCTGCCATTTTTATTTTTATGATAATTATTTTTGTGAAATATAAGATTAAGCCTGATTTTGTTTATTTCGCGCTGTTTAACTAGCGATAATTTACAATTAAAAATTTGCTTTCTGCGCATTCTCAGTGACATTTTTAAATCTGGCTTTAGATACTCACTAAGCATGAGGCCGCTTATTGTTTCTGCGCATTATTATGATTTTCAACATTTGGCAATGATGTGATGAGTATAATTTGTGTATTAGTACATTTATTTATTATCTAGCCGTCATGTTTTGACGGGTACCAACTAGTGTCAATTTATGTTAAAAACTAATACATGATTTAAAAGAAGTGCAAAAGACCATTCAAACAAAATATTTAACAAAAATAAAATATAATCAGTAAATGAGATAGCTATTTACGATATAAATACTTGGATTTACTCAGTACAAAAATTCTTAAAATAGCATTAATTCAAAGTCTTTGAATAATACACAAATCAAAATACGTTACATGTTTGTGTTTAGGAAACAAAATGGGATTTTATTTTAACATAATAAAATGTTTGAATTGAAGAATACAACTTCTAGATGAAATAACGATACGAAGAACAATATTAACAAATATTAGTAGTAAAATATTTAAGAATATCTAAAAATTAACTTACCTTGCTATATATTGATGGAGTAAAGCTCTTTCGCTTTACGGCGATAATCCATTTTTTTTTACAGTTCTGGATCTTTCGGGAAACTGTAAACTTCGGTCCGTTTTTGTAATTAGTGTTGAAACGGGGTAAGACACAAAGACTAGGCACGTAAATAAAAAATAATGGTATTATTACAGAAACTATGCACTACACAAAAGCAGGTGCTGCAGAAAACGTGCGACTGACACAACAGAGATTGATCCCAGTTTGGTGACGTCACGACCGTGGGAGGGTGCAGTTGTGAGGCCTGGGTTTCAAAGGTCACGGTCACACCCACCTCTACAAACCTCACGGTGGATCTTTCAAGCTTACAGATTTAACGTCCACATACCCGATGTAGACACAAGAACACTCAGTGGCACTCGTAGGCACTCCAGACTCAAATCCTTACGCGCAATTCACTGGAATGCCTTGAATCCTTGGCACTTACATAGGCCTTTCCGTATAGTCTTTTCAAGAATTTTTAAATACTGTGACCGAATTTATTAAAGAAGAACACTGAGACGGAGAGTAGAAAATCCTTAAAATATCACTATAGTTATCAATGAAAAGGGCTCGATTCGAAATTCAAAGCTAAATCGACTTTAGATATTTGAATCGAGTATTTTAAACGGTTACTTATGGTAATATTTTTAGGTTTTCCTATTTCCAGATTGGTTCACTGGTTGAAGTGCATATTTTCTTGTAACTGTAGTGGTGGTTGGATATAGGATCAAAATCAAAAGTATATGCGAAGTTGTTTGCAGTTCTTTGATTCAAACATAGAGAGAACACGGTATAATGATAAAGGGGTTTTTATTTTTTGGTTAGATATGACCAATACATTATACACAAAACATTTTTTCTCAGATTTACAAAAGCGTTTATAAATAATCACAAGAAAATTACTAATTATAAATAATTTTATTCTAATTAAATTCAACAACTAATAGTTTTGCATATTCGAAAACTATATGGCAAATTATTTTTTACAGACATTTTTGCGACAAACAAAATTGTTTTCAAATAGATAAAAAAACTGATTAGATTATTTCATTTTAATGCACGATTAAACTAATGGCACCAGCAGACTTATTACTGCATTTTCACAAAATATGTGTCGTTCTGTTTTCATCGAGAAAAAGCTTTCCAGAAGAATCTTTATTACAACTTTTAAGCGTCAGAGTATTATTTGATTATAACATTTCCTATCTCTGAACTATAAAGAATAAATCACATGGCACTGCGTGTCGTATTGCTCGTCCAAAAGTTATTTAACCGGGCGTGATTTAGTTCGGGTAGTACATTAATTATTTATTTTATAAAGGGGTAGTTGGGTGCGTCGTGTTTAAATTATTTGTTAAAAACCCAAAGTTCAGGACGTAGTTAGCAATAAGGAACAAGTAAACTGAAAACAAATGATAACAATTAAAACAGAGAATTAAATAAATTGAAATTAAACTTGATTTATTTACAATTTGTACATTTATACCTATTATCTTAATTATAACTTTCGTAAACACACCTAGCCATACACAAAATCAGTTTCTCGTCCTTTTAATATAAAATTTTAAAGATTACTTTTCAAAGGAAACAAGGGAGCACACAATAACTATCCAAAACGTAGAATACCAATTATATCTCCTATTAACTATCTCTACACCTATTCGTAAACCAATAGCCAAATCAGATACAAACATCAACCAAAAGAAAAGACTGATCTAAACAAATGAAATATTGTGACTCACTCGTTGAGTTGCGTTCCGGTATATTTGTAGGTCGAGTTCCGTGGATATTCTGGAGGATTCTCTTGCTTCTAGGTCGTTGAGCTTGCTGCTACCATCTATCATCACACGCACACACAAAATATTTTATTTCACAATTGTATTTGGGGAACTCAAAATTCGACCCAACGCCGTAGAACACAAAATCTTATGAGGCAACGGGGAACTGTAGCTCGACCCGATACGCCAAACTCAATAAAGAAAACGTGAAATCGAAAATGATTCCGACTCCACCATAATCAGGAGTCTCTCCCTGAGAGATCTGAGAGCTTGCTATTTTAGAGAGAGGGGGAGAGAGTTTTTAAATTTTTCAAACTCCCCAATTTATATTATTTCAAAACCCATTCTTCTTCCTTGACTCCTCCTTCTAATTTCTTTTCAACCATTCCTGATACTGCCAAAATTTCATTTGCCTGTATCACTTCAATCTTCTTTAATTGGCCGCCCCTGCTTCCCCGACGTACGCCCAACACCGAAACCGCATGCAAACCTCCCAAGTTGTTTGTGGTTTTCTCACGCCGCTGTTGAAAATTTGAAATACAAAGCCCTTTGTCGTATAATGTCACTTTTGGAGATACCCCGCTTATCTGCGTCTAGCGATCTAACTTTCCAAGCTGACCGCTTCTTCCTCCACATCAAAACACCGGACCGCTTCGCTCTTTAATTAGCATGCCGCTTCTAGCCATCGTTTCCAATTTTACAGTTTGAATGTAATGATGAAAGCCTTCGAATTAACTTATTCTTTTAATATTTTTATATTTTCACCTATTCGAAGGCGCATCATTACACTGCGAAAACAAATACCTCTTTTTTTACATATTTGCTTGCACAGAATTTTTTCCACAAATCATACGCTTTTTTATATTTATAAATAAAGAAGATCTACTTTTTTTTCTGAGCTCAGATTTTTTTTCTTTAGGGCAGAAAATATTGGAATTGTTCCCTCTCTTTGGAGTAGCTAAAATCCTGACCAATCATTAGCACGTGTAACTAAACTTGGATTTCCTTCCCCCCCTCCCAAACACTCTTCTTTTTAAATCTGTTAGCAGTTGCAAATGCACAGTGCTATCCTGGCCAGGGGCGTAGCTACCGTGGAGCAGTTGGAGCGAACTGCTCCAGGCGCACAACTCAAAGGGGTGCAAAATTTGAAAGAGTGAAATAAAAATTTGTGAAAACTTTTGTACAAAAAATTTTCGATTTTTGATTTTTTCTATAAAATATACAAAAGATAAATGAAATAGTTTTAAGTAAATAAAACTATAAGCACCTAAATAAGGTAAAATTTTAGAATGTACTTGACTTATAATTTTGATTTCAGAAAATTTTCATTATAAACTTAACACTTTATATACCTCTAATAAACCGATAAAAATGTATGATGATTGTTATGAATGTTTAAAAGCACTACTATAGGCACTTACTATAAGGCCCTGATTTTCCATTAGGCCCGGGCCAAGGGGCCCCGGAATGTTGGGGCCCCCCAAAAAATTTAATTTTAAAAGAAAAAAAATTCCCAATTCAAATTTTTTAAAATTTTACCTTCTTTAATAGCAATTTTTTATATATCCTTTGAAATTTGATTGATTGATGGGTTCATCATATGTATAGTTATATGTTTAGTTCACCATATGTATGTTATAGAGTATATAAGGGATTAATAAGTTTTTCTGGTTGCAATGTATTGGTGTTTGAATGATGAAGTTAATATGTTGTATTGCTTTTTGTTATTTGATAATGTTCTAGGCTTCTACGCTTCAAATAGCCAATTCTTGGTCAAATGGTACTTTGGTACTTTCACAATGATTCATGATAATTTTTTTTCTGTGAGTCAATTTTGGAAATTTTACGCCCACATCAGTATAAGGGGGGGGGGTGGCATCCCGAGTTGTGCCTATAGTCCGGAATTTTCTAAATCGGGCCCAGCTTACTATACCTATTATAAGTTGTGTTTTACTGCAAAGAAGTTACGTGTATCCGGTGAATCCCACGAGCGCCAAATATAACCTTCTTTATATCCGGTTCTACTAGTGTGAGGGTAACATAAGATCACTCTGTCCATTATGTTAGGGCGATTCTGCGTTTGATTGGGCAAATAACTCATCCGACTGAAATCGAAATTAGAATTCAAAATACTTGCAATATGGCTCCAAAATCTACTGGAATCATCTGAGATTCGAGGTTTTCGGAGATTAGTCCTTTTAAAACTAATTTCTCGTAAATAAAAGTGAAGAAGAGAAGAAATATTTCGTGGGAAAATGCATTTCAGCACTGCTATTTCATATGTCAAAATACCTGGAGTATACATGCATTCAACATTTTTGTTGGAAAAACTCCTCGTACTTCGGAGCAGTTTGCACAGTTGAATCCATTTCAATTGCATCTACTGAATGATAAATGTAAGCAGAATGTAACCAGTTATTTTGGAAAGAAATCAACTTTCAAATATTAAAACTGGTATTGCTTATGACAGATTAAAGTACTTCCGGTTTCAATATTCTGCGTTTAAACGGCAGAGTATTTGTTATAAATAATATTTGTAGACAAAGCAGTGTTCAATAATATGAATAATTAGTTAAACTTTACCTGGATTAACCGAAAAAGATTAAAAAAGCAGCAAAGTACAAAAACATATGAGCAAATATAACATTAGTGATTGACTTTCAATCACAAATGTTATACTTGCAATATTAGTGCAAATCAGATGCACTAATATTGCAAATGAACAGATGTAATTGTATATTTGTGTTGTTATTAGCATAACTATCATAATTCATTGAATTTCAATCCCGTAAACACCACCGAAATCTATAACATGTTTACTCGGGTGCAACATGCACCCAAATTTGAAAAGTTAATCATAATAAATCGAAATTAAACTAAATTATAATAACAGCTTTTAGTTTTACCTTAAACTTTTCTAGTTTTGTCGATAAAATAAGTTTTAGTTAGGAAAACGATTGAAAAAAAAGTTGCATTCGGGCAAAAATGGAGGCAATTAAATACTTTTTATGAGTAGTAAAATTAGAGTTCAATATTAAGTTAATTGTAAAAGCTCAGAACAGGTGTACGTTTAGTCAAAACATTCGAAATTAAACAGAAGTTAAGACTTTATGACGGACTAAGTCTAAATGGAAATTTTATGTCAGTTTATAAATATTTTAAAAAAATTCTCACATAAATAGTATCATTAATCATTTCTAAAACTTTCTTTCAAGTTCATCTTAAATTATAAGAAAAGAACGGATCAATGGAGATTTTGAATGCATTGAACAATTTCATAAATGCATTTGAAAACTGTTCATAGAGACAATCATACATTATACACCGTGCCTCGATGCCTGAACTACATCAATTAGTTTGAATCTTGTTGCCATTAAGTTTTATTGTGAATTTAAAAAGCAGTGTGTTGTGGAAAACATGCAAGTAATTAGGTATGTCGAAACAAAATTGGTTTAATTGAAAACTGTTAAATAAGTATATGTAGTTTACCCTGCAAATCAGTCAGAAAACACACATAAAAACAGATAAAAAAACAGATAATGTCGAGTGAAAACTTCCCATTCCTATCTGATCCAAATATCTTACCCAAAAATTATCTTAAAACTTTTTCTGTAACATAAAACTGAGAAATAGAAAACTGATGGGTTTTATTTTTAAATTTAATTATTTTTTATTTAACATTTTATAGTGTAATGTTCATTTAGTGTAAATTCTCATTTAAATGACTCTTGAGAGTTTTGTATTCCCGTTGGAACAAAAAAAAACCCTTTAAAGTTCAAATATATATACCAATCAAAGTTCAAATATATATATCTTTAATTTATCAATAATCTTGTGAAAGTCTGTCTATATTTTACTTCTATACTTCGAGCCGGACCGATCGTAGGCTGCGACTAGGGTCTGGTAAAAACTTTTTTTTATATGGAAACTGAACATGCATGAGTACATTTTGTCAATACAGTTTATAAAATATTTAGTTAATACTAGTGGGCACTCCATACTTAAAGAATTACAATTTGTTTTATTATTATATTTATATTTATTCCATTGAATTTCTTATTATTGAAATGTGTTTAATTTGAAATAAATTGTTATTAAGTAAGGTTTTAAATCCAAATAAGATTAGATAGAAAACAAATTCCGCCAGGACTCTTCGAGAAACAAGTGAGCGCACCAATTTTACTTGCTCCAGGGCGCTGAATATGTAGCTACGCCACTGATCCTGGCGCAAAACATTCAGGAATGACTTCATTAATAAACATAAAAGAAATATGAAAAATTCGAAATACTCTCGTTTAACATTAGTGAGTATTCCATCCACAATCTAGCATAAATACTACACGGAGGTACTATCTAATGGCTGGCGACGATTTGAGGACCATTTTCTAGGGAATTCACCGTTGAATCTGTAACTTCATCCACTTTCATGCTTTATACATACTCCCCTCTTTTCCCACCCAAAAGCAGGGGAGGATAACTTGAAGAATTATGCGTTACCTTTCTACCAACTATCAGATTTAAAGCGGCTTTCATTTATCAGATTTTATCATTTCAATTTTTCTGCAAGTTGGGCGTGAGGCTATAATATGATTTCAGCAATTTTAATTTTTTTTTTCACACGTAGGATCATACGAAATATGGAGCATTGCGTGATAAATAAGGAAGTATATTTTTCATACTGAAAATTTATCTTTCCGCATTGTAATTGTCTGAAAAAGTTCATTGGAGTTAGAGAACGCTTTTGTATTTCTGCTATAAATAGACACTACATAAGAATGGGATCTGATGAAATATTCAATTACATGGAGGATATTCCCAACCTCACCATTAATCAGAGGTTGCAATATCTTACATCCGCGCAAATAAATATATATATATATATATATATATATATATATATATATATATATATATATATATATATATATAACCACCAGTCAACATACAGAAAAAATACCCTATTCTTGAAGTCATCAGCCTAATGGCCTGTTCACATTGAACGCGGAGCGTTACGTAGCGTCAGCGTTGAAAATATTAACCAATCACCGAGCTCAATTCATTGACCACGTGATATATTAAATAAATCACAGGTCATGTCAACAGTCTCGGAGTCAACGTAGTAACGCAACGCAACGCCTCGGATGCATATTGAAAGACTTACGATCTCGGCACTCGCTTGCCGGTTTGACGAAAGCATCAGTTTCGCCATCTGTTGACTTATATAGGAATCGTTTTATTACAAGTTTTTTTTTACTTCTACTTAATTTAGTATGTTTTAAAATCTGAATTACATATATAACACAGGATTTAAAGAGATTTTAACAAAGGAAATAAATGAATAAATTGAAATAAGTATATTATTGAATTTTAAATTTACTTTCTTCAAATATCCACAATAATTTTAATTTTTAAAATTTTAATATGTTAATTAGAAAATAAATGAATTTAATAAGCTTTAATTAAAAAAATTAAGTTGCATAAATTAAAAAATTTAAAGTTTTAAATTCCAATAATTAAAATTTATTTTAATATAATTTTTAAAAAATCCAAATTTTAAATTAATCAAATTTTTAAAATGTAAAAATTTATTTTAATTTGGTTACATTTTTATGCTAAATTATTGAATAAATGAGGGAATGATGCTGAGTATGAAGGAATGACAAATCACTATTAAAATTGACTATTTTCATATAACAAAGTAGTTTTGATGTAATTATTAGCAGGCAAAAATAATACATTATTTTAATAATGGTTTATTTAATTATAGTAAAAATTTTATCCATAAATAGGCATATGTAAAATTATTTATCAAGAAATTTATATTGGCTTTCTCTGCTATTACAAGGTGTAGGCTGGGGCAGTTCATATAATATACCTATCAAGCTGTAAGCATGAATGTCCTTTGTTGAGGGTCATGCATATCTGTAGTTTCCTGTTGAAACCATTACATTTATAGTGAAATTTTCAATGTCTACTTATAGGATCTCTCCAGGATACAGTGTTTTACCATAATTTATCATCACCTACTCACCAACTTTGTATTTAGTGTTTTTGATCTTTTGATCTTTCTTTGCTGTAGATTCTTTTTGTTTTATCTTCAGAATTTAATTGAAAATAAGTGCATTTGAAAATCTTGCACTGAAAGCAAGAAAGTGAATGAAAGTCTAGTACTGTATGTGCTGAAGTATATACGTACAATCTGATAAAAATGGTTCTAAATCTTTTTCAAAACAAATATGATTACTTTCAATTATACAAAACAAGTACGATTACTTACACATCTTAAATTTTTTTTCTAATTTTCTAGGCTTTAAAACATATTGTATTAAGTAATTTCGTGTTTTCAAATCAGGAATACTGTATTCAATCCAATATTTTAACATGAACCCATACAGATCCCACTTTCAAACTTAAACAATCATTTCAGTACTATATAAAGTATTATTCAAAAAAATTTGAAAATTTTTGAAGCGGCGCATTTTGAAAAATTCAAATTTTAAATTCAAATAAAATAAATTTTTCTAAGCCCTAATTGTGTTATCATTGAAAAAGGTCTTGAAAATTGCTTTAAAATGCCACCAATCTTAGATCTCTAGCTCTTATTGTTGAAATTTTTTTGGATAATTGAATTAAAACACAAGGAGTGCGGTAACGAAGAAGTGAAAACATTATTTCACTTCTGAATGTATTTGATTTCGTAATGTCATTTCGTAATGTCTGAATGATTATATTTGGATGTAAATATATTTATACATAGCATATTTATACATGTATATAGCGTAATACATGAATATATAATATATTTATATTAAATTGAAATAGATTGAATTTGATTGTTAAATTTGAATTTATTCTTATTTATTGAAATACACTGCAAAAATTTTTTGCACTTGAGTAATTTGTATGATTTTTTAATCTGATTTTCTTTAATTTTAGTGACGCTATCTACTGGAAAAATAAACTAATAACATAGGTTTATAATTGAATCATCTTTCCTTTTTTCGTTGGCTTTGCAAAATATGAAGTAACAAATTTAGCATTTTCAAATTATTAATTAATAAATAAATAAAAATTATTGTGGATATTTGAAAAAAGTAAATTTAAAATTCAATAATATACTTATTTCAATTTATTCATTTATTTATTTTGTTAAAATCTCTTTAAATCCTGTGTTATATATGTAATTCAGATTTTAAAACATACTAAATTGCGTAGAAGTAAAAAAAACTTATAATAAAAAGATTCCTATATAAGTCAACAGATGGCGAAACTGATGCTTTCGTCAAACCGGCAAGCGAGTGCCGAGATCGTAAGTCTTTCAAAATATGCGCCTCGGATGCAATGAGAACAGGCCTATATTTTTTTATTCGAGCACGAGGCACCACATATGTAACCAGAGGGGAGGTGAGAGTCTCAGATACGCCTCCATCCTCACCCCGCTAGTATTGAGGGTCTTATGAAACAAAAATTTATCAATAAAAAATATGTCAAGCAATATGCACTAAAGAAGTATATTTTAGAACTATTATTAAGAAAAATTATGACTTACAGTATATTTGTGGATGACAAATAAGTAATGAGCACTTCTTCAACTCCACAATAAATTGAAAAAGGGGTTGGTAAATTTTTCGAACTACTAGTTAATAGTTCATCATCAGGCTGAGGAGCATTGGTGTGATTGTCGCAATGAAGAATTTACAAATGCGAGGGTCGTCGATCATTGCGACAATCACACAATTGCTCCTCGTCCTGATGGCGAACTATTAACTACTTCGAAAAATGTAGAAATCTATGGGAATTAAGAACTCTATGGGAACTATTTTATGCCTCGCATTTCTAATATATTTTGAATTGAACTCCACGAAATTGATGAGCGTTAGTATTTCCCTGCATGGAAATGTTTTATAACTTATCATGTATTAATTTATAAAAATATATCTTTTATCAGGGGGTCGTATTTAAAAAATAATTCCATTATGCAGTTCTTCTACGTTGACTGTTTAAGAAATGATAGTATACAAAATTTTAGGTTATAAAAATAGTGTTAAAGACCAATATTTGACAAATAAGGATAACAATCTCGGAAGAAGATTCCTAGATATGTTTACAAATAAGACGCTCGAAAACGAGAAATTCCGGATTTACTGCTTTTCGATTTGACCCCTAGTATCTATTTCATCATATTGCGAATAACCCTAAAATCTCTGGAGTCAACAAAGGCAAATTATTTTTTTGCTGCCAGGTAAGATTTTTGTGTTTTCTCTTTTGTTGGAAGTGAAGAAAACTTAAAATTTGCCCACCCCCATTCCGGAAAAAAATAAATGACGAGCAATTTATTGCAATTACTTTTGCTGAAAGAAATTCTGAATAGGATAATTGACATCAACTAAAATTAATAAAATGATTGCTACATATATGTTGAAGATAATAACAAAGAATTTTATTGCTAATAAACAGAACTGGGAAAAAAAATAATAATGACGAGAAAATTTTTGCATTTACATTTACTGAGTGAGATTCTGATCAGAATAATTGACATCAACTAAGATTAATAAAATATTTGCTACATATCTTGAAGATAATGACAAAGAATTTTATTGCTGATAAACAGAGCTGGAAATCAAAAATATATATAAAATAATAATAATAATAATGAAGAGAAAATTTTTTAATTTACTTTTACAGTGGGCGATTCTAATCAGGATAATTAACATCCACTAAGATGAATAAAATGCTTGCTAAATATGTTGAAGATAATGACAAAGACATTCATTGCTAATAAACAGAGCTTGAAATAAATAATAATAATAATAATACGGACAAGAAAATTTTTCCATTTGCTTTTACTGTGTCAGATTCTGATCACGATAATTGACATCAACAAAGATTAATAAAATCTTTGCTACATATGTTGAAGATAATGACAAAGAATTTTATTCCTAATAAGTGGACATGGAAATAAGAAAATAAAATAATGATAATAATAATAATAACACGCAAATTTTTGCTTTTACTTTTACTGTGTGAGATTCTGATCAGGATAATAATTGACATCAACTAGATTAATAAAATGTTTCCTACATATCTTGAAGATAATGACAAAAACTTTTATTGCAAATAAACAGAGCTGGAAATAAAAAAATAATAAAATAATAATAATAATAATAATAATAATAATAATGACGCGAAAATTTTTGCATTTACTTTTACTGTGTGAGATTCTGATCAGGATAATAACTGACATCAACTAAGATAAATAAAATGTTTGCTACATATGTTGAAGGAAATGACAAAGAATTTTATTCCTAATAAATGGACATGGAAATACAAAAATAAAATAATAATAATAATAAAAATGACGCGCAAATTTTTGCATTTACTTTTACTGTGTCAGATTCTGATCAGGAAAATAATTGACATTAACTAAGATTAATAAAATGTTTGCTACATATGTTGAAGATAATGACAACAACTTTTATTGCTAATAAACAGAGCTGGAAATAAATAAAAATAATAATAATAATAATGACACGCAAATTTTTGCATTTACTTTTACTGTGTGAGATTCTGATCAGGAAAATTGACATCAACGAAGATTAATAAAATGATTGCTAAATATGTTGAAGATAATGACAAAGACTTTTATTCCTAATGAGTGGACCTAGAAATAAAAAATATAATATTAATAGTAAAGACGCGGAAATTTTTCCATTTACTTTTACTGTTTGAGATTCTGATAAGGATAATTGGCATCAACTAAGATTAATAAAATGTTTGCTACGTATGTTGAAGGTAATGACAAAAACTTTTATTCCTAATGAACAGAGCTGAAAAGAAATAATAATAATATTAATAATAACGCGTAAAATTTTGATTTAACTTTTACTGTGTGAGATTCTGATCAGGATAATTGACATCAACTAAGAGTAATAAAAAGCTTGCTACATATGTTGAAGATAATGACAAAGAATTTTATTCCTAATAAGTTGACCATGAAATAAAAAAATAAAATTATGATAATAATAATAATAAGAATAATAATGAAACAAAAATTTTTTCATTTACTTTTACTGTGTGAGATTCTGATCAGGATAATAATTTACATCAACTAAGATTTATAAAATGCTTGTTACATATGTTGAATATAATGACAAAGAATGTTATTCCTAATAAGTGGACCTGGAAATAAAAAATAATAATAATAATAAAGACGCGCAAATTTTTGCATTTACTTTTACTGTTGGAGATTCTGATAAGGATAATTGGCATCAACTAAGATTAATAAAATGTTTGCTACATATGTTGAAGGTAATGACAAAAACTTTTATTCCTAATGAACAGAGTTGAAAATAAATAATAATAATATTAATAATGACGCGCAAATTTTTGCATTTACTTTTAATGTGTGAGATTCTGATCCGGATAATAATTGATATCAACTAAGAAAAATAAAATGTTTGCTACATATGTTGAAGATAATGACAAAAACTTTTATTGCTAATAAACACAGCTGGAAATAATAATTATAATAACAATAATAATAATAATAAGGATAATTGACATCAACTAAGAATTATAAAACGTTTGCTACGTATGTAGAAGATAATGATAAAGAATTTTATTCCTAATATGTGGAGCTGGAAATAAAAAAATAAAATAATAATAATAATAATAATTATAAATATAATTACTCGCAAATTTTTCCATTTAATTTTACTGTGTCAGATTCTGATCAGGATAATAATTGACATCAACTAAGATTAACAATATGTTTGCTACATATGTTGAAGATAATCACAAAGAATTTTATTCCTAATAGATGGACATGGAAATAAAAATAACATAATAATACTTATAATAATGACGCGCAAAATTTTGCATTTACTTTTACTGTGTGAGATTCTGATCAGGATATTTGACATCAACGAAAATTAATAAAATGCTTGCTACATATGTTAAAGATAATGACAAAGAATTTTATTCCTAATAAGTGGACGTGGAAATAAAATAATAATAATAATAATTATAATAAAGACGCGCAAATTTTTGCATTTACTTTTACTCTTTGAGATTCTGATAAGGATAATTGGCATCAACTAAGATTAATAAAATGTTTGAAACATATGTTGAAGGTAATGACAAAAACTTTTACTCCTAATGAACAGGGTTGAAAAGAAATAATAATAATATTAATAATAACGCGTAAGATTTTGATTTAACTTTTACTGTGTGAGATTCTGATCAGGATAATTGACATCAACTAAGAGTAATAAAAAGCTTGCTACATATGTTGAAGATAATGACAAAGAATTTTATTCCTAATAAGTGGACCTGGAAATAAAATAATAATAATAATAATTATAATAAAGACGCGCAAATTTTTGCATTTACTTTTACTCTTTGAGATTCTGATAAGGATAATTGGCATCAACTAAGATTAATAAAATAATTGCTACGTATGTTGAAGGTAATGACAAAAACTTTTATTCCTAATGAACAGAGCTGAAAAGAAATAATAATAATATTAATAATAACGCGTAAAATTTTGATTTAACTTTTACTGTGTGATATTCTGATTAGGATAATTCACATCAACTAAGAGTAATAAAAAGCTTGCTACATATGTTGAAGATAATGACAAAGAATTTTATTCCTAATAAGTTGACCATGAAATAAAAAAATAAAATTATGATACTAATAATAATAAGAATAATAATGAAACGCAAATTTTTTCATTTACTTTTACTGTGGGAGATTCTGATCTGGATAATAATTTACATCAACTAAGATTTATAAAATGCTTGTTACATATGTTGAATATAATGACAAAGAATGTTATTCCTAATAAGTGGACCTGGAAATAAAAAATAATAATAATACTAAAGACGCGCAAATTTTTGCATTTACTTTTACTGTTGGAGATTCTGATAAGGATAATTGGCATCAACTAAGATTAATAAAATGTTTGCTACATATGTTGAAGGTAATGACAAAAACTTTTATTCCTAATGAACAGAGTTGAAAATAAATAATAATAATATTAATAATGACGCGCAAATTTTTGCATTTACTTTTAATGTGTGAGATTCTGATCCGGATAATAATTGATATCAACTAAGAAAAATAAAATGTTTGCTACATATGTTGCAGATTATGACAAAAACTTTTATTGCTAATAAACACAGCTGGAAATAATAATGATAATAATAATAATTATAATAATAATAATAATAATCAGGATAATTGACATCAACTAAGAACTATAAAAGGTTTGCTACGTATGTAGAAGATAACGACAAAGAATTTTATTCCTAATATGTGGAGCTGGAAATAAAAAATAAAATAATAATAATAATAATAATTATAAAAATAATTACTCGCAAATTTTTCCATTTAATTTTACTGTGTCAGATTCTGATCAGGATAATAATTGACATCAACTAAGATTAACAATATGTTTGCTACATATGTTGAAGATAATCACAAAAAATTTTATTCCTAATAGATGGACATGGAAATAAAAAAATAACAAAATAATACTTATAATAATGACGCGCAAATTTTTGCATTTACTTTTACTGTGTCAGATTCTGATCAGGATAATTGACATCAACTAAGTTTAATAAAATGTTTGCTACATATGTTGGAGGTAATGACAAAAACTTTTATTCCTAATGAACAGAGTTGAAAATAAATAATAATAATATTAATAATGACGCGCAAATTTTTGCATTTACTTTTAATGTGTGAGATTCTGATCCGGATAATAATTGATATCAACTAAGAAAAATAAAATGTTTGCTACATATGTTGAAGATTATGACAAAAACTTTTATTGCTAATAAACACAGCTGGAAATAATAATGATAATAATAATAATTATAATAATAATAATAATAATAATCAGGATAATTGACATCAACTAAGAACTATAAAAGGTTTCCTACGTATGTAGAAGATAATGACAAAGAATTTTATTCCTAATATGTGGAGCTGGAAATAAAAAAATAAAATAATAATAATATTAATAAGTATAAAAATAATCACTCGCAAATTTTTCCATTTAATTTTACTGTGTCATATTCTGATCAGGATAATAATTGACATCAACTAAGATTAACAATATGTTTGCTACATATTTTGAAGATAATCACAAAGAATTTTATTCCTAATAGATGGACATGGAAATAAAAAATAACATAATAATACTTATAATAATGACGCGCAAATTTTTGCATTTACTTTTTCTTTTGAGATTCTGATCAGGATAATTGACATCAACGAAGATTAATAAAATGCTTGCTACATATGTTGAAGATAATGACAAAGAATTTTATTCCTAATAAGTGGACCTGGAAATAAAATAATAATAATTATAATTATAACAAAGACGCTCAAATTTTTACATTTGCTTTTACTCTTTGAGATTCTGATAAGGATAATTGGCATCAACTAAGATTAATAAAAAGTTTGCTACGTATGTTGAAGGTAATGACAAAAACTTTTATTCCTAATGAACAGAGCTGAAAATAAATAATAATAATATTAATAATGACGAGCAAATTTTTGCATTTACTTTTAATGTGTGAGATTCTGATCCGGTTAATAATTGATATCAACTAAGAAAAATAAAATGTTTGCTACATATGTTGCAGATTATGACAAAAACTTTTATTGCTAATAAACACAGCTGGAAATAATAATGATAATAATAATAATAATAATAATAATAATAATAATAATCAGGATAATTGACATCAACTAAGAACTATAAAAGGTTTGCTACGTATGTAGAAGATAACGACAAAGAATTTTATTCCTAATATGTGGAGCTGGAAATAAAAAAATAAAATAATAATAATAATAATAATTATAAAAATAATTACTCGCAAATTTTTCCATTTAATTTTACTGTGTCAGATTCTGATCAGGATAATAATTGACATCAACTAAGATTAACAATATGTTTGCTACATATGTTGAAGATAATCACAAAGAATTTTATTAATAATAGATGGACATGGAAATAAAAAAATAACATAATAATACTTATAATAATGACGCGCAAATTTTTGCATTTACTTTTTCTTTTGAGATTCTGATCAGGATAATTGACATCAACGAAGATTAATAAAATGCTTGCTACATATGTTGAATATAATGACAAAGAATGTTATTCCTAATAAGTGGACCTGGAAATAAAAAATAATAATAATAATAAAGACGCGCAAATTTTTGCATTTACTTTTACTGTTGGTGATTCTGATAAGGATAATTGGCATCAACTAAGATTAATAAAATGTTTGCTACTTATGTTGAAGGTAATGACAAAAACTTTTATTCCTAATGAGCAGAGTTGAAAATAAATAATAATAATATTAATAATGACGCGCAAATTTTTGCATTTACTTTTAATGTGTGAGATTCTGATCCGGATAATAATTGATATCAACTAAGAAAAATAAAATGTTTGCTACATATGTTGAAGATAATGACAAAAACTTTTATTGCTAATAAACACAGCTGGAAATAATAATTATAATAACAATAATAATAATAATCAGGATAATTGACATCAACTAAGAATTATAAAACGTTTGCTACGTATGTAGAAGATAATGATAAAGAATTTTATTCCTAATATGTGGAGCTGGAAATAAAAAAATAAAATAATAATAATAATAATAATTATAAATATAATTACTCGCAAATTTTTCCATTTAATTTTACTGTGTCAGATTCTGATCAGGATAATAATTGACATCAACTAAGATTAACAATATGTTTGCTACATATGTTGAAGATAATCACAAAAAATTTTATTCCTAATAGATGGACATGGAAATAAAAAAAAAACAAAATAATACTTATAATAATGACGCGCAAATTTTTGCATTTACTTTTACTGTCTGAGATTCTGATCAGGATAATTGACATCAACGAAGATTAATAAAATGCTTGCTACATATGATGAAGATAATGACAAAGAATTTTATTCCTAATAAGTGGACCTGGAAATAAAATAATAATAATAATAATTATAATAAAGACGCGCAAATTTTTGCATTTACTTTTACTCTTTGAGATTCTGATAAGGATAATTGGCATCAACTAAGATTAATAAAATGTTTGCTACGTATGTTGAAGGTAATGACAAAAACTTTTATTCCTAATGAACAGAGCTGAAAAGAAATAATAATAATATTAATAATAACGCGTAAAATTTTGATTTAACTTTTACTGTGTGAGATTCTGATCAGGATAATTCACATCAACTAAGAGTAATAAAAAGCTTGCTACATATGTTGAAGATAATGACAAAGAATTTTATTCCTAATAAGTTGACCATGAAATAAAAAAATAAAATTATGATACTAATAATAATAAGAATAAAAATGAAACGCAAATTTTTTCATTTACTTTTACTGTGTGAGATTCTGATCAGGATAATAATTTACATCAACTAAGATTTATAAAATGCTTGTTACATATGTTGAATATAATAACAAAGAATGTTATTCCTAATAAGTGGACCTGGAAATAAAAAATAATAATAATAATAAAGACGCTCAAATTTTTGCATTTACTTTTACTGTTGGAGATTCTGATAAGGATAATTGGCATCAACTAAGTTTAATAAAATGTTTGCTACATATGTTGAAGGTAATGACAAAAACTATTATTCCTAATGAACAGAGTTGAAAATAAATAATAATAATATTAATAATGACGCGCAAATTTTTGCATTTACTTTTAATGTGTGAGATTCTGATCCGGATAATAATTGATATCAACTAAGAAAAATAAAATGTTTGCTACATATGTTGAAGATTATGACAAAAACTTTTATTGCTAATAAACACAGCTGGAAATAATAATGATAATAATAATAATTATAATAATAATAATAATAATAATCAGGATAATTGACATCAACTAAGAACTATAAAAGGTTTCCTACGTATGTAGAAGATAATGCCAAAGAATTTTATTCCTAATATGTGGAGCTGGAAATAAAAAAATAAAATAATAATAATAATAATAAGTATAAAAATAATCACTCGCAAATTTTTCCATTTAATTTTACTGTGTCATATTCTGATCAGGATAATAATTGACATCAACTAAGATTAACAATATGTTTGCTACATATTTTGAAGATAATCACAAAGAATTTTATTCCTAATAGATGGACATGGAAAGAAAAAAATAACATAATAATACTTATAATATTGACGCGCAAATTTTTGCATTTACTTTTTCTTTTGAGATTCTGATCAGGATAATTGACATCAACGAAGATTAATAAAATGCTTGCTACATATGTTGAAGATAATGACAAAGAATTTTATTCCTAATAAGTGGAGCTGGAAATAAAATAATAATAATTATAATTATAACAAAGACGCTCAAATTTTTACATTTGCTTTTACTCTTTGAGATTCTGATAAGGATAATTGGCATCAACTAAGATTAATAAAAAGTTTGCTACGTATGTTGAAGGTAATGACAAAAACTTTTATTCCTAATGAACAGAGCTGAAAATAAATAATAATAATATTAATAATGACGAGCAAATTTTTGCATTTACTTTTAATGTGTGAGATTCTGATCCGGTTAATAATTGATATCAACTAAGAAAAATAAAATGTTTGCTACATATGTTGCAGATTATGACAAAAACTTTTATTGCTAATAAACACAGCTGGAAATAATAATGATAATAATAATAATAATAATAATAATAATAATAATAATCAGGATAATTGACATCAACTAAGAACTATAAAAGGTTTGCTACGTATGTAGAAGATAACGACAAAGAATTTTATTCCTAATATGTGGAGCTTTAAATAAAAAAATAAAATAATAATAATAATAATAATTATAAAAATAATTACTCGCAAATTTTTCCATTTAATTTTACTGTGTCAGATTCTGATCAGGATAATAATTGACATCAACTAAGATTAACAATATGTTTGCTACATATGTTGAAGATAATCACAAAGAATTTTATTAATAATAGATGGACATGGAAATAAAAAAATAACATAATAATACTTATAATAATGACGCGCAAATTTTTGCATTTACTTTTTCTTTTGAGATTCTGATCAGGATAATTGACATCAACGAAGATTAATAAAATGCTTGCTACATATGTTGAATATAATGACAAAGAATGTTATTCCTAATAAGTGGACCTGGAAATAAAAAATAATAATAATAATAAAGACGCGCAAATTTTTGCATTTACTTTTACTGTTGGTGATTCTGATAAGGATAATTGGCATCAACTAAGATTAATAAAATGTTGCTACTTATGTTGAAGGTAATGACAAAAACTTTTATTCCTAATGAGCAGAGTTGAAAATAAATAATAATAATATTAATAATGACGCGCAAATTTTTGCATTTACTTTTAATGTGTGAGATTCTGATCCGGATAATAATTGATATCAACTAAGAAAAATAAAATGTTTGCTACATATGTTCAAGATAATGACAAAAACTTTTATTGCTAATAAACACGGCTGGAAATAATAATTATAATAATAATAATTATAATAATAATAATAATAATAATCAGGATAATTGACATCAACTAAGAACTATAAAAGGTTTCCTACGTATGTAGAAGATAATGACAAAGAATTTTATTCCTAATATGTGGAGCTGGAAATAAAAAAATAAAATAATAATAATAATAATAAGTATAAAAATAATCACTCGCAAATTTTTCCATTTAATTTTACTGTGTCATATTCTGATCAGGATAATAATTGACATCAACTAAGATTAACAATATGTTTGCTACATATTTTGAAGATAATCACAAAGAATTTTATTCCTAATAGATGGACATGGAAATAAAAAAATAACATAATAATACTTATAATAATGACGCGCAAATTTTTGCATTTACTTTTTCTTTTGAGATTCTGATCAGGATAATTGACATCAACGAAGATTAATAAAATGCTTGCTACATATGTTGAAGATAATGACAAAGAATTTTATTCCTAATAAGTGGACCTGGAAATAAAATAATAATAATTATAATTATAAGAAAGACGCTCAAATTTTTACATTTGCTTTTACTCTTTGAGATTCTGATAAGGATAATTGGCATCAACTAAGATTAATAAAAAGTTTGCTACGTATGTTGAAGGTAATTACAAAAACTTTTATTCCTAAAGAACAGAGCTGAAAATAAATAATAATAATATCAATAATGACGCGCAAATTTTTGCATTTACTTTTAATGTGTGAGATTCTGATCCGGATAATAATTGATATCAACTAAGAAAAATAAAATGTTTGCTACATATGTTGCAGATTATGACAAAAACTTTTATTGCTAATAAACACAGATGGAAATAATAATGATAATAATAATAATTATAATAATAATAATAATAATCAGGATAATTGACATCAACTAAGAACTATAAAAGGTTTGCTACGTATGTAGAAGATAACGACAAAGAATTTTATTCCTAATATGTGGAGCTGGAAATAAAAAAATAAAATAATAATAATAATAATAATTATAAAAATAATTACTCGCAAATTTTTCCATTTAATTTTACTGTGTCAGATTCTGATCAGGATAATAATTGACATCAACTAAGATTAACAATATGTTTGCTACATATGTTGAAGATAATCACAAAGAATTTTATTAATAATAGATGGACATGGAAATAAAAAAATAACATAATAATACTTATAATAATGACGCGCAAATTTTTGCATTTACTTTTTCTTTTGAGATTCTGATCAGGATAATTGACATCAACGAAGATTAATAAAATGCTTGCTACATATGTTGAATATAATGACAAAGAATGTTATTCCTAATAAGTGGACCTGGAAATAAAAAATAATAATAATAATAAAGACGCGCAAATTTTTGCATTTACTTTTACTGTTGGTGATTCTGATAAGGATAATTGGCATCAACTAAGATTAATAAAATGTTTGCTACTTATGTTGAAGGTAATGACAAAAACTTTTATTCCTAATGAGCAGAGTTGAAAATAAATAATAATAATATTAATAATGACGCGCAAATTTTTGCATTTACTTTTAATGTGTGAGATTCTGATCCGGATAATAATTGATATCAACTAAGAAAAATAAAATGTTTGCTACATATGTTCAAGATAATGACAAAAACTTTTATTGCTAATAAACACAGCTGGAAATAATAATTATAATAATAATAATTATAATAATAATAATAATAATAATCAGGATAATTGACATCAACTAAGAACAATAAAAGGTTTCCTACGTATGTAGAAGATAATGACAAAGAATTTTATTCCTAATATGTGGAGCTGGAAATAAAAAAATAAAATAATAATAATAAAAATAAGTATAAAAATAATCACTCGCAAATTTTTCCATTTAATTTTACTGTGTCATATTCTGATCAGGATAATAATTGACATCAACTAAGATTAACAATATGTTTGCTACATATTTTGAAGATAATCACAAAGAATTTTATTCCTAATAGATGGACATGGAAATAAAAAAATAACATAATAATACTTATAATAATGACGCGCAAATTTTTGCATTTACTTTTTCTTTTGAGATTCTGATCAGGATAATTGACATCAACGAAGATTAATAAAATGCTTGCTACATATGTTGAAGATAATGACAAAGAATTTTATTCCTAATAAGTGGACCTGGAAATAAAATAATAATAATTATAATTATAATAAAGACGCTCAAATTTTTACATTTGCTTTTACTCTTTGAGATTCTGATAAGGATAATTGGCATCAACTAAGATTAATAAAAAGTTTGCTACGTATGTTGAAGGTAATGACAAAAACTTTTATTCCTAAAGAACAGAGCTGAAAATAAATAATAATAATATTAATAATGACGTGCAAATTTTTGCATTTACTTTTAATGTGTGAGATTCAGATCCGGATAATAATTGATATCAACTAAGAAAAATAAAATGTTTGCTACATATGTTGCAGATTATGACAAAAACTTTTATTGCTAATAAACACAGATGGAAATAATAATGATAATAATAATAATTATAATAATAATAATAATAATCAGGATAATTGACATCAACTAAGAACTATAAAAGGTTTGCTACGTATGTAGAAGATAACGACAAAGAATTTTATTCCTAATATGTGGAGCTGGAAATAAAAAAATAAAATAATAATAATAATAATAATTATAAAATAATTACTCGCAAATTTTTCCATTTAATTTTACTGTGTCAGATTCTTATCAGGATAATAATTGACATCAACTAAGATTAACAATATGTTTGCTACATATGTTGAAGATAATCACAAAGAATTTTATTCCTAATCGATGGACATGGAAATAAAAAAATAACATAATAATACTTATAATAATGACGCGCAAATTTTTGCATTTACTTTTTCTTTTGAGATTCTGATCAGGATAATTGACATCAACGAAGATTAATAAAATGCTTGCTACATATGTTGAAGATAATGACAAAGAATTTTATTCCTAATAAGTGGACCTGGAAATAAAATAATAATAATAATTATAATAAAGACGCGCAAATTTTTGCATTTACTTTTACTCTTTGAGATTCTGATAAGGATAATTGGCATCAACTAAGATTAATAAAATGTTTGCTACGTATGTTGAAGGTAATGACAAAAACTTTTATTCCTAATGAACAGAGCTGAAAGGAAATAATAATAATATTAATAATAACGCGTAAAATTTTGATTTAACGTTTACTGTGTGAGATTCTGATCAGGATAATTGACATCAACTAAGAGTAATAAAAAGCTTGCTACATATGTTGAAGATAATGACAAAGAATTTTAATCCTAATAAGTTGACCATGAAATAAAAAAATAAAATTATGATACTAATAATAATGAGAATAATAATGAAACGCAAATTTTTTCATTTACTTTTACTGTGAGAGATTCTGATCAGAATAATAATTTACATCAACTAAGATTTATAAAATGCTTGTTACATATGTTGAATATAATGACAAAGAATGTTATTCCTAATAAGTGGACCTGGAAATAAAAAATAATAATAATAATAAAGACGCGCAAATTTTTGCATTTACTTTTACTGTTGGAGATTCTGATAAGGATAATTGGCATCAACTAAGATTAATAAAATGTTTGAAACATATGTTGAAGGTAATGACAAAAACTTTTACTCCTAATGAACAGGGTTGAAAAGAAATAATAATAATATTAATAATAACGCGTAAGATTTTGATTTAACTTTTACTGTGTGAGATTCTGATCAGGATAATTGACATCAACTAAGAGTAATAAAAAGCTTGCTACATATGTTGAAGATAATGACAAAGAATTTTATTCCTAATAAGTGGACCTGGAAATAAATAATAATAATAATAATTATAATAAAGACGCGCAAATTTTTGCATTTACTTTTACTCTTTGAGATTCTGATAAGGATAATTGGCATCAACTAAGATTAATAAAATAATTGCTACGTATGTTGAAGGTAATGACAAAAACTTTTATTCCTAATGAACAGAGCTGAAAAGAAAGAATAATAATATTAATAATAACGCGTAAAATTTTGATTTAACTTTTACTGTGTGATATTCTGATTAGGATAATTCACATCAACTAAGAGTAATAAAAAGCTTGCTACATATGTTGAAGATAATGACAAAGAATTTTATTCCTAATAAGTTGACCATGAAATAAAAAAATAAAATTATGATACTAATAATAATAAGAATAATAATGAAACGCAAATTTTTTCATTTACTTTTACTGTGGGAGATTCTGATCTGGATAATAATTTACATCAACTAAGATTTATAAAATGCTTGTTACATATGTTGAATATAATGACAAAGAATGTTATTCCTAATAAGTGGACCTGGAAATAAAAAATAATAATAATACTAAAGACGCGCAAATTTTTGCATTTACTTTTACTGTTGGAGATTCTGATAAGGATAATTGGCATCAACTAAGATTAATAAAATGTTTGCTACATATGTTGAAGGTAATGACAAAAACTTTTATTCCTAATGAACAGAGTTGAAAATAAATAATAATAATATTAATAATGACGCGCAAATTTTTGCATTTACTTTTAATGTGTGAGATTCTGATCCGGATAATAATTGATATCAACTAAGAAAAATAAAATGTTTGCTACATATGTTGCAGATTATGACAAAAACTTTTATTGCTAATAAACACAGCTGGAAATAATAATGATAATAATAATAATTATAATAATAATAATAATAATCAGGATAATTGACATCAACTAAGAACTATAAAAGGTTTGCTACGTATGTAGAAGATAACGACAAAGAATTTTATTCCTAATATGTGGAGCTGGAAATAAAAAAATAAAATAATAATAATAATAATAATTATAAAAATAATTACTCGCAAATTTTTCCATTTAATTTTACTGTGTCAGATTCTGATCAGGATAATAATTGACATCAACTAAGATTAACAATATGTTTGCTACATATGTTGAAGATAATCACAAAGAATTTTATTCCTAATAGATGGACATGGAAATAAAAAAATAACATAATAATACTTATAATAATGACGCGCAAATTTTTGCATTTACTTTTACTGTGTGAGATTCTGATCAGGATAATTGACATCAACGAAGATTAATAAAATGCTTGCTACATATGTTGAAGATAATGACAAAGAATTTTATTCCTAATAAGTGGACCTGGAAATAAAATAATAATAATAATAATTATAATAAAGACGCGCAAATTTTTGCATTTACTTTTACTCTTTGAGATTCTGATAAGGATAATTGGCATCAACTAAGATTAATAAAATGCTTGCTACATATGTTGAAGGTAATGACAAAACTTTTTATTCCTAATGAACAGAGCTGAAAAGAAATAATAATAATATTAATAATAACGCGTAAAATTTTGATTTAACTTTTACTGTGTGAGATTCTGTCAGGATAATTCACATCAACTAAGAGTAATAAAAAGCTTGCTACATATGTTGAAGATAATGACAAAGAATTTATTCCTAATAAGTTGACCATGAAATAAAAAAATAAAATTATGATACTAATAATAATAAGAATAATAATGAACGCAAATTTTTTCATTTACTTTTACTGTGTGAGATTCAGATCAGGATAATAATTTACATCAACTAAGATTTATAAAATGCTTGTTACATATGTTGAATATAATAACAAAGAATGTTATTCCTAATAAGTGGACCTGGAAATAAAAATAATAATAATAATAAAGACGCTCAAATTTTTGCATTTACTTTTACTGTTGGAGATTCTGATAAGGATAATTGGCATCAACTAAGTTTAATAAAATGTTTGCTACATATGTTGAAGGTAATGACAAAAACTTTTATTCCTAATGAACAGAGTTGAAAATAAATAATAATAATATTAATAATGACGCGCAAAGTTTTGCATTTACTTTTAATGTGTGAGATTCTGATCCGGATAATAATTGATATCAACTAAGAAAAATAAAATGTTTGCTACATATGTTGAAGATTATGACAAAAACTTTTATTGCTAATAAACACAGCTGGAAATAATAATGATAATAATAATAATTATAATAATAATAATAATAATAATCAGGATAATTGACATCAACTAAGAACTATAAAAGGTTTGCTACGTATGTAGAAGATAACGACAAAGAATTTTATTCCTAATATGTGGAGCTGGAAATAAAAAAATAAAATAATAATAATATAATAAGTATAAAAATAATTCACTCGCAAATTTTTCCATTTAATTTTACTGTGTCATATTCTGATCAGGATAATAATTGACATCAACTAAGATTAACAATATGTTTGCTACATATGTTGAAGATAATCACAAAGAATTTTATTCATAATAGATGGACATGGAAATAAAAAAATAACATAATAATACTTATAATAATGACGCGCAAATTTTTGCATTTACTTTTTCTTTTGAGATTCTGATCAGGATAATTGACATCAACGAAGATTAATAAAATGCTTGCTACATATGTTGAAGATAATGACAAAGAATGTTATTCCTAATAAGTGGACCTGGAAATAAAATAATAATAATATAATAAAGACGCTCAAATTTTTGCATTTACTTTTACTGTTGGTGATTCTGATAAGGATAATTGGCATCAACTAAGATTAATAAAATGTTTGCTACTTATGTTGAAGGTAATGACAAAAACTTTTATTCCTAATGAGCAGAGTTGAAAATAAATAATAATAATATTAATAATGACGCGCAAATTTTTGCATTTACTTTTAATGTGTGAGATTCTGATCCGGATAATAATTGATATCAACTAAGAAAAATAAAATGTTTGCTACATATGTTGCAGATATGACAAAAACTTTTATTGCTAATAAACACAGCTGGAAATAATAATTATAATAATAATTAATAATAATAATAATAATAATAATCAGGATAATTGACATCAACTAAGAACTATAAAAGGTTTGCCTACGTATGTAGAAGATAATGACAAAGAATTTTATTCCTAATATGTGGAGCTGGAAATAAAAAATAAAATAATAATAATAAAATAAGTATAAAAATAATCACTCGCAAATTTTTCCATTTAATTTTACTGTGTCATATTCTGATCAGGATAATAATTGACATCAACTAAGATTAACAATATGTTTGCTACATATTTTGAAGATAATCACAAAGAATTTTATTCCTAATAGATGGACATGGAAATAAAAAAATAACATAATAATACTTATAATAATGACGCGCAAATTTTTGCATTTACTTTTTCTTTTGAGATTCTGATCAGGATAATTGACATCAACGAAGATTAATAAAATGCTTGCTACATATGTTGAAGATAATGACAAAGAATTTTATTCCTAATAAGTGGACCTGGAAATAAATAATAATAATTATAATTATAATAAAGACGCTCAAATTTTTACATTTGCTTTTACTCTTTGAGATTCTGATAAGGATAATTGGCATCAACTAAGATTAATAAAAAGTTTGCTACGTATGTTGAAGGTAATGACAAAAACTTTTATTCCTAAAGAACAGAGCTGAAAATAAATAATAATAATATTAATAATGACGTGCAAATTTTTGCATTTACTTTTAATGTGTGAGATTCAGATCCGGATAATAATTGATATCAACTAAGAAAAATAAAATGTTTGCTACATATGTTGCAGATTATGACAAAAACTTTTATTGCTAATAAACACAGATGGAAATAATAATGATAATAATAATAATTATAATAATAATAATAATAATCAGGATAATTGACATCAACTAAGAACTATAAAAGGTTTGCTACGTATGTAGAAGATAACGACAAAGAATTTTATTCCTAATATGTGGAGCTGGAAATAAAAAAATAAAATAATAATAATAATAATAATTATAAAAATAATTACTCGCAAATTTTTCCATTTAATTTTACTGTGTCAGATTCTTATCAGGATAATAATTGACATCAACTAAGATTAACAATATGTTTGCTACATATGTTGAAGATAATCACAAAGAATTTTATTCCTAATCGATGGACATGGAAATAAAAAAATAACATAATAATACTTATAATAATGACGCGCAAATTTTTGCATTTACTTTTTCTTTTGAGATTCTGATCAGGATAATTGACATCAACGAAGATTAATAAAATGCTTGCTACATATGTTGAAGATAATGACAAAGAATTTTATTCCTAATAAGTGGACCTGGAAATAAAATAATAATAATAATAATTATAATAAAGACGCGCAAATTTTTGCATTTACTTTTACTCTTTGAGATTCTGATAAGGATAATTGGCATCAACTAAGATTAATAAAATGTTTGCTACGTATGTTGAAGGTAATGACAAAAACTTTTATTCCTAATGAACAGAGCTGAAAGGAAATAATAATAATATTAATAATAACGCGTAAAATTTTGATTTAACGTTTACTGTGTGAGATTCTGATCAGGATAATTGACATCAACTAAGAGTAATAAAAAGCTTGCTACATATGTTGAAGATAATGACAAAGAATTTTAATCCTAATAAGTTGACCATGAAATAAAAAATAAAATTATGATACTAATAATAATAAGAATAATAATGAAACGCAAATTTTTTCATTTACTTTTACTGTGAGAGATTCTGATCAGAATAATAATTTACATCAACTAAGATTTATAAAATGCTTGTTACATATGTTGAATATAATGACAAAGAATGTTATTCCTAATAAGTGGACCTGGAAATAAAAAATAATAATAATAATAAAGACGCGCAAATTTTTGCATTTACTTTACTGTTGGAGATTCTGATAAGGATAATTGGCATCAACTAAGATTAATAAAATGTTTGAAACATATGTTGAAGGTAATGACAAAAACTTTTACTCCTAATGAACAGGGTTGAAAAGAAATAATAATAATATTAATAATAACGCGTAAGATTTTGATTTAACTTTTACTGTGTGAGATTCTGATCAGGATAATTGACATCAACTAAGAGTAATAAAAAGCTTGCTACATATGTTGAAGATAATGACAAAGAATTTTATTCCTAATAAGTGGACCTGGAAATAAAATAATAATAATAATAATTATAATAAAGACGCGCAAATTTTTGCATTTACTTTTACTCTTTGAGATTCTGATAAGGATAATTGGCATCAACTAAGATTAATAAAATAATTGCTACGTATGTTGAAGGTAATGACAAAAACTTTTATTCCTAATGAACAGAGCTGAAAAGAAAGAATAATAATATTAATAATAACGCGTAAAATTTTGATTTAACTTTTACTGTGTGATATTCTGATTAGGATAATTCACATCAACTAAGAGTAATAAAAAGCTTGCTACATATGTTGAAGATAATGACAAAGAATTTTATTCCTAATAAGTTGACCATGAAATAAAAAAATAAAATTATGATACTAATAATAATAAGAATAATAATGAAACGCAAATTTTTTCATTTACTTTTACTGTGGGAGATTCTGATCTGGATAATAATTTACATCAACTAAGATTTATAAAATGCTTGTTACATATGTTGAATATAATGACAAAGAATGTTATTCCTAATAAGTGGACCTGGAAATAAAAAATAATAATAATACTAAAGACGCGCAAATTTTTGCATTTACTTTTACTGTTGGAGATTCTGATAAGGATAATTGGCATCAACTAAGATTAATAAAATGTTTGCTACATATGTTGAAGGTAATGACAAAAACTTTTATTCCTAATGAACAGAGTTGAAAATAAATAATAATAATATTAATAATGACGCGCAAATTTTGCATTTACTTTTAATGTGTGAGATTCTGATCCGGATAATAATTGATATCAACTAAGAAAAATAAAATGTTTGCTACATATGTTGCAGATTATGACAAAAACTTTTATTGCTAATAAACACAGCTGGAAATAATAATGATAATAATAATAATTATAATAATAATAATAATAATCAGGATAATTGACATCAACTAAGAACTATAAAAGGTTTGCTACGTATGTAGAAGATAACGACAAAGAATTTTATTCCTAATATGTGGAGCTGGAAATAAAAAAATAAAATAATAATAATAATAATAATTATAAAAATAATTACTCGCAAATTTTTCCATTTAATTTTACTGTGTCAGATTCTGATCAGGATAATAATTGACATCAACTAAGATTAACAATATGTTTGCTACATATGTTGAAGATAATCACAAAAAATTTTATTCCTAATAGATGGACATGGAAATAAAAAAATAACAAAATAATACTTATAATAATGACGCGCAAATTTTTGCATTTACTTTTACTGTGTGAGATTCTGATCAGGATAATTGACATCAACGAAGATTAATAAAATGCTTGCTACATATGTTGAAGATAATGACAAAGAATTTTATTCCTAATAAGTGGACCTGGAAATAAAATAATAATAATAATAATTATAATAAAGACGCGCAAATTTTTGCATTTACTTTTACTCTTTGAGATTCTGATAAGGATAATTGGCATCAACTAAGATTAATAAAATGTTTGCTACGTATGTTGAAGGTAATGACAAAACTTTTTATTCCTAATGAACAGAGCTGAAAAGAAATAATAATAATATTAATAATAACGCGTAAAATTTTGATTTAACTTTTACTGTGTGAGATTCTGTCAGGATAATTCACATCAACTAAGAGTAATAAAAAGCTTGCTACATATGTTGAAGATAATGACAAAGAATTTTATTCCTAATAAGTTGACCATGAAATAAAAAAATAAAATTATGATACTAATAATAATAAGAATAATAATGAAACGCAAATTTTTTCATTTACTTTTACTGTGTGAGATTCAGATCAGGATAATAATTTACATCAACTAAGATTTATAAAATGCTTGTTACATATGTTGAATATAATAACAAAGAATGTTATTCCTAATAAGTGGACCTGGAAATAAAAAATAATAATAATAATAAAGACGCTCAAATTTTTGCATTTACTTTTACTGTTGGAGATTCTGATAAGGATAATTGGCATCAACTAAGTTTAATAAAATGTTTGCTACATATGTTGAAGGTAATGACAAAAACTTTTATTCCTAATGAACAGAGTTGAAAATAAATAATAATAATATTAATAATGACGCGCAAAGTTTTGCATTTACTTTTAATGTGTGAGATTCTGATCCGGATAATAATTGATATCAACTAAGAAAAATAAAATGTTTGCTACATATGTTGAAGATTATGACAAAAACTTTTATTGCTAATAAACACAGCTGGAAATAATAATGATAATAATAATAATTATAATAATAATAATAATAATCAGGATAATTGACATCAACTAAGAACTATAAAAGGTTTCCTACGTATGTAGAAGATAATGACAAAGAATTTTATTCCTAATATGTGGAGCTGGAAATAAAAAAATAAAATAATAATAATATTAATAAGTATAAAAATAATCACTCGCAAATTTTTCCATTTAATTTTACTGTGTCATATTCTGATCAGGATAATAATTGACATCAACTAAGATTAACAATATGTTTGCTACATATTTTGAAGATAATCACAAAGAATTTTATTCCTAATAGATGGACATGGAAATAAAAAAATAACATAATAATACTTATAATAATGACGCGCAAATTTTTGCATTTACTTTTTCTTTTGAGATTCTGATCAGGATAATTGACATCAACGAAGATTAATAAAATGCTTGCTACATATGTTGAAGATAATGACAAAGAATTTTATTCCTAATAAGTGGACCTGGAAATAAAATAATAATAATTATAATTATAACAAAGACGCTCAAATTTTTACATTTGCTTTTACTCTTTGAGATTCTGATAAGGATAATTGGCATCAACTAAGATTAATAAAAAGTTTGCTACGTATGTTGAAGGTAATGACAAAAACTTTTATTCCTAATGAACAGAGCTGAAAATAAATAATATTAATATTAATAATGACGAGCAAATTTTTGCATTTACTTTTAATGTGTGAGATTCTGATCCGGTTAATAATTGATATCAACTAAGAAAAATAAAATGTTTGCTACATATGTTGCAGATTATGACAAAAACTTTTATTGCTAATAAACACAGCTGGAAATAATAATGATAATAATAATAATAATAATAATAATAATAATAATAATCAGGATAATTGACATCAACTAAGAACTATAAAAGGTTTGCTACGTATGTAGAAGATAACGACAAAGAATTTTATTCCTAATATGTGGAGCTGGAAATAAAAAAATAAAATAATAATAATAATAATAATTATAAAAATAATTACTCGCAAATTTTTCCATTTAATTTTACTGTGTCAGATTCTGATCAGGATAATAATTGACATCAACTAAGATTAACAATATGTTTGCTACATATGTTGAAGATAATCACAAAGAATTTTATTAATAATAGATGGACATGGAAATAAAAAAATAACATAATAATACTTATAATAATGACGCGCAAATTTTTGCATTTACTTTTTCTTTTGAGATTCTGATCAGGATAATTGACATCAACGAAGATTAATAAAATGCTTGCTACATATGTTGAATATAATGACAAAGAATGTTATTCCTAATAAGTGGACCTGGAAATAAAAAATAATAATAATAATAAAGACGCGCAAATTTTTGCATTTACTTTTACTGTTGGTGATTCTGATAAGGATAATTGGCATCAACTAAGATTAATAAAATGTTTGCTACTTATGTTGAAGGTAATGACAAAAACTTTTATTCCTAATGAGCAGAGTTGAAAATAAATAATGATAATATTAATAATGACGCGCAAATTTTTGCATTTACTTTTAATGTGTGAGATTCTGATCCGGATAATAATTGATATCAACTAAGAAAAATAAAATGTTTGCTACATATGTTCAAGATAATGACAAAAACTTTTATTGCTAATAAACACAGCTGGAAATAATAATTATAATAATAATAATTATAATAATAATAATAATAATAATCAGGATAATTGACATCAACTAAGAACTATAAAAGGTTTCCTACGTATGTAGAAGATAATGACAAAGAATTTTATTCCTAATATGTGGAGCTGGAAATAAAAAAATAAAATAATAATAATAATAATAAGTATAAAAATAATCACTCGCAAATTTTTCCATTTAATTTTACTGTGTCATATTCTGATCAGGATAATAATTGACATCAACTAAGATTAACAATATGTTTGCTAAATATTTTGAAGATAATCACAAAGAATTTTATTCCTAATAAATGGACATGGAAATAAAAAAATAACATAATAATACTTATAATAATGACGCGCAAATTTTTGCATTTACTTTTTCTTTTGAGATTCTGATCAGGATAATTGACATCAACGAAGATTAATAAAATGCTTGCTACATATGTTGAAGATAATGACAAAGAATTTTATTCCTAATAAGTGGACCTGGAAATAAAATAATAATAATTATAATTATAATAAAGACGCTCAAATTTTTACATTTGCTTTTACTCTTTGAGATTCTGATAAGGATAATTGGCATCAACTAAGATTAATAAAAAGTTTGCTACGTATGTTGAAGGTAATGACAAAAACTTTTATTCCTAAAGAACAGAGCTGAAAATAAATAATAATAATATTAATAATGACGCGCAAATTTTTGCATTTACTTTTAATGTGTGAGATTCTGATCCGGATAATAATTGATATCAACTAAGAAAAATAAAATGTTTGCTACATATGTTGCAGATTATGACAAAAACTTTTATTGCTAATAAACACAGATGGAAATAATAATGATAATAATAATAATTATAATAATAATAATAATAATCAGGATAATTGACATCAACTAAGAACTATAAAAGGTTTGCTACGTATGTAGAAGATAACGACAAAGAATTTCATTCCTAATATGTGGAGCTGGAAATAAAAAAATAAAATAATAATAATAATAATAATTATAAAATAATTACTCGCAAATTTTTCCATTTAATTTTACTGTGTCAGATTCTTATCAGGATAATAATTGACATCAACTAAGATTAACAATATGTTTGCTACATATGTTGAAGATAATCACAAAGAATTTTATTCCTAATCGATGGACATGGAAATAAAAAAATAACATAATAATACTTATAATAATGACGCGCAAATTTTTGCATTTACTTTTTCTTTTGAGATTCTGATCAGGATAATTGACATCAACGAAGATTAATAAAATGCTTGCTACATATGTTGAAGATAATGACAAAGAATTTTATTCCTAATAAGTGGACCTGGAAATAAAATAATAATAATAATAATTATAATAAAGACGCGCAAATTTTTGCATTTACTTTTACTCTTTGAGATTGTGATAAGGATAATTGGCATCAACTAAGATTAATAAAATGTTTGCTACGTATGTTGAAGGTAATGACAAAAACTTTTATTCCTAATGAACAGAGCTGAAAGGAAATAATAATAATATTAATAATAACGCGTAAAATTTTGATTTAACGTTTACTGTGTGAGATTCTGATCAGGATAATTGACATCAACTAAGAGTAATAAAAAGCTTGCTACATATGTTGAAGATAATGACAAAGAATTTTAATCCTAATAAGTTGACCATGAAATAAAAAAATAAAATTATGATACTGTGATGGCGGCGGGCCCTCTGCTTAACCCCCGGTATATTAGATATAAAATTTGGTGAAGTTTCTTTTCAGTTTTGAATGTTTACCAGAGGCGAGTCCAGGTAATCAATCAAGAGGCGTGCCAGCTCTCTGGTAAACAGATGACAACCAGGACCGGATGTGCAAATGGTTTGGTGGACAACTGGTTCCGGAGGTATGCAGCGGGAAAAAACCGGTTTGAACTGGTGTTCGTCGGTGCAGGAGAGAGCAGCGTCGTGACAGGACAGACGGAGAGAGACAGGGGTCCGGCGTGGATGTCGAGTTTGTCTCGGACCAGCGTGGTACGTGGGCAGAGAAGCCACGTGGAGGCGACTGTGATTTGTTTGGCGGAGAGCCTTACAGAGGTGAATTAATTGATTTGGCTGGAGGCCATGCATGCACTGGAGGTGCAAAACTCATATGGAGTTAATGCAATTATGTAAATACGCTAAAGAATAAAGGTGCTTGTTTTACGTTCCTTAATCCAGCGTATTCTCAGTGATTTCTGAGGGAACCGGGTGGCTAGGAATTAGCCATAGTTCGGCGCGCTATCGAAATAGACTGGGCAGTGAAGACGAATTGCACCCAGTATATGATAGCTGGTGGCAGCGGAGGAATTCTACGTAGGTGTTTGTGAAATACGTGAGGATCCACGGAGGAGGTGAAGCAGTGGCGGAACTGGCGAGGATAGCCAAGGGAATCCGCCGATGCAAGCAGTCAACTAGAACCTGCGGAAAATACTAGCAGCCGAGACGTGTAGCCAGACGGGAGTTTGTTCAGAAGGAGTGGAACCTGTGCAAGAAAATTCGATCAGCGTGTACAGCTGGATGCGACAGCAGGAAAGGTAAGCTCATTTGAAATCTTCCAAAGAGGTATGCGCGTTAATTGTAGAGGGGCAGTAAATTGTGGGGTTGGAATTAGTCTAATAATTCAGGGGATTTAGAAAGATAATTTCAACGCTTCTTTGAGAAGTCCGAAAGTTAAACCAGTGAAGGTTTAGTGAAAATTTGTTCGAGAAGAACAGGTGTGAAATCCTGATAGAGATCGGGTAAATGTAGTAGTCTTAGTAGACATTAGTAGTTAGTTTTTTCTAAAAGTGATTTTGGTTAATCAAACCTTTGTGAGTAAATCCACAGGGAATCTCACGGGCACGTGTTGTGCGGAAAAAAAGAAGAAAAGTGTTTTCTTTTGTATTTAATAAATAGAAAGTGTTTATTGAATTGAATTTGTGCGAGTGTTTGTAGGAAACCGCACAGGGCCTTGGTGCAAAGAAAAGTACTCAGTGTGGGACAAAACGCTGAATTGAAATAGTATATTTGTATTAGTGTTATTCTAGAAGTGTATAAGCTATTTGGTTTGAATGTTTTATGCTATAGTATAATGTGATACATGTGTGTTTCTTTTATATGTTTGATAATATATTGTGATATATGTTCTAGCTATTGTGATGTAATTTGATAGGATCGCTTGTGATTAATTGTACCAGTTTATGTGTATAAGTGAAAGCTCAAAGGTGACAATATTTAGTGTCGTTATATCTAGTACCTGTCCTATATTTCTGTGTTAAGTAGGGCATGTGAAATTACATGTGTATTTCTGTGAGTGTATTGAGTGTACGGCATTAGGTTAGAAATAAGATATTGTGATTTCTGTGAATACGGTGGTAAATCTTTTAGTTTGGAAAAATGGAAGTTCTTCTAATTAGACAGACTAAAATTGTTCTTGTGGCTTTGGCCGATAATTTGGACGTTGAGGCGTCGATAAATGATAAAAAAATAGTAATTGTCCGACGAATCATTGGGTCGGAAAATTACAGTGAAGTAGGGACCAAGGCGGGTCTAGAAGGAATTCTAGAACAGATTAAATTAGATCGGGAAGAGAAGAATAAGCAGATGGATAGGGCCTATGAATTAGCTTTGATAAGAAAGAGAGAAAGTTTAGACATTAGTCAGAAAGCCATAATAGACAATATCTTCGAGGTTTTCGAGTCGAATAAAGAATTCTTTGTCAGACATGATAAAGGAATCTTCGAGAGACTAGAATACGACCTAGACTGCGAGGCGAAATATGCTTTAGATCAATCAACTAGATTTATTAAAGCGAGGGAATTGGAGTACCTGAGGGTAAAATTACAGGCTGTAAATTCCTATAGAGAAAGTAGAGGTTTAATAAGGAAGGCCGGAGTCACTAAAATTGAGAAAAGTGTCGAAAGTCAAATTGAGGGAAAAATTTGCGTAGAGCAAAAGGTTAAATCTCTGGGTAGAGAAAAAAATGTAGAGAATGTGTTGGGAAATTTCAGCGAGGTGGAAGCTGGGAATTTCGGAAGCGCGAGTACTCGAGGCAAAATTAAAAATAAGGAATTCTGTAGCCAGTGGGTTGCCGGAGATACTTTGAGCAGTTCGAGGGAAGTGTGGGAAAATAAGGAAACCGTTGTAATTGAGCAAGCAAGCTTAAATTCGGGTGTAGAAAATCGAAGTGAAATAGATAACTCGCTCTGCAAATCCGTGAATGTAGAGACAGTGGGGAAAATGAATGTAGATTTGTGTGAGGAAACTAGCCCAGATAGGAGGGAAATAGATAACTCGCTCTGCAGATTCACGCATGTAGAGACATGTGGGAAAATGAATGTAGGTTTGTGTGAAGAAAGTAGCCTAGATAAAAGAGAAATATTGTCTCAAAGCGACTCTAACATTTGTGAGCTCGAAGTGAGAAAAGTTAGTTTCGTTGAGTCAGCCGATGTTTTAGGGGATTTGAATCTCGAGTTATGTGTAACTGACCGCACACACAGGGGGATGGACCTTTGTCCGAGAGTCCATTCATCAGGTTCTTTTCAAGGGGAAGGGACTATAAGTGTGTGTCAGGATTTGATGAATGTAGTCGAAAAAGTTGAGCCGAGAGACGGTTTAGAAATTGCTCCCAGGGGATTAGACAATGGCATTCAGGAAAACACGGACCGCGAAAGGGTCGAAAGTTCGTCTAAAATGGATGGTCAGATTTTGACGGAATTTAGGGGAAACCTAAACAATGCAGCTGAGGGAGAGATAAACCCTGCAGAAAATAGAAGGACAGCGTTTCCGAGTAGGAACATTTTGAGAGGGAGGTTACCTAAGATTGGGATACTCCATTGTAACAAGTTCAAAGGGAAATTACATCCGGTAGTGATAAGGACTAAACATCGCCGCGGAAAGGCGAGTGGAATAACGCGCAAGAAAGCGAAGTTTAAAATGGTTTTGGGCTTGGGCAAAACTAAGGAGAAATATCCATTAGCTAGAGGCAGACCGAATTGCATAAAGCATAGTCAAAAGACGGGACGCCAGGGTTTTGTCAAGTTCAAGAAGAAATTTAGGGGAAGACGACATTCTGTTAAATTCAAAATGAAAATGGGTACGAAATACTCAGAAGGGCAGCCTAGCAATTTCGGGAGACTGGTGAAAAACCGAAAGTTGCAAATATTCGCGAGGGCGAAGTTTAATAGACAGGATGAATTTAGGGGGTCGTGTGACAGGGTTTCCACGAAAATTCAGCTTAAGCGAGATGCTACGAGGAGGGTTAACTCCAAATTTAAAGAAATCAAGTTTGGGAAAATTTAAATTCTCAGATGAGATTTTGAGGGTCAAGGGAGAATTTAATGCTGCGTGAAACAGTGACCCAAAAATGTATGTGTAATTAATTATGTGTATTGTTTTTTTTTGTATGATTTTATACAAGAAAGTTGAATTGAGTAAATTGTAGTGTATAATATTTTATGTGATGATTTTTGTGAAATTTAAAGTGTATATATGTTGGTAAATCATGACCACATAGTTTGAGGATGAATTTAAGCAAATTATGTGTAATTCCATGGTAGTTATGTTCAATTAGTATAATGATTTTGTTTTGGTGAAAGGTCCTAAGACGCTTTTTGTGTAAGCCGGTGGAAGGCCTCAGAAAGACTGTCATTAATATACTGCAATGCAATTTTGTTCTTGATAGAAAAGGAACCAAACGAGTGAGTTTGTTATGACTCTATGTCAGGTAAAAACACCTAATGGAATTGTGGAATCCTAGTGTAAAAATAAATGTGGGCACAACTGTGAGTTTCGGTTTCCTGGCCAATCGAGTGGAAAGAGGCCGATTGAGTCGCGCGTTTGGATAGGAGAAATTATGTTCAGTGGGTTACAGGACCAACTGAATGGCGAATAGTTAATGATCTTGTAATGCCGAATGTTTAATGAAATAGTAAGAATTACATAACTAATATTTAGTAAGAAATATAAGTTTAATTTTGTCCACTATATTGGTAATCGTTATCCACGATGATGTGTTTTTGCTTTAAGAGAAGTTTACAGAGCAATTGTGAAATTTTTAATTGATTAACGTTGTGATCAATGTATGTTGTGTTAACTGTGTTTATTTGAGTAATGGTTCTTTGTTTAATGTGTCTTTGAGTAATATTTTGTTTCATGTTATTGCAACTAGGTTAAGATATAGTCGATAATTGAAATATGGTCGAAATTGTGGTAATGTTTGTAATTAAGTTAAGATTAGAGTAATGTATTGCTGTAGTACCTATGCTAAAATATGTTAAATGAAAGTGCTTAATGTGTTTGCGAATAGAAGCTAAACGTGTTAGGGTACGTTGTCGGCTATGACTGGCCGAAAGGTACGGGTGCTAACCGCCCTTAAGTGTACAATGGAACCGAGAAGGTTATCTGCAGATAGAATGGCCTTGAGGCTATGTTTTTTTTGTTTTCAGTATGAAGTTGTTAACGTAAGTTTTTTAATGCATTATGAGTATTTTGTTTGTCTTAATCATGTATGAATTTATTATGTGTTTAGCTAATGTAATATCAGTGTAATGATTATCTGCATCTCTTACTGGAAATTGAATTGAGGTTTTTCACTCTCGAAAAGAATTGGGAGTGCAGGTTTAGGAATGATGTGTCCCAGACTGAGTGCTGTTTAGGGCATTTTCGAGGGAAATTTCTAAAGTAGGCGGAAATTGACTCTAGGAAGTTAGGGCTGAAGAAAGCTAAATGGTATTGACCTCTTTGGAAATGTTTCGTGTGGGCATACCTAAAGGGACCTATCGAACTTTCCATTAGACTTTTTTATGTATAAAAAAGCCTTTAAAGGGGGGAGGAGCTGTGATGGCGGCGGGCCCTCTGCTTAACCCCCGGTATATTAGATATAAAATTTGGTGAAGTTTCTTTTCAGTTTTGAATGTTTACCAGAGGCGAGTCCAGGTAATCAATCAAGAGGCGTGCCAGCTCTCTGGTAAACAGATGACAACCAGGACCGGATGTGCAAATGGTTTGGTGGACAACTGGTTCCGGAGGTATGCAGCGGGAAAAAACCGGTTTGAACTGGTGTTCGTCGGTGCAGGAGAGAGCAGCGTCGTGACAGGACAGACGGAGAGAGACAGGGGTCCGGCGTGGATGTCGAGTTTGTCTCGGACCAGCGTGGTACGTGGGCAGAGAAGCCACGTGGAGGCGACTGTGATTTGTTTGGCGGAGAGCCTTACAGAGGTGAATTAATTGATTTGGCTGGAGGCCATGCATGCACTGGAGGTGCAAAACTCATATGGAGTTAATGCAATTATGTAAATACGCTAAAGAATAAAGGTGCTTGTTTTACGTTCCTTAATCCAGCGTATTCTCAGTGATTTCTGAGGGAACCGGGTGGCTAGGAATTAGCCATAGTTCGGCGCGCTATCGAAATAGACTGGGCAGTGAAGACGAATTGCACCCAGTATATGATAATACTAATAATAATAAGAATAATAATGAAACGCAAATTTTTTCATTTACTTTTACTGTGAGAGATTCTGATCAGAATAATAATTTACATCAACTAAGATTTATAAAATGCTTGTTACATATGTTGAATATAATGACAAAGAATGTTATTCCTAATAAGTGGACCTGGAAATAAAAAATAATAATAATAATAAAGACGCGCAAATTTTTGCATTTACTTTTACTGTTGGAGATTCTGATAAGGATAATTGGCATCAACTAAGATTAATAAAATGTTTGCTACATATGTTGAAGGTAATGACAAAAACTTTTATTCCTAATGAACAGAGTTGAAAATAAATAATAATAATATTAATAATAACGCGCAAATTTTTGCATTTACTTTTAATGTGTGAGATTCTGATCCGGATAATAATTGATATCAACTAAGAAAAATAAAATGTTTGCTACATATGTTGAAGATTATGACAAAAACTTTTATTGCTAATAAACACAGCTGGAAATAATAATGATAATAATAATTATAATAATAATAATAATAATAATCAGGATAATTGACATCAACTAAGAACTATAAAAGGTTTCCTACGTATGTAGAAGATAACGACAAAGAATTTTATTCCTAATATGTGGAGCTGGAAATAAAAAAATAAAATAATAATAATAATAATAATTATAAAAATAATTACTCGCAAATTTTTCCATTTAATTTTACTGTGTCAGATTCTTATCAGGATAATAATTGACATCAACTAAGATTAACAATATGTTTGCTACATATGTTGAAGATAATCACAAAGAATTTTATTCCTAATCGATGGACATGAAAATAAAAAAATAACATAATAATACTTATAATAATGACGCGCAAATTTTTGCATTTACTTTTTCTTTTGAGATTCTGATCAGGATAATTGACATCAACGAAGATTTATAAAATGCTTGTTACATATGTTGAATATAATGACAAAGAATGTTATTCCTAATAAGTGGACCTGGAAATAAAAAATAATAATAATAATAAAGACGCGCAAATTTTTGCATTTACTTTTACTGTTGGAGATTCTGATAAGGATAATTGGCATCAACTAAGATTAATAAAATGTTTGCTACATATGTTGAAGGTAATGACAAAAACTTTTATTCCTAATGAACAGAGTTGAAAATAAATAATAATAATATTAATAATAACGCGCAAATTTTTGCATTTACTTTTAATGTGTGAGATTCTGATCCGGATAATAATTGATATCAACTAAGAAAAATAAAATGTTTGCTACATATGTTGAAGATTATGACAAAAACTTTTATTGCTAATAAACACAGCTGGAAATAATAATGATAATAATAATTATAATAATAATAATAATAATAATCAGGATAATTGACATCAACTAAGAATTATAAAACGTTTGCTACGTATGTAGAAGATAATGACAAAGAATTTTATTCCTAATATGTGGAGCTGGAAATGAAAAAACAAAATAATAATAATAATAATAATTATAAAAATAATTACTCGCAAATTTTTCCATTTAATTTTACTGTGTCAGATTCTGATCAGGATAATAATTGACATCAACTAAGATTAACAATATGTTTGCTACATATGTTGAAGATAATCACAAAGAATTTTATTCCTAATAGATGGACATGGAAATAAAAAAAATAACAAAATTATACTTATAATAATGACGCGCAAATTTTTGCATTTACTTTTACTGTGTGAGATTGTGATCAGGATAATTGACATCAACGAAGATTAATAAAATGCTTGCTACATATGTTGAAGATAATGACAAAGAATTTTATTCCGAATAAGTGGACCTGGAAATAAAATAATAATAATAATAATTATAATAAAGACGCGCAAATTTTTGCATTTACTTTTACTCTTTGAGATTCTGATAAGGATAATTGGCATCAACTAAGATTAATAAAAAGTTTGCTACGTATGTTGAAGGTAATGACAAAAACTTTTATTCCTAATGAACAGAGCTGAAAAGAAATAATAATAATATTAATAATAACGCGTAAAATTTTGATTTAACTTTTACTGTGTGAGATTCTGATCAGGATAATTGACATCAACTAAGAGTAATAATAAGCTTGCTACATATGTTGAAGATAATGACAAAGAATTTTATTCCTAATAAGTTGACCATGAATTAAAAAAATAAAATTATGATACTAATAATAATAAGAATAATAATGAAACGCAAATTTTTTCATTTACTTTTACTATGTGAGATTCTGATCAGGATAATAATTTACATCAACTAAGATTTATAAAATGCTTGTTACATATGTTGAATATAATGACAAAGAATTTTATTCCTAATAAGTGGACTTGGAAATAAAAAAAATAATAATAATAAAGACGCGCAAATTTTTGCATTTACTTTTACTGTTGGAGATTCTGATAAGTATAATTGGCATCAACTGAGATTAAAAAAATGTTTACTACATATGTTGAAGGTAATGACAAAAGCTTTTACTCCTAATTAACAGAGTTGAAAATAAATAATAATAATATTAATAATGACGCGCAAATTTTTGCATTAACTTTTAATGTGTGAGATTCTGATCAGGATAATTGACATCGACGAAGATTAATAAAATGCTAGCTACATATGTTGAAGATAATGACAAAGAATTTTATTCCTAATAAGTGGACCTGGAAATTAAAAAAATAATAATAATAAAGACGCGCAAATTTTAAATTTTTGCATTTCCTTTTACTGTTCGAGATTCTGATAAGGATAATTGGCATCAACTAAGATTACTAAAATGTTTGGTACATATGTTGAAGTTAATGACAAAAACTTCTTTTCCAAATAATCAGAGCTGAAAATAAATAATAATGATGATAATAATGACGCGCAAATTTTTGCATTAACTTTTACTGTATGAGATTCTGATCAGGATAATTGACATCAACAAAGAGTAATAAAAAGCTTTCTACATATCTTAAAGATAATGACAAAAATTTTATTGCTAATAAACACAGCTGGAAATAACAATGATAATAATAATAATAATAATAATAATGATACTCAAATTTTTCCATTTACTTTTATTGTGTGAGATTATGATCAGGATAATTGACATCAACTAAGAGTAATAAAAAGCTTGCTGCATATGTTAAATATAATGACAAAAATTCTATTGCTAATAAACACAGATGGAAATAATAATGACAATAATAATAATCATAATAATAATAATAATAATAATAATAATAAAACTCAAATTTTTCCATTTACTTTTACTGTGTGATATTCTGATCAGGATAATTGACATCAACTAAGATCTATAAAAGGTTTGCTACATATGTAGTAGATAATGACAAAGAATTTTATTCCTAATATATGGAGCTGGAAATAAAATAATAAAATAATAATAATAATAATAATAATAATGACGCTCGAATTTTTACATTTACTTTTACTGTGTCAGATTCTGATTAGGATAATAATTGACATCAATTAAGATTAATAAAATGATTGTTACATATATTAAATATAATGACAAAGCTCTTTATTCCTAATAAGTGGACCTGGAAATAAAAAAATAAAATAATAAACTTTTATTCCTAATAAACAAAGCTGAAAATAAATAATTATAATAGTAATAATAATTACGAGCGAATTTTTGCATTTACTTTTAATGTGTGAGATTGTGATCCGGATAATAATTGATATCAACTAAGAAAAATAAAATGTTTGCTACATATGTTGAAGATAATGACAAAAACTTTTATTGCTAATAAACACAGCTAGAAATAATAATGATAATAATAATAATTATAATTATAATAATAATAATAATATCAATAATAACACTAAAATTTTTAAATTTACTTTTACTGTGTGAGATTCTGATCAGGATAATTGACATCAACGAAGATTAATAAAATGCTTGCTACATATGTTGAAGATAATGACAAAGAATTTTATTCCTAATAAGTGGACCTGGAAATAAAATAATAATAATAATAATAATAATAAAGACGCGCAAATTGTTCCATTTACTTTACTCCTAATTAACAGAGCTGAAAATAAATATTAATAATATTAATAATGACGCGCAAATTTTTGCATTAACTTTTAATGTGTGAGATTCTGATCCGGATAATTGACATCGACGAAGATTAATAAAATGCTTGCTATATATGTTGAAGATATTGACAAAGAATTTTATTCCTAATAAGTGTACCTGGAAATAAAAAAAAATAATAATAATAAAGACGCGCAAATTTTTGCATTTCCTTTTACTGTTTGAGATTCTGATAAGGATAATTGGCATCAACTAAGATTACTAAAATGTTTGGTACATATGTTGAAGGTAATGAGAAAAACTTTTATTCCAAATGAACAAAGCTGAAAGTAAATAATAATGAAGATAATAATGACGCGCAAATTTTTGCATTAACTTTTACTGTGTGAGATTCTGATCAGGATAATTGACATCAACTAAGAGTAATAAAAAGCTTGCTACATATGTTAAAGATAATGACAAAAATTTTATTGCTAATAAACACAGCTGGAAATAATAATGATAATAATAATAATAATAATAATAATAATAATAATAATGATACTCAAATTTTTCCATTTACTTTTACTGTGTGAGATTCTGATCAGGATAATTGACATCAACAAAGATATATAAAAGGTTTGCTACATAGTAGAATATAATGACAAAGAATTCTATTCCTAATATGCGGAGCTCGAAATAAAAAAATAAAATAATAATAATAATAATAATAATAAATATGAAGCGCAAATTTTTGCATTTACTTTTACTGTGTCAGATTCTGATCAGGATAATAATTGATATCAACTAAGATTAATAAAATGTTTGCTACATATGTTGAAGATAATGACAACAACTTTTATTGCTAATAAACAGAGCTGGAAATAAATAATAATATTCATAATAATAATGACACGCAAATTTTTGCATTTACTTTTACTGTGTGAGATTCTGATCAGGATAATTGACACCGACGAAGATTAATAAAATGCTTGCTACATATGTTGAAGATAATGACAAAGAATTTTATTCCTAATAAGTGGACCTGGAAATAAAACAAAATAATATTAATAATAAAGAAGCGGAAATTTTTGCATTTACTTTTACTGTTTGAGATTCTGATAAGGATAATTGGCATCAACTAAGATTACCAATATGTTTGCTACATATGTTGAAGGTAATGACAAAAATTTTTATTCCAAATGAACAGAGCTGAAAATAAATAATAATGATGATAATAATGACGCGCAAATTTTTGCATTAACTTTTACTGTGTGAGATTCTGATCAGGATAATTGACATAAACTAAGAGTAATAAAAAGTTTGCTACATATGTTAAAGATAATGACAAAAATTTTATTACTAATAAACACACCTGGAAATAATAATGATAATAATAATAATAAAAATAATGATACTCAAATTTTTCCATTTACTTTTACTGTGTAAGATTCTGATCAGGATAATTGACATCAACTAAGAACTATAAAAAGTTTGCTACATATGTAGAAGATAATGACAAAGAATTCTATTCCTAATATGCGGAGATGAAAATAAAAAAATAAAATAATAATAATTATAATAATAATAATAATGACGCACAGATTTTTGCATTTACTTTTACTGTTTTAGATTCTGATCAGGACAATAATTGAAATCAAATAAGATTAATATAATGTTTGCTACATATAGCGAAGATAATGAGAAATAATTTTATTCCTAATAAGTGGTCCTGGAAATAAAAAAATTAAATAATAATAATAATAATAATAATGACCCGCAAATTTTTGTATTTACTTTTACTTCGAAGATTCTGATCAGGATAATAGACATCAACTAAGATTAATAAAATGTTTGCTACATATGTTGAAGATAATGACAAAAAATTTTATTGCTAATAAACACAGCTAGAAATAAATAATAATAAAAATAATAATGATGCGCAAATTTTTCCATTTACTTTTACTATGTGAGATTCTGAGCAGAATACTTGACACCTACTAAGATTAATAAAATGCTTTCTACATATGTTAAAGATAATGAGAAATAATTTTATTCGTAATAAGTGGACATGGAAATAAAAAAACAAATAATGATAGTAATAATAATAATGCCGCGCAAATTTTTGCATTTACTTTTATTGTGTGAGATAAGAACAATTGACATCAACTAAGATTAATAAAATGCTTGCTACTTATGTTGAAGATAATGACAAAGAAATTTATTCCTAATAAGTGGACCTGGAAATAAAAAAATAAAATTAAAATAATAATAATAATGAAGAGCAAATTATTGCATTTACTTTCACTGTGTGAGATTCTGATTAGAATAATTGACATCGACTAATATTAATAAAATGTTTGCTACATATCTTGAAGGTAAAGACAAAGAATTTTATTCATAATAAGTGGAACTGTAAATAAAAAATAAAATAGTAATAATAATAATAACGACGCGCAAATATTTGCATTTACTTTTACTGTGTGAGTTTCTGATCAGGATAATAATTAGCATCAACTAAAATTTATAAATTGCTTCCTATATATGTTGAAGATAATGACAAAGAATTTGATTCCTCATACGTGGACCTGGAAATAAAAAATAAATTAATAATAATTATAATAATGACGCGGAAATTTTTGAATTTGCTTTTACTTTGTGAGATTCTAATCAGGATAATAATTGACATCAACTAAGATTAATAAAATGTTAGCTACATATGTTCCACATAATGACAAAGAATTTTATTCCTAATAAGTGGACCTGGAAATAAAAAAATAAAATAATAATAATTATAATAATGACACGCAAATTTTTGAATTTACTTTTACTCTGTGCGATTCTGATCACATAAATAATTGACATCAACTAAGATTAATAAAATGTTTGCTACATATGTTGAAGATAATGACAAAAAATTATATTGCTAATAAACAGAGCTCTAAATAAATAATAATAATAATAATAATGATGCGAAATTTTTGCATTTACTTTTACTGTGTGACATTCTGATCAGGATACTTGACACCAATTAAGATTAATAAAATACTTGCTACATAAGTTGAAGATAATGACAAATAATTTTATTCCTAATAAGTGGACTTGGAAATAAAAAACAAATAATGATAATAATAATAATAATGCGCAAATTTTTGCATTTAATTTTAGTATGTTAGATTCTTATAAGGATAATTGACATCAACTAAGATTAATAAAATGCTTGCTACTTATGCTGCAGATAATGACAAAGAATTTTATTCCTAATAAGTGGAGCTGGAAATAAAAATCAATAAAATAATAATAATAATAATAATAATAATGACACAGAAATTATTTCATTTACTTTTACTGTGTGAGTTTCTGATCAGGATAATAATTGACATCAACTAATATTTATAAAATGCGTCCTACATATGTTGAAGATAATGACAAAGAATTTTATTCCTCATACGTGGACCTGGAAATAAAAAATAAATTAATAATAATTATAATAATAACGCGCAAATTTTTGAATTTCCATTTACTTTGTGAGATTCTAATCAGGATAATTGACATCGACTAAGATTAATAAAATTTTTGCTACATATGTTGAAGATAATGACAAAAACTTTTATTGCTAATAAACAGAGCTGGAAATAAATAATAATAATAATAATAATGATGATGTGCAAATTTTTGAATTTACTTTTAATGTGTGAGATTCTGATCAGGATAATTGACAACAACTAAGATTAATAAAATGCTTGCTACATATGTTGAAGATAATGACAAAGAGTTTTATTCCTAATAAGTGGACCTGGAAATAGAAAAAATAATATTAATAATAATAATAATAATGACGAGCAAAGTTATTCATTTAATTTTACTGTGAGAGATTCTGATCAGGATAATTGACATCAACTACGATTAATAAAATATTTGCTTCATATGTTGAAGATAATGTCAAAGAATTTTATCCGTAATAAGTGGAGCTGGAAAAAAAATTAATAAAATAATAATAATTATAATCATAATAATAATGACGCGCAAATTTTTTCATTTACTTTTATTGTGTGAGATTCTGATCAGGATAATTGCATCAACTAAGATTAATAAAATGTTTTCTCCATACGCTGAAGAGAATGATAAAGGATTTTAATGCTTATAGACAGGGCTGGGAAAACGAATTGGCGGGGGTTAGACTGATGGGATTCATAGGGCTTTTTGTGTAAGGAAGTGGATGTGGTTAATTGGGGAGTTTCGATTCCCAGTGAACGAGACGTATAAGTTCCCGACGTAAGACTAATTCCAGTAAGTGGTTTTTTCCTTGGCTCGGTGTTAGCCTTCAATGTCCCTGCTTATAGAGTTAAAACATTAATTATTAACAGAAAAATAAAGCCAGTTATCTTAGTAATTCAAAATTAGAATGCAGTACAAGTGAGAATGATGGGTACATTTATCTAAATAGCAAATCGTATACTTTTGAAATTGCAATACGTTTTTTATACTCAGAAAGACACAAAAAAGACGGAATTTAAAGTACTTTAAAATCTTTATTCAAAAATATACTTTAAAAATTCTCTCTATTCTAAAAAGAACTAACTGCCGCTGCCGCAGTCGGCGCCGCCGCCGCTGTCAAAAGCTTGTCACGCTATCTCCTCCGAAACCGCTGGGGGTATGGGGTCGAGACCGATACCAATCGATGCAGAACAATGTGGGGAAGAAAGTAAGACATGTCTCATATTCGTCTGACTTTAAGTTTTTTTTATTTTATGTTTTGTGGGAAAATATTGACTTATTCATGTTCAGATTACGATAACTCGCCAAAAAAGGATCTTAGATTTTTTTTTTTTTACAGTCTAAGACTACAGACATTTCTCCTTCAAACAAGACCTCATTTGTTTAAAAATAATTTAAAACAGACTGATATTTTTATTAAAATTGAAAACCCTTTTTTTGGAAAAATTTATGCGTTTCGAGATATATAAATTCGATGCTCTCAGACTTATTATGTTACAAAGAAAATATTTATATCAACTGGAAGATGAAAGCTTTCTCATTCATATAAACTTCATTTCAAGTCTCTATCTTAAAATTTCGCTTTTTAATTGAATTTTAAAGAAATACTTCAAAAAAATCTCATTCGTTTCCTTTGAAAGAAGATCCAATTTTTCACCCATTCATCCATTTCGCTGGGCTTCATCATTTTCGTCGGGAGGGGGAGGGAGCTTCAACTGTAAACAAACGAATGACTCAATCGCTGTAAAAAACTATTGAGTCATTCATTCACTTGATTCACCAGAGGAGCGAGCGTAGCGAGGCTAGGGGCGAAGCCCCTAGTGTTATTAAATAAAAAGTCTTGCTCTAGGATAGTTTGGATGAGAGAAAAATTACCTGCAGTATAACTAGTGAAGAAATAGAAAAGATTTTAAAACTATTTTTTTATGAAAAAAATTATCATAGGATTAACACAAAGTCTACGGATAACTAGGTCTTTCCGGTTAAAAAGAAGAAAAAGATTGCTTTATTGGTTCATGTTCTAAGTTTATCAGTATCTCATAAAACACCCTTTTCTTCTTCCAAATACAACAATGCAACTTGTTTTGAAGTTTCATCGGAATGTCCGACTGATTTCTCGTACATACATAGAAGCAATATTAGATCATGACGTAAATAGTCGAGCATGTTCCCTCCCCTCCTCATATATTTGACACCCTATAGTAAATTTTGCAAGCCCTTTTTCTTCATGAAATGTACTACTAACCATTGATTATATTTAGAATTTTTGCTTTGATATCGTTAAAGTAATAAATTAACAGCATTGTTTAATCGAAGCACATAAATAGTTGTCTTTATAAATTATTACTCACAATCCTCATAGGAAGAAAGGCGCATTTGAAGTGCTTATCAATCAAGTTTTCTGATACCTTTGGCTGCATTTTTTTTTCGTGTATATTACCAGCAAGGTTTCAGATGATATAATATATTAATATTTATTCATTTATATATAAGGAAAGTAAAATCAGTAAGCTATTTCAATAACTATAGGATACAGTTTTTCATGAAAGCATTAATTTTCCTAAACAATTTCTAAATGTGAAACTCTGGTTAAGTTTCGTAACTTCGTTACATTCTTTCCTACATTCCCAGATGGTCATGACCAAAGAATATATATATTTGTGACATTATAAGTTGAATCTCGTCTATTTCTATAATTCGGGTCCCCACATCTGTTAAGAGAGGTCTCTTTTCTCAGAATAGCCCACCCAATAGCAAGTGAACATCTGCAGATTCCAGTGGGACAAACACCGCAATAAATTCTTTTCAGTTGATAGAAATATAGAGCCGTGCCGCCCAGAAGGAGTAACAAAACCCCGTCTCTAGTAATCTAAAATCCGCAGTTCACAATATCTCAGAGATAATGGCTGCAGGTGCCAGAGATAAAATGATCAAAAGTGTCAAGCAATACCATAAAGATAAAACGCACCCAATGTACTCCTTAGTAGTATAGCAGCCTTACCACCCACGAAAAACATCTGTGTTGATGTAAACAGTCGCTGACTTTTGATACAGCCCCTGGCTAAACGAGTCAGGCAGGCATTCTGTTGTTGGCTCTGTATGTGAAAAGACATGTATGTTTCGTGTCATGCTAGAAGGATGCTCTGATATCCGCTATCAACTCTTGCGAAATAAAGGACTGCAATTTTAAAAGAACTGTTCCTCTTCATTTGTGCATATTGTGTGTTATTATGCAAAGTCATGTGGTGAAATGCCACATATATACCACATATATGTATGTATTTAAATATATATTTATTTATATCTTACTATTAACAGCTGAAGGTAAACAAATGTTAGTTTGTTAGTCAGTGGACACGGGGACGGACTAATCTCGCTAACCGAGCATAGCAGGATATAGCGACTGGTACCGATATACGGCCGAGACCCGTGCACTGGCGCTATCCTCAACTTTCAAAACTTTAAACTATTTTAATTATTAAATTAAACCGCCGAACTCAAAAGAAGTGGAGAGCAGATGCAGCTGACATTCCGGGTGGGCCAGTTCCTTTCCCTTTCTCAAATTGCCACTATTTTCATGCAAGCAAAATTAAACTCTTCCGTCCACCAATCGACAAATTTTTTATTTCCACGTGTTTTACATCTATTCATCTTTAAGGATATACACATTTTTATAAGGTTAAAAAAGTTTTTCATGCAAACGAAGATCTTTCCCCAAATGAGTTTTCCGAATTTCACGAAATCGACAATTTTAATGGACAAATATTTCGGTTTTCTGCACCTATTAATGTCAGTTTTACTATTTATCGGCATTTGATAGATGTTCAGCTTCCAAAATATACCAAATACATTTAATAAAAAAAATGTTTTCATTCTAAAAAAGCGTACTTGCAAAACTCACATCTGAAATTTCCCTTAATGTAACTGAATGCCGAGTTCGTAATTGTTCGACTTGTTATTTTCCTCACTAATAATTCGAGCAAGTTCGTGAAATTTGTTTCTAATTTATGAGCAACAGATGAGGATTCTTCGGCTCCCAATTTTGAATTCATCAAAACTATCTTTCTGTTTTTTTAAGCACTTTCCCCCCCATGAGATTTAATATTGCCACATTTCACAGCAGTAACGGTGGCTCAGCGGTATCGCTCCCGACGTCAAATCCGAAGGTTCCAGGATCAAAACCAGCCGCCGTCGGTTGCAAGCACACCTCTTATTTTAATTTGCTCTGCATGCGAGCTATATGCAAATTTATCTATTATTTATTTCAGTTCTGGTCCCTAGGTTTCTAGAATAATCCTCACACTTCCGGTGGGAATGTTCCTGAGGTGTATTTTAGGTGATGTTCCCCGCAATCTGGTCAATAAAATCTGTTCTGATCTACGCTTCGTGTCATTTCCGTATTCCCCGAAATCATTGTGGCAATATTTTCATTCGGCCCTGTTGCCAAAAGGAAAAATTGTTAGTTGAGAACGACTCATTTAATAATTGAAATCCAGAAATAAATTTGAAGTACCAGAAATAATTTTAGTTTTAGGAAAGGAGAAGTTAAAGCCTTTAGAATTTTTTTTTCTAATTGAATGAGCTTTTTTGTTTAAAATGCAAAATTTGAAAACGGAAATTTTAAATAATTATTTTGTTTTTTAAAAAATCTAATATATTTTCAAAAGTGATTAAACAGTTTTTAATCTGTAAGATATAAAACCATTTCATTTTAAATCAAAAAAGCAACACATCGGGTTGTCACTCAGCTAGTATATATATATATATATACACTGCTCAAAAAAATTAGGGGAGCAAGCAAAGAAGTTAAGAAAACCGTGCGAGACAGCCACGTATTGGCATAAAATGGATAGTACACGCGTATCAATGCGCAATATAGAAAAAAAGACGTAAAAAATTTGTAATTAAGCTTTAATTCTTTGAAAATATGGAAAAAACATGAAAAGATGATTTAGGGCAACAATTTGGTTACATGTAAACGATAAAAAAAAGTATTGTTTAGAAATGATGCAAGATTTTTAATATGGCGTGTGGTCTTCTCGAACAGCTAAGACTGCTGCACACCTGTTTTCCATGGATGCGATGATGTTATCGATAAGACTTTGGGGAATACTGTTCCACTCCTCAAGAAGTGCAATCTCCAAGTCTTGGAGAGTAAAAGGAGGCCTTGGTCTCGTAGCAATGCGTCGTCCAAGCATGTCCCAAACATGCTCGATTGGATTCAGGTCAGGAGAGTACGCTGGCCATTCCATACGCTGTATTCTTTCAGCTTCAAGCATGTTCTCCACAAGACGAGAAGTATGCGGTCTCGCATTATCATGCTAGAAAACAAAGGAATTTCCAATGGCTGCAGCGTAAGGTATGACATGAGGTCTCAGTATCTCGTCTGCATACCTTCGGGCCGTCAAAGTACCATTCCGAATGATATGCAGGTCCGTACGTCCACCTATGCTGATTCCACACCATACCATAAAACCAGCTCGTCTGTATTATGACCTTTCAAGAACGAATGTGGAGTTATTTCGAGTGCCCCTTTCCCTCCATACCAAAACACGTCTGATTTCACACTCCAGACTGAATCGGGACTCGTCTGTAAACAGCACTTGGCTCCAATCATGTTGTTCCCAATCTCGATGTTCAGCAGCCCATCTTCTTCGGGCCGCACGGCGGCGTGAGGTCAACGGAATGCAGACCATTGGCCTACGTGCATAGAGACCTCCCTGGTGAAGCCTATTACGTACTGTTTGGCTGGACACCCTTCGTCCCGTTGCCAAGAGCAACTGTCTTTGCAGATGAGTAACATTGTTTGTTCTGTTTCGACGAGCTGTTAACAGGATATACCGGCCATCAGTTGCTGTAGTGGCGCGTGGCCGACCTTGCCCTGGTCGACGTCTGACATTCCCTGTTTCTTGGAATCGATTCCACAGCCTTGCAACGACACTTCTGACGATTCCAACAGCGTCCGCGACACTACGTTGTGTTTGCCCGGATTCAAGTGTGCCTATAATACGCCATGCCATGGATTCCGGTAAATCACGTTGTTAAGACATTTTCAAGTCACCTTTTCTCAAAAAGAATAACTGAGCAATCGAATTTCACAGTTAAAGCAGGGATACAGACGTTTCTGCAACATCCCGGTTTCCACACTTATGTTCTTTTTTTGGTTTTTGACGTCATAAACTTTGATTTGCATATGAAGTTTTCTTCCTCTGTTTCCTGCTAGGCTTTAAATTATGGATGATTTATTTTATGTTACTTATCGGTGTAAGTATTTGCGTAATTTCGTTAAAACCATGTGCTCCCCTAATTGTTTTGAGCAGTATATATATATATATATATATATATATATATATATATATATATATATAAACATTTATTTATTTATTTACGCGGACTTAAGATATTCCAACCTCTGATTATTGGTTAAGACATAATGATTACTGTTCATTCAGTTAATATGAGAAACATACACGTAATGTCATATTAGACTACAGCAATGCATTTTTAAATTTTTTTAATTCAATGTGTATAATATCGGGAGAAATTACCTTGAATGTACTGCATAATAATTAACAATTCTCATAAAAGGGCTAGGGACCTAGTCTTTAGGCTTAGAATCCAGCGGAAGAATTCCAAACAGTTATTACTGTTCGGAATTATCTCTACACTAATTACTAAAATTCAATCTGAAAGTAAGTTTCACACAAGAATACCTATTAAAGACTAGTCAATTAAAGAGTCTAAAGTCTACTAAGCAAAATGATAATAGCATGCTGAAACCATATAACATTAATCACGACTCAATGAAATTACTAGCATGTCGTTCGACAGTTGTAAAACACGCACATGAAATTCCCCTGCAAAACATTTTCTTATAACTGGGACATGTTTCAGGCTTCTGAAACAAGGTACTCAAAAAGAAGGGACAAATCAGCAAAATATTTAAGTAGAATTTTTTTTAATGGGCTTTTTCCCGTTTAAAGAGCTTGGTACGCGCCTGGAACGCAGCGGATGGATAAGAAGCATTCAAAAAGTAAAGAAATTTCACTTAATATACCTAGTAACGATGCAAAAAAAAAATTTTGCAAACCAGTTAAGATACCTAAAAAATATTGTTCCCTCTCTTTGTTACATCTGCACAATTGTTCTCTCCTTATTCGAAGTATGTTCGAAGTCTTGATTTGATACTGCTAACATCATAGAACCCTTGGGAAATTTTTGTCCGAGCAGTTGTTTCTTAACGTTGGGAAAAATAAATAGTCACATTTTGCAAGTATGAAGATGGATTGGCTGTGCCAATAACTCGATTTCCAAGTCGTAATTTGCTTGTTGAATTATTATCGCCCAGTCGAAGGAGGAGTTATCCAGGTTCTGGATTCTGGTTCAGATATCCCGTAAGTGATAGTCGATCCTCGAAAGATGGGGTTGCAATCAAGTTGATTGTGATATTTATTAGAATCGCAAAAGGTCGTCCGGAATTTTGTAAAGTTCCTCTCGAGTAAAAACTATTTTATACTACTTAGACATCCTCGTTCGCGACTTCAAACTTTCCTTGTACCCCGTTCGTTATTAATGCGGAAGTTTATGCAGCTGTTTTCAGCGAGCGAATGTAAAAGATTATAGTAGATCTTTGTCGCTGTTTCAGATTTTAACCCGATATAGCTTGAAAGTATTAATTTAGAACTTGTTGATGGAGATACTGGGTTTCTATTTCTAACTGTCTGCATTCCAACGTAGATACACAGTATTAAATTTCGCTATGGTTTACGGCACTTTTGTGTTCTTCTAGCTATTGTTGTTGTTGTTGTCATGTCTAGGAATAGTGCAGAAGAAAAAAGTCAAATAGAACAAAAAGCCTGGATAACAGCAGCTGCCATATCAGATACTTTTGGGCTGTAGAGGAGTTCTTACGGCGACAAAACAAGTTTGAAAAGGACAGCCAAAATGGTTGGGCAGTCAAAGGTATGTTCTGGAGAAAGCTAGATTTCTGGACAATTTTGTTGATAAAGGATGTTATTGTCAAAAGATTGGGTTGAAAAAGGATCTTGTGCTGTCAGGGTGTTACTACCCGTTTCATATTGACCAACTCAGTTTCTTTACCTTTCATATGCTGTGTATTCGTTAATGGAGCACAATTAATTAGTATAGCTCAAAAATATGTTGATCTCCATAGTTTCATTTGAAATGCAAATCTATTTTTTCCCAATTTTTAACTGCTACAAAATACGGCTACTGAAAATGATGCTGTGCCAGTGAGGAATAGAGTGGAATCATAAAGATCGTGTGGGGATGTGATAGGTGTTTTATCTTTTTGTTACAAAAGTAATTTTTTTCTTCGCATAAATTTCGCTTTCTATTTTAAAAGAAATTATTTTCTGTTTCATTTATAAACAGTTCTATCAAATGAAGGTATTTGAATAGTGAATAAAATGTTTGTTACTACCGCTTGAAACACACACACACACACACACACACACATATATATATATATATATATATAATATATATATATATATATATATATATATATAAAGAATGCCTAGTTATCCAAGCTTAGTTTGTTTGTTTTTTCAGTTGCATGTTAAATGTTTACTGTACGTTATTAGAATATATATATATATATATATATATATATATATATATATATATTCTTTAGACTATTTTTACCCCAAAAGTAATAAGGACAAACTACCTTACACGTGAACAATACTCTAGATGTATCTATTTTTGATCCTGCAAGTAATTATAAAATTAATTCAAATCTATGATAAATCCCCAAGTGGCACTTTAGGAAGGCGTAGTAACAGAGGCGGAATCATAGCATACAAAGGCGGTGTAAATTTATTCGGAAAGTTTTAGAGATACATGTGTTTGCATTCTAAAATTTTAAAATCTTTAGAAAGGATTCAAGAAAGGTTCTGAAATTTAAAGAGATGAAAAATGTTTTAGCTAATATGTTATACATGTCAGAAAAGAGATCTTTTTTAGAGAGTTTTTTTAAAAGTTTTCTTCCTTATTTTACGTTTACGCTCAGTAGCAAAACATGCCGAATTTTAGTTTACTGGATAACTAGTAAAAAACTTCTATTCAAAAGAAGTTAAAGGGTCAAGAGGAGAATTTCAAAGCTCAAAGCTTAAAAATGTTTAGATAAAACACATATTCGAAAGAGGGGAACAAATTTAGCATCACTCCGAAACATCACCCTTAAACCAGACTGAGCTAACCAGGAAGCAGTACCAATGCGTGCATTACTTGTAAGAACACAAGATTAACATAAAATTCGTAAATAAATATCAGGTTTTACCTTTGCCATAACATCGCAACATTCGATAAAAAAATATGCACTAAAAGAATAATCAGATTAGGAAACTGATCAAAATCGACAAGATAGCTCGACTAAGAACCCCGTAAAAACCGGCACGGTAGTAACGATTCGGGAACAAAACCTCATGGTAAAACTTACTTTAAGTTATGGTTTGCTGGTTGCTAAAGGTGTTACAAACTCTTAAGTAGTTGTGCTCTCCACAGATCGGTCAAAATTTGGTTAAGCAGATCATCTAAATGATATGCTGAGGAAACCAAATCATATATATTAAGACAATAGATATTGAAATTTTATAGGGTTTGATTCTTTTTGCAATGCCTCCTACTCCTATTTATGTAGTTAGTTACCTGTTTTAATGTATTTTATTTGTATAAAACAGTTTAATATCTTACCTAACTGTAAGGGGGGAAAGTGAGTTATGCTGCACTGAAACTAAGCGACAACAAATATTTTACTTCAGTGTGGTGGAGGGAACACTTTTAAAAATTATTTTTATATTAAACGAAAATTTTTCAAGTTCGTTTAGGATTCCCGTTCTTTCCCAGCCATGTTTTTCCATACTCAATCATGATACTGCTAATTCTAACTTTTCTATTTTTACGAATAAATCTCATTTTCGGTACTACAAATTTATATTTCTTGGCACGAAGTTTAAGCACAAAGAAAGTTTATGAACGTTTAAACACAAAAGCACAAAAGTTTTATAACAGATAAAAGCTTCTTTATTTCTCAATACAAGTGCTATCGAAAGTTATGCTCATAATAAACCTCGGAATGGAACTTTCACATTAATAACCCTTTTCTGATAGCGATATCGTTTGATATAGGATCACATGCGTTTCATACATACTCCCTAATGTCTGATATTATCGTTCTGTTTCTGTGTCTAAACAAGATAAAATCAAACACCCGAGAACGAATTTAGTTCCTTAAAATAATTTTTTCTTGGCAATAATTATATGTAATCTATATATATAAAACAGTTCCGTAACTGACTGACTGACAGATAACGCACAGACCAAACCGCTGGACCTAAAGAGCTGAAATTTTGCATGGCGATTCTTCTTATAGTGTAAGGGTGCACTAAGAAATATTTTTGAAAAATTCTTAGATGTTTTTAAATTAAATTTTTAAGCTGTTTATGTAACATTCTTTAAAATTTGCATTTAAGATAATAATCTGAGGGTTATAAAATTTATATCTCGAGAAAGATCCTAAAAATTCCTTTAAAATGAAATCTTTTTCGAATCTTTACCTCCCTTTTCTGATTTTTGGTGAATTTTTAAAGATTAATTTCTAGAATTTAATTTATTAAATGCTGATCACGTTTCTTTTCTTTTTGTGATACTTTAAACTAATTTTGCGTCACGTGCATGACAACGAAATAAATTAACAAAAAATATTTTTTTTCTTTCTAATGCGGCAGACGATTGGACATTATCCGAAAAAATATTAAAATACAGTAAAAGAAATATTCCTCAAACTTTGCAATATTAACTGTACTATAATATTCTTTAGTATGTTCGTTTAGATTTAATTTGAATATATTCTTCTACATTATTTTGTCTATAAAAATATCCGTTACGATATTTTTATAAATATATCTTTTGTTTTCTTTTGGCATTAATGCGTACATTGACCGTTGTATTTAATTTGAATGTACTCCGTAGCGAAGCACGGGTATTCAACTAGTGCACAAATAAATTAATATTAACTTAAGTGATGAGTCCGTGAAATAAATGTCGTATTATTTAAATTACTTAATAACGAACTCATACTCTTGAACGTGATCTCAGATGGCATGTTCCTTTTAATTACTTATAACAGATACGTGCACCTTAAGGCTACTGTGTACTAACTTTGTTGGATTCACTCATCTCAATGTTAACCTATGGAGAAAAGTTCAGGCTATCTGAAAATACCATTTTTATTGGATTATCAGCATTTATGTAGTTATAAATAGTAGACAAATTTTCTCCATAGGTTAACATTGAGTTGAGCGAATCCAATAGGGTTTGTGCACAGCAGCCTTAATCTATGTGATGTATGCAACCTGTGGAGTTTGAAAAATTAGCCTTTAGAATGACGTTTTTCAAAAATGTCTTTTGTTTGAAATTCATATTTTTCCTATATTAATTTAATAATGATTAAATCGTCTATTTAAATGATAGCGTACTGTTTATAAATGTGTACACTGTTTGAAAAACATTCTAACTAATTCAGTTATAGATTCATTTTTTAACTTTTCCTACATGTTCTAATTATAATTATTTAATTAGTCTGAATCACGCTTTTACTCAGTATGATTGCTTCTCTTCGAGGTAAATGTTGAAACATCCTTAATGCTTTTTTTTTTCTTTTGTGAATAAGGACGTCATTTAAAGCAACAGTCGCTAGGAACAAAATTGATTTTTTTATGGGTCATCTACGCCTCCCCCCCAAAAAAAAATTAATAATAAATACTGTTTTAACCCAGTGTATAATTTCTCGGTTTAGTTAAAAGGAATTTTATGACACGTTTTAAATATTAAAATCCATTTAGGATTCAAAATAATTTATTTTTTATGCATATATGAGTAATATAGGATCAAAACTGGAAATATCTATTTTTTTTTTCAAAATTGAGTTAAGGATACTTTCATATAGTATTTCAATCAGTTGAAAACAGAAATATTTGGAAAATGGCTTTCAAAATTATAATAATAATAATAATGTGGGGAATTTTTCAAAAGGAAATTTCAAATTATATCTTCAAAAATTCATTAGGTTATAGTTCTTTTTCCCTTTACACCCCCCCCCACCCCAAAAAAAAAGAAGGTTATGATGGAGATTCCTAATTTTGATCCTTCACTACTCATATATCCTGTTACAGCTGGAAGCAGTGCTGAAGTCTGTATCCTTTATGTTCAATGACGTGCGTCTCGACCTTTCGGATATGACCAAGAGTCCCGTGATGATGACCCTTAAACAGATTTTCCACTTTGTGAAATGTAAAGAATAACTCTGAGCCAGGTCATGGCCTTAGGGTAGCTGAAGGTACTAAGGGGATGTTTATTTTTTGAGCAACCTTCCGTGTGAAGAGCGAAACTTAGAAGGATATGGATGTGTTATAGTGGTTCAAGATCCAAGGGACCGGTGTACATATACAGATGAGAATGGTAATACATATCGAAGTCTGAAATTGCAATAATTTTTGAGTTTTTCAGCAGATAATATTTTTTAATGAATTTTTTTTTATAACAAATTTTTGAAAATTGTTTCTGTTACCAATACAGATGTTAATTCCGGTTTGCGGAATGTAGTAATCTTTCGTTCGCCCCAGGACTTAGTTACAATGTTCCTTAGGGTAGGTGCTTGTATTCCTTCGTTATACGGCTATGCAACAGGAAGAAAGTTCTTTTACCTGTTGACCATAATTAAAGGGAACTCTGTCTAATACTGTTTAACAGGACTTTTAAACATGACGTAATATACGGTGCCCATACAGCATATGTCGCACCTCTGCTAGAAGAGTTGTACATCTCAAAATAGCCATATTTCAGGAAGAGCTATTTCATTTCTTCTTTAGCTCTTCCTGAAAATACAGTTATTTTGAAATGTAACACTCTTCAACAGAGGCCCTCTGCTAGAAGAGAGGTTACACTTCAAAATAGGCCATATTTCAGGAAGAGCTAAAGAAGAAATGAAATAGCTCTTCCTTAATATAGGCTATTTTGAGATTGTAACACTCTTCTAGCAGAGGTGTGATGTCTCAGTCAGGGGATCAACCTGACGTGGGACCCCCAGAGTCAGTTTCCAAGAGCGGAGATGGGACCCACCGGCCTTGGTCCAATCGGACTGTGTGCCATGAGTTTAGTTTAATATACGTGCTGGGGGGGGGGGGTATTATAAAAACAGTGGCTGCATCCATGCAATCTTCACACACACATTATACACAGACGAACTCCCTCATCTATGTACTATCAAAATTTTGAAAATTATTTTTTTCCCCCGGACTTATAAATAGTCTACTCCTGTAAAAAAACACTGTTGTAAAAATAATAGAGCTAGATACTCAATTAATCCTCATCATGTTGTCTGTAAGGCATAAAACAGTAATTCATTCAAGCAGCGCAGCTTTTGTTTTCCTCATTCACGTAAAGCCAGGAATCGATAACTGCAATCGACCGGGTGCCTTCCAGAAGTGAGAATATTTATTCAGAAGGTAAGAGCAGATCAAGAGAGGACCCGAGTTCGGAGTGGATTCTTATTTTTGACGTTTTTCTCCGGCTTCATCGTGTTTGTTTTCGGTTAGAGTGCTGCTGTACAGGGGGTACCTAGGCCTCCTCATCCGATGTTATTAGCAGGTAAGTATACAATAGAGGTTAGTATTTTTAATGGAGTGAAAACACGTCCCCGTTTTCTTTGTAAACAGAAAATCGATATCTTGCAGATAAGCGAACTTCCACAAGAGAGCTTAATTAACCCATTAAATTAATCATTAAATACAAGCTACTCCAATTTTTCTGTTAATTTACAGGCCATTTAAAAATGTGCATGGTGCATGTTTGAAATAGGTATGCAATAACTATACATCGAGCTCAAGTTCTGCATCAACTGTTGATACAGGAGGGGAGTCCCAGATATTTGCGGTGCAGTAGAACTCGTTGATCTACAAGTGTGCTGGAAATCAGTTCATTACATTATTTTAGGGAATCCATATAAAAAAGCAACCGCCGGCACATACGGCATGCAACACATATTATTTCGTTATATAACCTAATATTTTTTTATTAAAATGGAAAAAATTCAGCGTATGTGGAGCAGAAAAGCATTTGTTCCCGAGTCTCCATTCCCTTTAATAATATAACAGGAGAACTGAAGTTTTTTTTAATCAAGTGAAATAATAACTAATAAGTTTGTGTTAATTATTCCTAAACATATCAATGTTTATTTAATAACGTAAATTGCAGGCAGAATATAAACAGCCAGAAATGCAAAACATACACAAAACACAAGCTTTTAGAAAATATGTATATATGTAAATAAATAAATAAATAAATAAAGGAGTATATAAAATTAAATAAATAAAGGACTTAAAAGGCAGATAGTGCCTATAAGCAGATATATAAGTAATTTTAACGAAACGCTTTTATCCAATATTCTCAGCTCTAAACATGTATCTAATTCAAGTGTATCTTCACTTTAAAACGAAAAAGTCATGAAAGTGTAACAGTTTCAAAACTTCGATATAAATATTTCAGAAAATCGGAAAAAGAGTCTTTTGCAATATCAAAGGGACCAATAACCAACCTATTCAACGCACTATTTTCCTCTAGAAACTGTTTTCTTCCCACGTGTGTAACTGACACCTATTTCGCCCACCACTATAGTTTTATATGCTTGTATGTATGTTTTTATGCATATATGAATAACTGCATCCTTGCAAATGTGGGCTGATGTGTATGTGCCTATTTATGTGTTTGAAGCGTTTGAAAAATTTACAGATTTAACAGTTTTTAAACTTGAATTACTTATTCATCAACATAATCTGTTATTTTAATTGTTAAATTTACAGTTACGGGGACATAAATATTCCCTATAATCTTATTATTACTAAATGTAGTTCAAAAACTTTTCTGTATCGAATGTACAGTTGATTTAAATTTCTTGTGACTATAAACAGCAGAAGAAGACTAGCTCTATGTCCATAAAGTAAGGGATTGTTTTCAAATAGGACTTTTCTAAACAAAAGTGTAAGTATTAACGTTCCATGCTAATTCCATGATTAACTATAACATCCCCTATTATATGAGTTTTTAAATTATTTATTGATTCTACTGGATGTATTAAGTCGTAAAAGTGAATGCAGCAATCAGAAGCAATAAATATAATTATAATATTTTTCAACTCAGTCGCTAGTGGAAGACAGAAAAAATAAAGACTAGAAGTAGAGTTGATCAAAATAAGGCATCTTACATTGCCAAGTTACTCGCATATTACTTGGGAAAAGCCCCCATTTCGAGTGTGAAGGTAATTATAGTCTAGTCCGATATCTGTCCAGCCATTCGTGGCACCAGACCGTTGAAAATGGGCCGTGATAAACAGCTGAGCAATACGTGATAAACTTATGGCAATGGAAACATTAGATTCGACGAAAAGCATACGAAGAAATGGTAACAGGGTGATGGTAAAAGGCATTGTCTCGACGTCTGACGATCAAGTTTCAAGTCCCGTCAGCAATCGTTAGAAGGTGAACTTTGTTTTATAGAAAATTTCTCATTATGGATTTTTAAAGTTTAAGAAAATTTTTTCAACATTTATTTACATTCGCATAAAGTATTTTATACCCTGTTGTCACATGAACTTTAATAAAATTTCCATTAAATAACGCTTGAAAAAAGTCTCGGGGTTTCAAGAGAAAATTAGATGTATAAGAAGTATGCTGTATTATGATGCGCAGTGTGAAGTAAACATTTAAGATTCCTCAAAATCTTTAATAAAGTGTATTATTGTTTAAACACACTGTTTACTATGCATATGTATTCTCCCTGCTTTGAATTCAACTATTTGTAAAATAGTATAATACTTTATAACATATTGTGTAATAAAAACTTTGAGCCTTTCATTTTCTTCCTTAACTGGAACAACATGAGGGGAGAGGGGGTGGAGAGAAAAAGCGTACTATTAATATTTACTCAAAAGTATAAAACTGTTCAACTCTCTACTTAACTTCGACTAATTTGATTTCCATAATTCCTTATTCCTGTAAAAAGCGGTGTATACAGGACAAAATGGCGCATTTCTTTTTTCTATGACCTAAGTGTCCCTCGTGATGTTTGAAAGACTGGACAACCTGAAGTATTAGAACATGTCGAAATAGAATTTTAATAAATTTCTCCGTCGAATAATAATGGTTCCCCAATAACTGAAATATTTAAAGTATAGTTAAAATACATATATTGTTTTAGATTGTCAATTTTATAAGAAATCGTGTAAAATATAAACAAGTATATTATCGAAGAATAAGTCATTCATTCAGCTGAGTTTTTAATATCAAAATATCATTGTGTTGCAGCAGATTTCTGAAGAAACTACTACATTTATTTTATTAAAACTAATACAATATCAATAGCTTGTGTATTTTGAAATCTCATATTTAACAAAATAGCTAATCTGTTTTAATACCATCAATTAAACTATAAACTCCGGCCAAATTTTTTTGAAAAGTCCATATTTAAAACGCATCTCCTGTTAAATATTGTGCGCTTTGGGGATTCATTCGTCTTCTTTCTACTTTTATCTTTTTCTACTTGAAATTCTTAATATATTTTAAACATTTTCCATCTCAAAATAGTTATTCGCAATCTTTTTTTTTATAAAATCTAACTGCATAATTTCACTTGATGAAATATTTTATAAATTAAAAAAAATGTAAAGGAAACTTTTCCGTGAATATTACAGGTGGACTTCATATTTATTCAGCAAGTTATATTTATGAAAACTTAGAGCTTTCAGTATAAGAGCATTTTTGTTGTGTGTGTATTACTACATTATTTTAAAGTAATATATCTTAATAATCAGGATATACTAAAGAGTCACTTCGTTAGAGGTTACACAGACTATGTGTCGTTAAGTTCTTGTACTGAACAATAAAAATGATTGATGGATTTACTGAAGGTTGTGAGATCAGCGCATCGAAATATTTAAGTGGAGAACCTACTTCGACTCCATATATCTAAAATATATCGAAATCTTTTTTTATAAACTCTGTTTACTCTTTTATTGCTTAGAATGTTACAGGCTTTCAAATGGCATTTCTCTTTGCGACAAGTCACTGCAAATATTATTTAGATTGTTTTTCTGTTTCACCGAAACCTCCTCCCTTACTATTAGAGGAGAAGGTGCGATTATGGACCCCCTCTTTTGTTTTTGGCTCACTGTGGTCATGTCAAAGACTGATTTCATATTTTGAGGCTCTAACTTCTTTCATAATTCATCATCTAAAACTCCTTAAGTGATTTGCGTTTAAATCATGTTTAAGATTATACAATCACATAAATGAAAAAAGTCAAAGCTAGCAGGTGATCCCAAAGTGGAGGGTAATATGGACCCCCACCCTATTTTTATCAACAAATCCCTTTATCTATTAACTTTTGACTGAACCACACTTAAACTAGTCTCATCTACTTGAAAATTCGGAAAGACTCCCCAAGCACAAGACTTCAAGGGAAATTAAAAAAACAGCCACCTGCTCACGTTGAATTCTTTTGCTCGTGCATATGACATCCCTGTAGGTTTCCAGATCGAAATTTTCCCTTATGACGATGAGGAATTAGTTTAGCCAGTCTCTCCTGCTGCTTTGTTTATGGAAGGGTGGGAGATATTATTACTTTCTAGTCGACAATTGGAAACGCCGATTTCTCACATATTGCGAGTGAGACCGTGAACTACTGCTCATCCATCTTAGCAAATAGGCCACTAACTCTTTTTCCATGTAATCTGGTAAGACAGGCTTCTCCCAGTTTTTGCACAAACAAATCTGCTGGTGGCTTATCCTCTTGTGAAGTAATAATCTCAAAGTTATTACTTGGTAAACCAAACACTCTGGACAGCCTTCTTTAGTCCATTTTGCCGTCATTTAGCTTCTAGATAGCCTCAGTCATCTTCACCCTGTCCCAACTTCTGTGTATTACAGCGTCCTTGCCAGCGGGAGCATGGAGGAATTCTTTTCAAACTTGCATTCTTAGCTTCCAGATTGACCCCAAAGGATTACAAACATGAAAATAAAAGGTATCACAATGAAATCTTCTGTGGAATCGCTTTTTCTCACGGAAACCCTTATTATTACATTATTGAAACCGGTTGTTGGTAATATGAACCCGGGTCCATAATACCAACACCCATGGAGTCCATAATTCAAGCAATGTCATCTTGGAAACAAACTCGTTTTTCACATTATGAGTTACATGGAATTGAATTTCAAACTAGCTTAAAAGGAACTTCATCTCATGTAGAATAAGGCACAGGAATCAGGTTTTGCAAAACATAGTAGTAGATATGTAAAATATTCACTTTTACTTTCCCCAAAAAAAGTTTTGAAAACATGAAAAACAAACAATTGGTCACAGGATGTTATTCGAGAGTGAACTGGGGTCAATGACCTTCACTATCCATTGTAACCACCCAGGGGCTCCAGACTACAGCTATTTCGAGTGGCTGCATTTGCGCATATGGCAGATATTAAGGGGGTCCATATTAAATGCAGGATCCATAATCCCACCTTCTCCTCTACATATGAAGTACAACTCAGAGTCTCTTGACTTTCCTTAGATGCTGGAATAGCTTAGGTTAAAATTTATAATCAAAATAAATAACTCTGTATGACTTCTGACATTTTATATTGCCTTTTCAGAGAAGATTTTTAGAGACATTACAAAACGGATACTGCATAACTTTCCCTAATGTTTTAGTTTTTGCCTTGATTACTATATAATTTTCATTGAAATTTCATTCCACATTTGTAAATATTAGAAAAGTGTATTGTTTTAAAGTTCCTGTTTACAATGAATGGTATTAAGTTAACTTTCCTCTCAATTATTCAGTTAAGCAATCGATATTTGTCTATTTTACTGGACTCAGTCAAATAAATGAGAGGAAAACCATAAAAAACAGTAACTTACCAATAGGAACGGCTGCTGAAGCCCTTAAAATGAAAGCTGAGAGATTATTCTCTCAATCCTGATGCTTGAATCCGAATACAAACGGATTGTTAGATGTAATAACCACTGAGAAAGCCTGGTAGTTTGCTGTGCCCACACAAGTCTTTTTACTCTTTAATAATTCGCCTTTAGCACTTACGCACGTACTGCATCTCGGGGTTTAGGGCTGAATCAAAGCTATGACAAAGTGGGTTGCAAGCCACTCTCTTACCAGAAACGGCTTAGAGGATGGAGAGAAATATTGGGACGTTACAGTATTAAAATCCATTTGATTTTTGCATTAGACAGCTCAACCAATTCACCCTGGACATGCCTTGATCCGGGATTTTGCTGGTTATTTTAAGATAGGGGGGAAAGGTAAACCCATACTTTCTTTTGTCAGAGCTTTAAAACTATTTTAAGTGAGGCCCAAGAAGATAACAGTTTTAAACCCCTCCCCAGTATACAGCCTTGCCCATAAATTGCCTTTTTTATTTCAAGAGAGGAAAAGGCTGGACGTCAACAATATACTCAGTTAAGCAATGCAAGAAATCTTTCTTCTTTAGCAAAATTTTAATTCCCCCCATACATTAGAGCTGTTCATGCGATCTGTAATAGGTGGCACCTGTGTGTAAGTTGGTTGATTACTCGAGTGCTAGAGTCATCTTTTGCAAACCGAGACATACCGTTTGAAGCCGATCCCGAACGGCTACAAACATCCATTATTAGAACTATGGGACTCGAAAAATTGCGGATGATTCTGCACCATACATATATATATGTGTGTGTGTGTATACATGATACATAGTACGTGAGCCAGCTGTTGTAGATCAACAGATGTTTGTTTCTCTTTTATAGATAGATATAATCTAGACATAATGTAAGAAATTGAATTCTATTCAAAGCAGCGTATGTAATCAAATTAGAACGCTCTAGATACAGACACTTTCTATATTATGATTTTTCATGGGCCGTAGTTATTTTTATGAGCAAAATAAATTAAAAATTGTATATTATGATTGAGAATTATTAAAGTCTCTAATTTTTATTTAAAACTAACAAGACAGCAGTTAATCTTCAGTTATATGCCTTCATACCCGATTAGCTTGCTTTTTTTTTTTCTAAACTATGCTGCTTAAAGGTTACGCATCCGACAATTCTCGCCAGTTAAGTAGAAAGCAAACTTCTGTATTATTAGGAGCATAAAGTGTGAAATTTGAAATACAGAAAATGATACTAAAGCCGGCCACTCACGGAGACTTTTGGCGTCTGGGACGTCGGACTTTGGCATCTGGGACGCCAGGTGTATTGAAAGCGTCTCCGTCAATGGGGTATGCGGTGAGACCCAGATGCCAAACATTTGAAGTCTGGATCTCAGTCCAGACCGAATTCCCTGGCGTCAAGAGGCGTGAAAAGTTTCCGTGAGTGGGGTCCGGACGCCAGATGCTAGACGCCTGAGGTAGTTTGCACTAGTTTACCACTTGTTCTCGAACGAAATGGAAGTAGAAAAATTATTTTTAGTCCCGGATTTTTAATTCAGTTTATTGAACTGAATAGAAATCTACCGTGATATATGGAAGGTTAATTCGGAAGATTATTCTAATAATATTATTCTAATAATATTTTTGTTGTTTGTAGAAAATAATAAATAAAAACTTTATTATAATAGTTATCAAGGTACAAAATACTTTTTAAAACAGACAATACACACAAACTTTAGTGACGAGTTTTGAAGGAATTAATCCTTCATCATCCTGCTATAAAGAGGAAATCAAACTTTCATCTGAAAGGCTGAAGCTCGTTTGCAAATAATTTATTTTTTCCTCTGCTTGTGATACTTATTTCACAGATGTGTGGCCCACGGAACTTTACGAATATACTGATGTGGCCGTCGAACGTGAAAGGCTGAAGACTCCTACTCTACGGTAGGTAGATTTAAAGCAAGACAATAAAAATGAGTTTTGTACCCCCGGATTCCGCAAATGCGTCAAATTAAAATGATGCGAGTGAAGCTCGCATGATAATATAATATACATTTCGGTACTGATACCAAGTTAGCATTAACTTATTCAGCAAATTAACTTATTCAGAAGTAAACGGCTTAGCTAGAAAAAATATAGTACTTTCAGAATTTACCTAAGGGGAGTCCAGGACAAAAAAAAATTAATCTTTTATTTACTTCATTCTGTAAAGAATTTTTTTCTTTGAGTATTCTCTACTTGCATATTCTTTTACATACATATCTCTCATTGAATGTCTTTATATATATTGTGGATATGTTAAATTCTTGAAATATTAAAATTTTGTTTTTAAATGCTAAATTTTTGATTCCGCTAATAAATTTTCCAAACCGACACTACATGCTTTTTTTCCCTTAGTGCACGGGGGAGGTTACCAATAAGTTATCTTAGGGATATATTAAAATTTTGTTGAATAAATTTTTAAACGGTAAATAAAAAATTAATATTTGGTGTAACTTTTGATTCAGAGAAAACGTTTTCAGAATTTTTACCCTGAAAAAACAATGGAAACCTGTACAAAGTTTCATAGAGACACTTAGCGAGGAGTTTCAAGTTTTATTTTTTTATTCCAAAATATTAAGAAAATAAAAAATGGGCCTTTTTTGAAGATTTTGAAGAAATCACAGACAATTTTTTTTCTTTGTGGAGGGGAGAAAATGTTTATGGCTAAAACGCACTATTACTTTAATATCGCTTTCCTTGAAATTTAAGGATAACACTACATAATTCAACATAGTTCCTTAAAACCGAATTCAAATTCTTATTTGGAATTAAAAGAACCTATGGTTTTTTAGTTTTTTTATCTTTAATATGATTTATTGTGTGTATACTTAAAGCGAAGAGTATGGATACTTGAATTTATATCGGCAAATAAATAACCATGTAACTGGATTAAAAAGTTAGGAAATTTGTAAGAAACTTACTACAATATCGAAAACATATGTTTATGAGTAAGTTTGTGCCTCTGAATTCGATACTTTACACTATTTCACGTTCATAACGTAGTATTAAGTTAGGAAATAATTGTGCTCTTACAGACAAATTAAAGAAGGGAAACAATAACGATATTGAGAGGATTATAAAACGACAAAAATTGCCGCTAATTTTTTCCGAGAGAGCATAGTGAGCGTGATTGCAGAACAACAAACCTACATGAACTGAGCTAAATCGGCATCATGAGTGTACAAAGAAGGTGGACGAGACTCAAAAAGTCCGGTGCCTCGGACGCCGAGAGTCCCCGTGAGTGGCCTACGCCAGGCATCCGATTGGGCCAAAACTCCCGGCGCCCAAGATGCCAGAAGTCTCCGGAGTGGCCGCCGTAAGGATATTATAAAGGAAAATTTACAGAATGCTTCCTAAGAGTATGTCATCACATTTACGAAATATGCAAGGATACAACATGAAATAGAATGTTTTAAAAATAGTACTGGAAATTAAATCTAAGTCGGAGAAAACTGTACCTGTGTGAATTATAAATTATGAAATGTATGGGGACCATACTATTTTACACCGAATTAGAGCTAACGCATAAAATAAATAATTTTCTCATTTGCATCTAGGGCACATTTTTTAAAGAGAGTCAGGTCCCCTTTTTTTCCTCTTTTTCTGAAGAATAGGGTTGAGAGTAGGTGTTTTGTATCTCCATGGGTATCCTAACCTCGTGTTTTACATACAGGGTGCTTGAGAGTCCGGTATTCCTAAGCAAATGGCTAAAATAAAAAGAGACTTTTTATCTGCCTTACAACCGGCTTATTCATGAGCAAAAATTGCTCTTAAAAAGCAAGAAATGAAAATGACAAATTTTATCGAATAAAATTTATAAAAGCATTATTTATGTTTTACTCCAGGTTGTTAAATTCACAATTTTCATCCCCGCAATTAATATCAACTCATACAAGTTCTACAGGTTGTTTTTTCTTTTTCTCTTTTGCGTGACGGGAGGACATTAATTGAAAATTTAAAACAGCATTACAGCTGCAAAAATGGGAAATTAAGGGATCCGGGACCATTTAAAAATTTTTTATTTATTGGAGTTAAAATTTCGAAAATTTTTGTGATGGTTACCATATAATCTGTAACAAATCACATCATAAAACATCTCATAAAGTTTTAAAAAAAGATTTTAAAATTTAATTTTTTTTTAAAGTTAGGGAATTCAAAATCTCATACCTCGAAATACAATTTGTCGAATTTCAAAATTTTTTCTTTAATAAAACAGAAATATATAAGTTTTAATTTTATTCAGCAGTTTTTGAAGTATTAATTTTTTAAAAAGTTAAAATATGTAGAGTAAAAAATTTAAAAAAAAATTATGTAGACTTATTTTTAAAAAATTATATTTTCAAAGGTAAATATTTCTTCCCATTGGCAGAATCAAAATTAAAGAAAAATAATTGAAAGAAGACATGTTCCACAGTTTGAACCATTTTCTTTAACGGTTCTTGATTTATATAAATTTAAAGACAAGAAATGGTGAAAAATCCCATCATGCAGAAAAACGCATTTAAAGGTTTTAACAAAGATTGGCTGCTATTAGATTGGTTGCAAAACAAAAAATTAATATTTCCTGTTCTAATTAAGATAGAAACATGATTTAAACGTCATTTTAAGCGGAAAAGCAACAGAAAATATTGTAATGCAATATTTTATTTCGAAAAGGTGAAAAGTTTTGTGTTCTAGACCCCCTAATGTTCATTTTTGCAAAGGCAGTGAAAAAACAAATTTACATTTCGACGATTCATGTGAAGATTCAGTACAAAATATGCACGGATAGCAACTTTCTTTCTTTTCAACGGTTAGTAGATCTGTCACGGGGTAAATACGTTCTATTTATTTTTTTATTCTTTTCCGCCAAAAATTTCGGTTTGTGCGACTCATAGTCTCGTCGCCACTCCTGTTTGCTTTGCTCTCGATGTGGTAATTTACATGGGACCTTTCCGTTGCGTTCAGTTGCTGAGATAAAAACTCAATCATCTGCTTTAATCATAATCGGATTCTCCAATTTCTTTATTAAACTCAAAAATTAAATATGAGGTAATAATTTTATTAGAATAGGCGTTAAAAGGTCCCATACGTATCAGAATTAATTCCAAGCAATCGAGACTTCTAATTTCAGTTTGGACTTGATCGAAAAATTTCCTAAATGATATAGGATCTCTTGCATTTTTCAATGGTGGAATTTGTAATAAACTGTTTAAATGAGTATTTATTAAGATAATTCTTTTTCCAAATCGAGATGACAGAATATCTATGGCAGTATCATAATTTGCTGGTGTTATTGCCAGACCTTCGATTGATTCAAGTGCGATCCTTTTAAATGGTTCTTAAATAACTAAACTTAGTAATTTATCTAATGATTCATTTTAATGTATCGCGGTCTCATAAGTATTCCAAAACGTGAGCCACTGATTCTTCTCTCCATAAAAATGATTAATACTAAGCTTCGGTAATTTAACACTAGCCCTTTCAGTTACAAAAGTGTTGTTTCTTAGTTCAGACGAACTTGATGTAGAAATTTCCATTGATTACTTTTTGATAACTCACGTATTTTCTTTTTTGCGCAAAATGTCCATGTTATTATCTTATCTTGGTAATCTGTCGCGCTTTTTAATTCATTATCTAAATCCTTGAGATCTACAGCAGATTCTATTTCTATATTTATAGCTTTTAGTTCATCAGAATAAATTCTCATACGTTCTAAAAGTTCTTCTAAGACGTCTATAGAAACTTCAGAATTATTAACTTCAGTTTCAATACTTTTAATATTCTAGCGACTGATGATCTAATACTAGTACGTTTCTTTTTTAACTTAGTCAAAACGTCGTCAGCCATATTAATGGTTATGTGTGTCACACTATTTTTTTTTAATATCAACTTCAGTTCTAAACCAAATCTATACAAATCTCTGCTTTCTTATATATCTATCTCAAAGAGCTCTCATCCCGGCAGGGATCCAAAAAATGTTGTCACTTTACTCCGCCCAACTTTCAATTAAATATTTCGAAGTGACACCGACTTATAGGGTAAGCAAAATTCCTACCTCCATTGGTCCCGGGGGAGCTCCTTTTAATGAAACAGATCCTGTGATGTTAGTCTTTAGGTACTCATAATATCGGGAAATATTATGATGTTTAATTCAGATTACTAATGACACACACAAAACTTTATATATTATTAATTTAGAACCAAAGTTACATACTTCCCGCCCGTAAAAACGGGACCGAAACATATACCACCAACAGGCGCCGTACATAACAATAATAAAAGAAAAGAATAAAACTCAAAAGTTAATTGCGTGTTCCCAAACATCAAAAAAAGTTATCTCGCGAAATGTGGCAGGAGTCAACAAAGTTAAATCAAACAACGAGTGAAAACCATGGTAAACCATGGAGTCTGCGACAAATTTTATTTCGAAAAGGTGAAAAGTTTTGTGTTCTGGACCCCCTAATTTGAAAATAAAAATAATTTATATTATAAAACAAACATTAAATCTTAAATATATATATATATATATATTATACATATACACTGAAGTGCCACTGAATTAGGGATACCTACCTAGTAACGAGTTGGGCCTCCTCTGGCCTTGATAAAGGCTGCCACATGACGAGGCATAGATTCAACAAGTTTCTGGAAACGTTCCACGGGAATGGCTTCCAATATTGGGCCAAAGCTGTCCATAATTCAGTAAGGTTCTTTGGTGCTGTGTGATGGCCTTTCACGCCTTGTTCCAAAACATCCCAAAGATGCTCAATAGGTTTAAGTCTGGGCTTCTAGGGTGGCCAATTCATGACAGAGAAGTCAGAGAATGCTCATCCAACCAGCCATAGCCACCGGACTTGTGAGAGGTACAGTTGTCTTGCTGGAAAACTCCATTACCGTGCGGATAACAGAACAGCATAAACGAATGGAGGTGATCACCCGCAACATCTACGTACCGAATTGCATTGAGGGAGGTTGGTACACGCCCAAAGATCCCAAACTGTGCCACGAAAAACACCCCAGACCATCATTGAGCCACCATGCCCTTGTACAGTTCCAGCCAGGATCCATGGCTTCATGAGCCTGACGCCATATTCTCAGCCTCCCGTTGAGCTAATGTTTGGCTTTGCTGCCTACGTACATAACCGCCTGAGCCTTCCTCTCACCACGCACTGTGAAGGCTAATTGTCCTTTGCAGTTTGCCCGATCGCTAGGTTTTTGTGTCCACCATCCATGTATTCTTGGTATACTCTTGACACTGTCGACCTTGAAATCCTAGCTGTCCTGACGATTTCGGAAATTGAATGGCCCATGCGTCGCGCACCTACGATTTGTCCGTCGATCGAAGAATCTAAATCAGGCAGTTTACCCATACGGGCAATTCCAACAACTAATTCAGAACAACTACAGTACGCGCTATATAGCAGTTACCACAGCGCCCTCACTTGCGCATACATGATGCGCAGCGCTAAACAATATGCATAGGCTTTGCAATCCCTAATGCAGTGGCACTTCAGTGTATATATATACGTATATACACATATATGTGTATATACTAGCTGAAAACCCGCACTTCCGCCACGGAGTACATTCAATTAAATACAACGATCAATGTATGCAATTAATGCCAAAAAATTAGTATATATATATATATATATATATATATAATATATATATATATATATATTTATAATAAATATGACGATCAATGTATACAATTGATGTAAAAAAAAACAAAAAATATATTTATAAAAAGTCGTAGGGATAGTTTTATAGATAAATTCAAAAAATAAAAAAAATTCAAATTAAATGTAATAGGAATACTAAAGAATATAGCACAGTTAATATAGTACAGTTTGAGGAACATAATATCTTTTATTGTATTTAATATTTTTTGGATAAAGTCCTATCGTCTGCCGCATTAGCAAGAATTTTTTTTTGTATATTTAGTTGTTATGCACGTGACGATAAATTTATTTAAAGTACCAGAAAAAGAAATCACGTGATCAGCATTTTAATAAATTAAATTTGTAAAAATTAATCTTAAAAATTCACCAAAATAAGAAAATTGAGGTAAAGATTCGAAAAAGATCTCATTTTAAAGGAATTTTTATGATCTTTCTCGTGATATAAATTTTTTAACCCTCAAATTACTATTTTAAATACAAACTTAAAAAATTTAATTAAAAAAACCTACGAAGAATTTTTCAAAAATCTTTCTTAGTGCACCCTTACACTATAAGAAGAATCGCCCTGCAAATTTCAGCCCTTTAGGTCCAGCGTTTGGTCTGTGCTTTGT